>CM077517.1:46302296-46771299 GCA_039654895.1 Mongoloraphidia duomilia | reverse complement strand
TTTTCGAAGTATTTGGTAGGAATTTTGAAATATAAATTTTGACGTAGAACGTAAAAAAACGTGCTGAATAAAACCTGACGAAAAAACGTGATGAAAATGCGTGACGAACAGTGTTTTGCTTATAATTCGTTCAATTAAAGTCAGATCTATTCGAAACCTGTCTTTAACAAAAGAAGAGGAATTTTTACATAGATTTCGTACAAGAATGTGTCAAAACAGTTTTTTCATTACATAATATTTAATTTATACACAAATAAAAAAATTGTATAACGATTTAAACCAAAGGCCCAATTCCACTGAGGCAACATGTAGCGTGCGGCAATGACATGCCACAGAGTCGTTCAATCGAAGGAACAGAGAGCGACATGACGCATGCACACGTTGGAGACATGTTGTCGGACGCGTACACCATCTTTCGACAAGATTCAGTATGTCGAACAGTGTCGCCCTTATCCGACAGTCAGCGGATCGGAGAGTCATGTATCGTGCGACATGGAGTGGAATTATGAGAAAACTACCCCTTTTTTAACGATTATTATAATTTACCGGAATTGTGGAATAACAAAATTACTGATTATAAAGATAACAACTTAAAAAATGATACTCCACGCATGACACATATAAATACAAAGACCTTAGAGTACTTGACGTGAGACAGACATACATCAAAACCATACTTTTACATTTTCACAATAATAAACATAGATATCACTTACGTACAACACACAAGAACCAAAAGACAGGGACACGTTAGTGCCAAAGCCAAACCTAGACCTGGTATACGGACAATACTACTTAGTCCCTAAAATATTCAATACACTACCTCAGGAACTTCGCATCATACCTTCTGTTAATAACTTCAAAAAACAAATCATTAAATGGTTGCATAATTTAAATAGAAATGATATATATTGAATTACTTTCTTTAATTTATTTTGCATTGCAACACAAAAGCTCCTCACTTATCCCATACATGCATGACACATAGCACTCACACAACACAAACATGCACATCTACACGCTAGACACAAAACACAAACACCCTATATCCTTCCTCTCGGCACAGAGCTTGTTCTGTGAAAGGAAGTATTTTTTGTATGCAGGTAATATTGTGCATTATTTGGAAAATAAATTAATATAATAGCACAAGTGCATAACACAGTAGAGTTTGTCACTTTCATTCTGGAGTAAAACTGTACCGGATATGTAATTTCGAAGCACCGTAAGTGGAACAACGATTTATTTAATAACAACATTATAAGAAAATTTGTAATTTTATTTTCACAAAAATTGCTACGCAAATAATGACAGAGAACATAATTTAGTTTTCTTACGGTTTATTTTGGGTATTTAGACTGTTTCCAGAATTTGTGTATGTTTATCTGTACCAGATGTCTTAGAACGATCCTCAAGGTTAAATGGTTCGAACATGTTTCAAATGAAGAGCTTTGGAGGCGTGCAAATCATCACGAAGAAATTTGGAAAACCATAAAGCGTAGGAAATGGAATTGGATAGGACACATGTTGAGGAAATCAGATGAAGACATAACAAGAATAGCCTTAGAATGAAATCCCCAGGGATATCGTAAACGAGGAAGACCCAAAATATCTTGGAGAAGGACTGTTCATGAAGAACTTACGACGCAAGGAATGGCCTGGTTACAAATCAAAAACATGGCGAAAGATAGAAAGAAGTTGAAAAATTTCGTAGAGGCTCTAATTAATTAATTGTACATTATAGACGCGTCGACAACTCAGGTCATTAGCGTCTTCAACACAACAAATAATCCATTTGTGTATTAGAATCCGCCAGTCGGCATACACAAACCGACTGGTACGAGCTCGGGTCCCTGGGAGCGCTAATTCCCAAAGAACATTGAAATGCAACTTGCGATAGCAACCACATTCCAATGTCCCCCCTGGGGGACGTAGAGGCTCTATGCTCCACTTAGAAGCTAAGATGAATGTTTATGTATTATTATTATTATCAGCTGTACCAGCATCACTCTAATGTCAGGTTTATCGTACAATTTAACACGCTGTTTTGTTAATCGCTGTTAAATTTTTATCCACACGTAAAACATACGAAGTAACTATAGGAGATAACAGCGAATTAACATAACAGCATGATTAAAATGTACGATAAACCCGACATTAGTCTAGGACGACTTAATTTAAGTCTACATCTGCTGATTTTAGTATACTATCTACAAGTATCCAAAGTTGAAGTATAAATTACCTTAAATCCCGCCCCGATTGGGTTAGGATAAGGTTTCTGTCAAATTAAATCAAGCGAAGCCGCGGGTACCTAAAGACTAGTAAATATTAAAATTACGTTGAACACAAAGCCACTGATGCACAAATGCATATATACAAAAAAATCTGAAGAGTCCGTGTACATATTACGTAAGCTTCAAAATTACACATCTGGTGCAATATGAAAGAAACGAATCATGTGACTGTTGATCAACTCTACAAGGAAACTTCAACCCGACCAGACCGACAGGATATTATACACACACAAACATACATACATGTGTGTGTATTATAACTATGTATATATGAATCTATCTTCCTGCAGATAATAGACAGTCTGTTTTACATCACCGATCCCCTTTTTTACAATACATAGTCCGCAGCTGTTTGAAGAGGCAAAAAAAAGCCCTGAGAAGTAGAAAATACTTTATATTATTATAATATAACTAAATTATATTTCGGTATGTCTGGCATTTGGTAAAAAAGCTTTTTTTTAACGTAAGAGAACGTCCATCTTCACGAGTATACGCCACTCTCTTCGACTTCCTCGTGCAATACTTTTAAGATAAACCGGACTTTCTTCTCACAAAGTGACTTAGTGGCGTAATTGTGGTGAAAATGCAGATACGTAGACTTGCCATACGTTCGGATTAAGTACCCATGTCCGAACTTGTAATTACGTCCGGATTTTTAATAAATAAAAACAAAGTTTTAATAAAGAAAGCCCTTAAGTCTGAAAAATACCTACGGATGGTACTTCGAATCAGAAGGAGCCAAACGAAAACGTGAAAATGAAGCTGGGGATGAAGAAGGACCGAGTCAGTAGCCATTTATACAGGGTGGACCAGGTTATAGTAGCAATAATTCACCATTCGATGGTCCATCGAAAAATAAGTCGACATGCATAATTTTATTTTTTTCCAAAACGCTTCCTAAGGGAGATACACCCCTTCAAAGTTCAGTTTTAAAATTCTTTTTGTTTTACTGTTTGACGAATTTAAATAAATAATTCATTAATTAAATTAAAAACAACAAATAAATAACTTATGAAAATAACCAACAAAGTAGGCGATACTTGGTTTTGAGATAATTTATGACACTTGTCAGTATTGATTTTTAAAACTGGACTTTGAAGGGCTGTATCGCCCTTAGGAAGCGTTTTGGAAAAAAATAAAATTATACATGTCTACTTATTTTTTGATGGGGCATCGAATGGTGAATTATTGCTACTATAACTTGGTCCACCCTGTATAATAATAAGTACATGAACATAATTGTATGTTTTAAATTTAAATAAATACATATTATGTTGATTTTTAGTTTTTTAATTACTAATATCCACCTACCTCACCTCATCTGTACACTCTTCAGTAGTTTTATTCTTAGTTTTCTCAATTTCTACAACCGACATTTGAATTAAAATACCAAAAAAAATTTCGTTGCTCGCGCTTCACGGTCGCCGCGATTTATCCCCTGATCTGCTGGACCGTCCGGACTTAACTCTAACAAATTATGGCAACCCTACAGATACGTCTTTACGTGAGATGAGGGACGATATTTTTAAGTATTTCGATTTTGTACCTTAATCAACGCCACGTGCCAACAATATTCTGTCGCGTGCCACCTACGGCACTAGTGCTATATATTAAAGTTATAACTTGTAACTAACTGACTTAAAACTATAGTTATATGCACACTTTACTAAAAATGGAGAAATTTTTTCATAAATGAAAATATAAAAATGACATTTCCCTTACTAAAAATAAGTAAGTCATACTGTGGATACTTATGAAATAACGACGCAATAATTTTATTTAGATACTTTTCCACGTAAATATAAGAACGCATTTGTCTCACATGGCTGAATCAACGACTTTTACAAAAACAAATTGGAAAGCAATCTCATGATAATTAATTGGTTTTATCCAGTGATTGGTTAATTTACAACATGCACACAGGATTACTATTGCAAAAAACGTAGTTCAAAAATATCTTGTGTACAAAAAAACTGCTTTGACATCAGTGAACTATTTTTTTCTAGCATTTTGGCAGTTTAAAATGTCACTTTTTAGGGTTCCGTACTGGAACTCTATTACTAAGCCTACGCCGCCTGTTCGTCCGTCCATCTGTCTGTCCGCCCTACCTTTAAAAGGCTGTATCTTTTGAACCTTAACAGGTAGCCGGTTGAAATTTTCACTGAATCTGTGTTATTATGGCGGATATCCTAACAAATAATAAAAAAAACAGAAAGTAAAAATTAAGGGGTGTTCCCATACAAAAAACGGAAAATTAGGCATAGAACTGTATCAAATATACCTGTAGTGTTTATGTAGTGGTACACTGTGGAATAGAGGAACGACGTTCGCATGCCACTATGAAGAGCCTTATTTTTATTATTGTACGGAACCCTCAATGCGCGAGTCCGACTCGCACTTGATCGTTTTTTTATATTTAGTTCTTATAACCATCCTTTAGAATCACTCTATTTATAACAAATTTAGGACGCAAGACTCAGGGTCACAACCGACCAGGTTAGTTTCGACCACCTTGATTTTTGGGTCAGCGTTTGAAATTTATTGTAAAGAATTTTCATATTTTATTAATTTATTGCGCTTCAACGAATCGTTCAATGTTTCTCAGATTTTAGATTTGGTTCAAAATCAAATTGACATATATATTGTGGTATTGCATAATAAATCTGTGCGTGTACCCTATAATAATTCAGTTTATTATATTTTCATTTATTAAAAGATAATTTATTTCAATTTTCAAACAAAACTTTTACAATAGGCAGTAATTTAGTATGTAAGTACTAAGTACTTTGAAATTTTGATTATTCATATTCAACAAGAACTGATTCTGGAGAGCAGGGGCGAATTTATATAAGAGCTTTTTGGACTGCAGCCCAGGGTCCCGTGGATATAAAGGGTCCCCAGCCCCCATTGAAGACAATGAACACCCTAGTAGAAATGAAATCTAGTTTCTGTCTAGTAACTGGCCATTATGACTAGAGATTCAATGAAATGTGGCGACTATTAAAAAACTGTAACTTTTAAATTGTAGATTTTAAGGTTATACAAAATTTCATTTGCCCTTATCCGGAAAAAAAGAAAGATTTCTCTAAACAATGCATCATCAAAATTTCAAATTAATTAAAATTAAGGCAAACCTTCTTAAAGTTAAGTTAAAAAACCCTCTGGTACAGACAGATATAAAATAATCTAACCTAAAAAGCGTGATCAATAAATTAATTTGTATTAATAGATATTAAAAAAAAATTAATTTAAATAAACTAATTATTATAGTCTCAGTTTAGTTATTATTATCGAAAACAGTTTTTTGACAAAATGCCAATTAGTTGATTAATTAGACAGGCCCCCAAGTTCTATTAGCCCTGCAGGGCAGAGATGCGATTTATTTGAAATACTTCTATTTAAAATGCAAATACAAAATGCAAAATACCTATTTTGTATTTTGCATTTAAATGCCTTTTAGTAAAAAACATTTTGTATTTTATTTGAAATACCTTTCGAGATGTATTTTGCATTTTTAATATTCATTTCAAAATGCAAAATACTTTGTGATTAAGTTTAGCCAACATCACCAGTCAAACAAAATGAAATGAACGAATGACGCTTGTATTGCCGAATTATTTTAAGTGAGTATTATTATTATTATTAATAACATAACAGAATTTATTGATACGCGTACTGATAAATATGACCAAAATGTCATGCATAAGGTGCCATGTTATTAGACGTTTTTGTTCGGCTCGGCATTGTGTCTCTATTTCTCATGATAAATACCTAAAATAAATAAAAATATCTGAAATTTGGTAAAAAGGTATTTTATTTTGAAAAAGTATTTTGAAAATACCTATTTTGCATTTAGCATTTGAAATACAAAACGCAAAACTATTCGGTATTTTGCAATTTGTATTTAAATGCTTTTTTAAAACCATTTTGTACATCTCTGCTGCAGGGCCATACAAACTCACGGTCCGCCCCTGCTGGAGAGCATATTTAAATTTAATTTGAAAGTAAACATTTCGATTTATCCGGTTGCAAATTTACAATCCCTATTATACTATCAGTCACGTTGACGATTCTGATAGAACATCTTTTGTTTATGCAAATATATAAGATAAAAAAACATAAACGTGTTCGGAAAATTTACTATTCGGTGCACACCAAAAATGGCTTTTAAAAATTTGCTCCCCTCTAAATTATATCCAATATATCTGATACGTGATAGCATTGTATTTTTGTATCATGCGTTCAGAACGGAACGGTCGTAACGAAACGGAACGGAAGGAGATTGTGAACGGTCAACGCGGCGCGCGGGCGGGTGAAGTAGGCTTTACGAACGTGACGAAAGTTGTGAGCGTCGGCCGGCCGGCCGGCGAGCGTTCATTACTTCGTCCGTTCGCGTTACTTCGTATTGTGTGTTCTTTGGCAGCAGTCAAGGATTCCAGTTGAACGACCCGTATGTTGTGTGCTTTGTAACCTTGACGTTCGACATTTAACTACGGTGCCTGCCACTGCTACTGTATGTTAAAAGTCACACACACACACATATTATACATATTGTGGACGTTATACAATGTACACATATAATTAATGTTCATTAATAATAGAGAAATAAATCACTCAAACCGAGTTACTGATTAACAATATATCGATTTTATTTATTTATTGTGGATTATAGACGCGTCGACAGCTTAGGTCATTAGCGTCTTAAATACAACAAATATACATATATCACTTAAAACTAAATAACATCACAAAACATCCATGAGCAGAGGTGGGATTCGAACCCACGACAGTCTGATTCAGAGGCAGCGACGCTACCAACTGAGCCATACTGTCCTCCAACAATATATCGAAAACTGAAGTGATTTGTACAAGTAATGGTATGAAGAAACACACCGTTTGTAATTAGTGTGAAGTTTGCTGCCCGAGGAACGAGAGCAGCAAATCACACGCGTTGCTTTCGCTGTGTTTCGTTCCGAGTAAAGCATATTACTTTTCACAACAACTTAACAATTCGATTTGAAGTGCCTGCAATAGACTACAGAAGTAGGCGGTCCTAATATGAGCGCGAAATTTAAAATGGAGTCAATTGGCGTTCAAAAATGTATGGGGTTTAACGGAATATTCGTTACTATTCTCTTAAAACACATTTCATACCAAAACAATGGCTGTTTCATAAAAATAATTAATAAATCCCGTCATTATTGGCTACAAAACTTTATTATTTCGTGTGAAATAATTTTTTATTTGAAATTAAAAATTTATGAAAAATGAATGTCCTAACTTGATTCACCAGTGGCGTTTATTCTAACCGAACTTAACTCGTTGACGTTTGTCAAGGTATAATTTAAGCAATTATAATTAGAAATTGAGTTTGTTTCCATTTGGAGTTGAAAAAGTGTTCTGAAGTCGTCTGAGTTAAGCTAAAAGTATAACAAAAAAGTTTTCACCAATAATTAGGTATCATGGATATCTAGGTATTATTTTAGCTTTTTCCTCAGTCGGAAATTTAAACTTTTTGCAGTCATAATTTTCATTATAACTGCAGTCAGGTTGTATCGTAGTATTGGGTGAAGGGGAAGGGAAAGAGTGATTCAATTCACAACGTACGTATAACGCAGATTCTTGTTAGAAGGAGACAGTTGCGACTTCGCCACGCATTCCTTTCCTAATCTATTTGGGCGCGCAAAAATATTAGATCTGTCAGATTCATGTGAAATTTATGTAGGGTTATGTCTGTCATTTTGACGTTTTTAAGTATCTATAGGTATATGCGAATTGATCTGTCAAAATGCTTTGAAAATACTGAAAATGAAGTGAAAAGCAGCTATTTCATAGTGCGTTGAGTCGCTCGTTTTAACATAATATCAGTTACTCGTCAGTAAATATACTTACGTCATTACGCAAATAGATATACAATCTACTATTATTTGATAGTTTTGACTAATATTTAATTTCACTTTTTACATAGTAGATAATGGAAAGGTTATGCTAACCTACTTTAGGTACCAATCGTGTTTTACACATTTTATATACTATGTAATTACAAAATTTAACTCTCTTTAAAATATTAATTGCTCCTTGAAAAAAGTAAGATATTAACAATAGGCTGTAATTATATGTTAAATATATTTTATTATGGTAACGTTAACGTATATTGTCGCCACGTTTGACGGGCAAACTGCCTGCGCGCATTGAGGTAAAAGTTTATGGAGACGTCACAGAGCATAAAATAACATATAAAGTAGGCGGCACTAGTGCCGCCTAGTGAAAGTCGGGAAAGAGTTAGAATTCTAATTTTTCGGCATATATTTTATCTGCAGTCTGCACACTACAGTATGATTGCATTCTTTCATAATCTTTTTGTAGTGTCTTGCTTTTTACTGTTCTGCACTGGTTAAGATTCAAAAACGACACCACACTATATAGTTTTCAGTTTTTTATTCATTAAATACCTATAATAAAATGTAGATACTATGCTTTAAAATTGCGTATGTTTTAATTATCCTTGACGCTTCGCCACATTTTTTAGTAGACCTAACTCTTGAACTCTAGTGCCGCACAGTAAAAATTGCTTAAAATATGCTCTGAGAAGTGAGACGTTAAAAGCATTTAAAACTGAAGCCAGTCGCCATTTTAATTCGGCCCTCATTTTTATAGGTACCTATATAAAAAGAGAATAATATTGCCAATCCAACCCGTGTTTGGCCGTCATGTTTACACGGCCCTGTGTGACGTCAGACTTGGTTTCAACTTTGTATAAGCAGTTGTATACGGTATGTCTCCTTATTACTTTTACCTCAATGCCCGCGCGTAACAATTTATGCTATATGTGGCGACACCAAAACTGTAATAAAAGTTTTTGTTCGAATTTGATTGTAAAAATGTACTCCTTTTAACGTGGGAGAAAAGTAGGGATGTGCAAGTTGTGGAATTTTATTTTCGACTCAAGTATCTATAATATACATATTTTATAATAGTAGGTATAAAAGGAAATCTCGGTAGGTGTCGGGCGTCTGCCAATCTACAGTCTGCACTGGCTAATCTCGATAACTACTGAATGAATTTGAATGCGGTTTTTACCATTCGATAACAATTATTTTTTGAGGAAAGTTTAAGTCTATAGACCCGGCTTCACTCGAGAGCAAATCGGATCGAATCTCAAACTGGAGAGTAAACGAGCGAAGCGAGTAAGTAACGTATTAATTATAATTTATAAATTCGAGAGAATGAGCGAAATGAAGTATTAACTCGATTTAGCGAACGAAGTGAGTGAGATACCGCATTTAAAGAAGTAATTTAAGAGGAGTTTTGAGATAACAAAATTAAATCTAGATTAATCGAATCGAGTAGAATTCGATTACTCTAATAATGATACCGTTACGTCGTTGACAGAAAACGTCTATTTATCTGGACGCCGCCTATCTGACCCAGTGGCGTAGTGTGCAAAGGGTTACTGAAAAAAACGAAAAAAAAAAACAATAAAATTAGCTGGTCGCCAATCAGATAGTTTGTTGCTTTGACGCCAATATATTGATGACGTATCGGTACCATTCTAAGAGTAATAATTGGACTCTAGTTTTCAACATTTTTCAATACCCATCTAACATTTTCTCCCCGGCCTACTAGACTAGATTCGAAGCAGTTCTAGTCATTTCGGCCGAGCTTATTTTTGTATCTCAAGTCTCTCTCGTTTTCTTTTTTTTCTCTAAGGGTACCTAATGGGAAGTTAGCAGTGTGGTTTTACCCACACACCAAACCTCTTTTTTACATTTGATTCGAATTTTTTCGTACATTTTTTCTTCTGAACTTGACTTTCGAGTGCCTACTACTCGACATGTATTCGAATTTTCCTGTACTCGAACATCCTTAAAAATGTGTTAAAAAATACATTTTAAAAACTCAATTTTTTATGAAATGTTGGAAGTATTATAATAAATCAGAACAGCAAATCAGACTCGACAATTAAGGAATTAAATATAAACACTTTTGACAGATCACCACATTATAAATTCATTTTTATAACTGGTTTATGATTTTATCTTTGTTTATATTTTACACCATGCTACAAGCATTTATAATACAGTCGAGTCTCTCACACAGCACACTCATTAGAAACGATGTTCCTCTCAGTTTTTAAAGACTAAAGAGTTGCAAGTAGATAGTAAGATAAATAGTGATTTCGGTACCCCGTACCATACTGTCGTTCATATAGAAAGGGAGGGGGGAGATAGAACGGGAGAAATTGAAAGAGTCGATTGTATATCTTCAAATCTTCTCTTATCTCTAAATAGTATAAAACAAAATCGCTGTCTGCCTTTGTCTGTTTCTCCGCGTACTTCTTCTAAACCACGCAACGGATTTTGAAACGGTTTTCACTGATAGAAAGAGCGATAAACGAGGAAGGTTTGTGTACTTACTACTTATATAATTTGTAAATGTTTTGTACAAAATGACTGAGCTATGACGGTGTTTTGTCAAAAAAAACTGTTTTCGTACGCTTACATGGTACATACTACCCGGGCGTAGCCGGGACGGGGCGCTAGTAGAAAATATTTAAACAGGTATACAGTCATACAGATATGAAATTGTTCACATTTTGTCTATTAAAAAGAGACAATAATATAACATGCGCTAGAACTGAATACAGATGATAGTGATTAATGTCATCTAACAGTATAGATTTCAAATTACTACATTAACATAAGCATATCCTGTTCCTGTTGTTTTCACATTATGTTAACGACAAAAAAAACTTAGCACCTAACTAGTCCTCATCTCGTAGTTGTTTTACTTTGATTACTATTTATAGGTCTTTAGAAAGACTCCATTAATAATAATATTATATAAAAGAAATTTGCTACACGTATAGGAACACTGATCGAAGCCTATTTAAAATATGCGCTATCAGATCATTCTAAGAGTTTTTTTTGCTGTCGAAAATCGCTTTTGTGCCCAAAAATATCCAAATAATGATCGTAATTATTGTTTGAAAATCCAAATTTGAATCTTTAGAGTACGCAGATTTAAATGTGCGCTCTCCAGTCCCCGAATTTACAGAAAGGTGTATATAATTTGGTTCAGATGTTGGATTGATAAAATGCATACCGAATATTGAAATTAAGAAAAAATTAATTATTTCAAGGGATGTATTAAGTGGTTAAATTTTTGAATTAAAACTTCTTAGGCGGCACTGCCTCGACGATTTGAAGGCTTGATTAATGGAAAATGGGTGACGAAAATTGTGTGACGCGAATTACCATTACAACCCTAAATAAATCAATAATTAATGTAGTCATGGCTCAGTCTGACTCTGGTCCAATCATTTTATATTATTCATACATAAGAAGTTTAACTTCGGTCGTGCGTGCCGCGACACTTGCCTTTTTACAAGCTTTTATTTAACTTGCAATGTTTGTATGTTTGTTTGTTTAGGTCAAATCTTGCATGTCAATTTTGAAGGACTTCCACGTATATCCGATCGATTTGAAACTTTGTACATATATGTATTTCCGATGACAATACATGAATAAATCGTTTTTAGAATTAAATTCAACCCCTAAGGGCTTCAAACGAGGGTGTAGGGTTTTTTTGACTAATCAACGCCCAGACCAATTCGCTGAAGCTAGAAACTTGAAATTTGGACAGTAGATTCTTTTTCTGACGTAACTATTCACTAAGAAGGGATTTCTCGAAATTCAGCCCCGAGGGGGATCAAAAGGGGGTAAAGTTTTGAAAGACTAAAATGAACAAAATAAAATATTAGTAAAAAAAAACTTTTTAGAGACAAGCTTTAATTGAAATGTACTAAAAAAGAAAAAATAATATTTAATAATTTTGGTTCATAATTATTATAAAAGTGGGAGTTGCGACTAATAAACTATCATAGAGAATACAACCCCTGCTTTTATAATAATTATGAACCAAAATTATTAAATATTTTTTTTCCTTTTTAGTACATTTCAATAAAATCTTGTCTCTAAAAAGTTTTCTTTTACTAATATTTTTATTTTATCAATAATACATTTTTTATATATCGGCTGTATCAACCAGTTTTTATTTTTAAAATTATCCATTGTAAACGAGTCTTAATGAAGTACGAGTAGATCGATACCATCACAACCAATGGGGTCGTCCCACATGTTGTTTTTGTTGAAATCTACAATAGGTACAAATAGATTATGAAATAATTTTTTGCGAAGGTTTCTGAAGCTTTTTCTATAATATAGAAAAAATCCCAATTTTCAATGGAATTTTAAACACAGAAATGTGCCGCTACCGAAATGACGTAGATAATAAAATTATCAGCCTGTCATTGGCTGACTAGATCTAATGTGTCACGCCTACTGATCTGTGCGAACCGCAAAGAACATAAATTTATATACATCTATACTAATATTATAAAGCTGAATAGTTTGTTTGTTTGTTTATTTGTTTGGTTGAACGCGCTAATCTCAGGAACTACCAGTCCGATTTAAAGTTTTTTTTTGTTAGATAGCCCATTTATTGAGGAAGGCTATAGGCTATATAATATCACGCAACGACCAATAGGAGCGCAACATCAATGAAAAATGTTGCAAAATTATTCCTTTTGAGAGTTTCCGCTGCGTAAACGGTTAAAGTTACGCAAAAATCATGTATCTATGACTGAATTGTTTCTCTTTAAAAGTTCTAAAAAAAGTCCGCGACAGCATATGTCTATCTTTTAAGGTTGACTCACTATAACTTTTTTATGGTAAACAAATTTGTTCGTAATTATAATATTCAAGCGAACGAGCGAAGCGAGTGAGTAGTGTATTTATAATATTCAAGCGAACGAGCGGAGCGAGTGAGTAATGTAAATATAATATTCAAGCGAACGAGCGAAGCGAGTGAGTAGTGTATTTATAATATACAAGCGAACGAGCGAAGCAAGTGAGTAGTGTACTGCACCCGGGCTTTCTTAGCACCCGGGCGAAGCCGGACGGGTACCGCTAGTTTCTTTCTATAGATAAAGAAGTGTGACTAGTCTTCTGCGTCGCATCATGTATGTTTCTTTAGCAATTAAGGGGAAGAATTTAAGAACGAAAATGTCGGTTTACATTATTTGTTTATGTATGAGAAATTAAATAACACACACTGTTCAAAATTATTAATTAATGATACTTGGGACGACCCCATTGCAATGTGACGATGGTACCCGTACCTAAGTTAAATGATAAACACCGCTATAATATATTGTACAAATTAACATAAGATAATAAATTACATTTGTTCCAAATTAGTAACTTGTAAACAAATGTTTTTTTTGCTACATAATATGCAAAGTTCTCTCTTAGCTACCCTAACATTGATCTAATATGTATCAGCTTCAAACAATCTTATGTCTGATTAATAATAATGTTACTCTGCTACATATTATATTACACAAAAAAAATCCAGCCAATTGGACGCGGGACCATTCCAGCTTCAAAAATACTGACATTATTTTGACATAATTATAATAAATAAAATAAAATTCGCTAATGCGTACGATGACACGGGTAACGGCTGGTTTCACATGTAAAAAATTCTGAGAGATCAATAATATTACTTGAATTTCGAGGAATCCTTTCTTAGTAGATGCTTACGTCAGAAAAGGAACCAAATTTCAAGTTTCTAGCTTCAGCGATTTGGCCAGGGCGTTGATTAGTCAAAAAAAAACCCTATATCCCCGTTTGAACCCCTTAGGGGTTGAATTTATTTCCAAAAACGATTTATTCGGGAATACATATGTGTACAAAATTTCTAATCGATCGGATACGTGGAAGTCGTTCAAAATTGACTTGCAAGTTTTGACCTAAACAAACACACAAACATAGATACATTGCAAGTTAAATAAAAGCTGTAAAAATAGTTGTTACTTCAACATTAAAATTGGAATGAGAAAGATTTTGATTGATTGTAAATTACAGACGCTTGACAGGGAATGAGAAAGAGAAAATTTGCTGTCCAATACCCAATTGAACATATTCTTAATGCACATTAGATTGTCCTAGATCTAAATAACAAAAAATAATTATGCTAAGAGCTCAGCTTTAATAGAAACAGGCAGATACAATAATTTCACATGAAAGACACAAAAAGCTTTGTATAATATGGAACGTGTCGCAGTGATCTACATCTGAAGCACAAAAAAATAATGGATCATGTTTACTGTGATGGAGACACAAAATATTTGGAAAACTGACAAAAATGTTTATAAACAGTATAAAAATATGCAAATGTTAAAGCCATCATAAAGCCTAACAGAACGCATTTATTATGTCTGCCTCGGCATAAAGAACTTTGTTCTCGATGCAGAGCGCCACATATGCTGAACGCAGACAAATAGTGTTGCAGCGAGCTAGAAAACACACAATATGTCTATAAGAGGTCGTGGTAAAAAATTGTAAGAATTTTGTAAAGGTTAAAATTTCTTACCATATCCCTATATTATTAAACGAGTAAATCTTGTATATATGTTTCTATGTATCTATATAAATATTTTCTCGAAAACGGCTCTAACGATTTTGATAAAATTTACCGAAAAGGGGTTTCGGGGGGCAAAAAATCGATTTAGCTAGGTCTCATCCCTGGAAAAATTCGTTTTCTTATCGATTTTATCATTTTAAAAAACAGTTTTTTTAACGTCATAAAACAGTGTCGTATTGTGAGTAGGCTTTGGAAAAAACAAACTATTTTCATTATTTATGTCAAATCTGACAGTCAATCTTTAACTTATTAAAATAATCAGTAATTATTTGAAAAGTAAAAAAATAGCAACAATAAAATCTAAACATAGTTATGTAAGTAGTTTTAGATAAAATTTAAATAAATAGGTATGTTATTTTTATATTACTTATATAAAATATGTAGTATAGGTAAGTAGGTACGTTAAATTTAGTATGACGTATAATCTTACCTAGACCTTTTTTTCTCAAAAACGACTAACGATTTTGATGAAATTTACAGAATGAGGATTTTTCGGGGCGAGAAATTGATCTAGGTAGGAATTTTGGTTCCAGAGGGGAGCAATTAAAAAAAAGGTGTTTTTTTATTTATTATAACTCGCTCAATTAAAGTCAGATTGATTCGAAGTCTATTTCTACATAGATTTTATATAATATATCACAAGTGTTAAAATTGTAAACGAACACTAATGTGTCTTGCACAATATGTAAATAATGACAAAACGGCAAACGACAAAACTTCGGGCGCCGCGGGTCTGTATAAAAACACATCGATTTTTAAAAACTATTGTTAAGATACGTACAAAAAAGTTTTGCGTATCTAAAAATTGGCACGGCGGCCCAGAGGACCGCACTTCTAGCGCCGCGGCATGTGTATCAAAACACATCGATTTTTAAAAACTATGGTGAAGATACATGCAAAAAGAGTTTTGCGCAGGTTAGTCTGACGTTTGTTATTAAAAGAATCGATTTTTGTGAGTTTTTCAGTAGGTACCTATGCCAAAAAAAGTATTTGAAATTTACTGGAAGTTGTTAAGATCACATCACAGAGAAAAAGTACTTCGATAAAGTTGATATTTGGTATTAATGCTTAAAATTGGATTGTTAAAATGGTAACGGGCGAGCAAAATTTCATCTGATCCGAACATTTTTACAAGATATTCAATCTATAAAAATCGGTTTTTGCGAGTTTTTCAGTCAACAAAACAATAACGGCGGTAGATTTGAAAATGGCGACCTAAATAATATTTACAGGAAAAAATGCTAGATTCAAGTTGATACTTAGTTTTTACGCTTAAAAATACACATAGGTAGTTAAAATATCAGAAACAATTATTTTAAATTATGTTACAGAAATAAATTCGTTTCGGAATAATATTCTGAGAAAATAATATCTCACAGCATATTAAGTACTGTTTTTATTGAACTCATCCGAGCAAAGCTCGGCCACCCAGATATTCCACTATAAAATAGCTACTTTACATACGTATATGTATGCATGGAATGGGTTAGTTAACAGGCAGGTGTGTTGAAAGTGTTTTCAAAGCATTTCTATATTGATTTATGTTTTCTGCTACTGTGCGTGCGCAGTGCGACAGCTCACGGCCTTCTATAAAAGTAAAGTTGGCGATGCAAATGATCTGTCAAAATTTTTTGAAAATTAAGTGAAAAGTAGCTATTTTATAGTGGGTATGGCCAAAATACCATATTTATCTCGTGCGCAATGATATTTATGGCTGTTAAAACTCGCTAAATCGCTCGTTTTAACATACTATCACTATAACGCGTCAGTAATATACCTCATTGAGTCATTACGCCTCTAGATATACAATCTAGTACAGCGGTTTCCAACCCATGGTCCGCGGTTCACTTGTGGGCCGCGGGCACCGTGGTACTGGACCGTGGACGCTGGTCGAGAGTGTAAGTCAAGATAAATATTATCGGAGTTTCAGGGGTAGAGATGGGAACAATCGAGTGCAAACAATCGAGTCACTCGCGTATGCTTACATTATTTCATTGCTTTTCCGCTCCATTAAAAGGGGTCTGCACTTCACCCATTTCAAAAGATGGCGCCACCACATGTAATTTAACCCACTCTTTCTCACAACCAAGCGGTTTTTATATTGAAAGTACCTACAGTCAATTTGTGTGATCAGTAAGATTCTATAGAATATAGATGATATTCTTGGTATTACACATTTTTGGGTTCATGTATTGAAAATATTTAATAATAAACGTAGAAACTGAGATTGAATTTGAAATATGTTTTTCAATGAACAGGCATTTTGAGGAAATTAATACCTAAATTGGAAGACAACAAATGGGTATGTTTAAGTTCAAGACGAAATTGTTAATAATAACAGCAGAATGTTGAATAATGAGACTCATGACGGATACTGTAATTATTACTGCTATCAATAACTAAAAAAGTGGAGCTATTGTCTAAGAGATGGCGCTACTTTCGTTTTTTCTATGTCAGAATAAATGTCATTTTGAATTTCGTGTTCAGTTCGTGTTTTTCAAAGGTTTTGTGATTGATTGTGTTTCAAGCACCGATGTTGTAAAGTCGATGCGGTAAAGTGCAAACGTGGGGTGACACCTACATTGGCTTGTTCGTTCAGAGTCCTCTATAGGTACGCTAGTAGTCAAACTACTCAAAAAATAAAACTGTTAAAAATAACGACGACAGCGCCTCTAACGTTTTTTTACGGCAACTTGCAGTGCAGGCCCCTTTTAACCTTTTAACAATGCATGACTCACTATCTTAGATTTGGAACTTAACTATAGTCAGTAGTCGGTAGTAGTTCCAAACTTCTACCGACTGCTAACTCGGCGCCCCGACGCCTGCAGGTGTCCCAACCGCTGATTTGCTGACTGTAATCTCAAAATATTAGACTTTACGAATTTCTTACAATTTTCGATCGCGACCTCTTGGACTATTATATGCATAAACATAAACACAGGTTCAACCTATTTCACGTGTTCGACTGCACTTAAATATGTATACTTATTGTATAATTTATTTTTAGAAATAAGTTTAATAGCATGCAATAGAATGCCAAAAAATATGTTGCAAAATGTTTTTATAGTTCATAAAAATTAAGTTTCTGTATTCACTGTCAAAATCATCACATATTTTTTTTAATACATCTGAGAAATAAACTATTTTTGTAGCGTAATTTATAAAAATGTACCTATGCATCAGCTGTGACATTTGGACGGCAAAGCAAAAAGGTTACAATTAATGTCATAAAAAAGGCGTTGGAACTTCAGATTGGAAAAAAATAACAAAATTTAATAATACTGATATTATTTCACTAGTGAAAAAAAGTATTGCCACATGGGACTCAAAAAGTGTACTTTTAAAGCGTGTGTTGCATTAAAGCATTTTTGCCATACCCACTATAAAATAGCTACGGTCAGTTAACAGGCAGGTGTGTTTAAAATGTTTTTTGTAAATACTGAAAATGAAGTAAAAAGTAGCTATTTTATTTTCTTTTATTGTAAATTATAGACGCGTCGACAACTTACGTCATTAGCGTCTTGATTACATTAAATTAACTTAAAACTAAATGACACCACAAAACACCCATGAGCGGAGGCGGGATTCGAACCCACGACAGTCTGATCCGGAGGCTGTGACGCTAACCACTGGACTACACTGTCCTCAGCTATTTTATAGTGAGTATGACAAATAATACCATATATATCCCGTGCTTAAGGGTGTTATGACTCATGTGACTGTTAAAACTCGCTGTGCTCGTTTTAATATAATGTCACTCGCGCTTCCCTCAATTTTCATCAAAGTTCGGGCCAGGTTTTATTCCATAGAAATAGTTTTGACTGCATGAAACAACACAATTTTCTTTGCAATTTATAATCGCGATCACATAACATCTAACATAAAATTATAAATTGTTACTTACCTAATTTTCCGTTGGGGCTGTAGGGATCATAGCTGCCAGATGACATTGGCGACGAGTATCCATTGGAAATAACTGTGTAGGGATTACCGGGAGGACCGGGCGAAGGCGTGAGCGGCGGCACTGATACGGCAGTGATAGCGACCGGTCCCGAGCCCGGCCCGGGACTCCTAACGGACGTCGTCGACGATAGCCAGTCGTCGGTTCGCGGTCTCTTGCAGGCGGCCGCGATGCCGCTGAACAGGCCATTGCCGCCGCTACCGTGACTTGCGGTCGGAACGTGCATGTCGGACGTGGAACCGGCACCGCCGCATGGACTGTGCAACCGCGGTTCCGACTTGACGGCGCTGAGCAACAGGTCGTCGGACGTCTGGGGACTACAGGACGTCGTCGTCGTAACGAGTGAAGACGCACCGCCTCCACCAGAACTAAGACCGTCGGCTCTGTATGCCGCCATCAGATCGACGTGCTTCAGATCCATGTCGCCTGCGCCGATCGCACTGTATATTACCGGCGTTGTGCAGCTGGTGATTCCGATGCCGCTGCTGCTGTTGTTGTTAGTGATGACGTAATCCTGCAGATGTTGCGATTGCTGATGATCGTCGCCTGCGCGCTGCGGGGCATCATGCGACGACCGGCTTGCAGCGCACAACACGATGCTCGTGTTGTTAATCGCCGCGTTGCCGCTCAACAACAGTGTCGTTGTGCTTGTCGGCGTCACTGAGTATGTTGACGGTGTCGTGTTCAATTGCTGATGGTTCGTCAATTTGAAGGCGTCTTATTCATACGCACTGCAAACATAAAAAAATCATACCCAATTACTATTTTTGCTAACTGTAACAAACTTATTAATGAGAATTTATTTTTATATTTATAATAATTTTATAAGAATAATTAAGAGCACTGTGGTTTAATTTAATAGCAATGGGAACATAGCTCTTGAAATGTACATTCATTAATATAATTATTGTGGTTAGGCGTGACTAAACTCTTTGTTATTAATAATTTTATGTCAAAAAAAAGCTTTTTCGCGATATATGTCGGTACATGACGTTTTGGTACGGCCGTTTTGGTCCCGCTGTTTTGGTACCGGACGTTTTGGTCCCGGCCGTTTTGGTCCCAGTTATTAGATTATGACAAATAAAATTACCAATTTTTCAGACAATATATTGACAAAAATTAAATAATATATTTCAAACAATTAACGTTTCGATCCGGATTTGGAATTTCTTCGGAATTGAGCTAAAAATAAAAGTATAAAAAATAAATTAGTAATTAGTTTATACAATAATAAATGTATGCTGTGTATTTTTTCAATATGAAATATGCGTGCAACCCAAACGGCTCAACCGATTTTGAAAAAATTTTTTTTGTTCGATTCGTCTCCAGGTAACTTCTTAAATTTTAGGGAAAATCGGCGCATGCGCAGAAGAGATATCTGCTATAACGGTGTTTTTTTTTACATAATAAATGGTATACTTTTCATAACGGTTCATTATTTTATTTTACAAGTTTTTTAAAAAAAATTTTTTTGAGAAAATCTGCGCATGTGTAGAAGAGATATATGCGTACAGCCAAAACTGCTTAACCGTGAGGCAAGATTGCAATACTGTGGAGCAGTAAAATGGAATAAAAAACCATTATAAAAAGTACACCATAATTATTAAATAAAAAGCAACGATGGTATATATCTTTTTTACGCATGCGCCGATTTTCCTTCAAAAAACATTATAAAACTCTTGTAAAAATAGATTGAAAAATAAACCGTTATGAAAAGTATACCAATATTATATAAAAGCTTCTGCGCATGCGCCTACTTTCCAACTTTATTGATATTTGTCATAATCTAATAACTGGGACCAAAACGGCCGGGGACCAAAACGTCCGTTACCAAAACGGCGGGACCAAAACGGCCGTACCAAAACGTCCTGCTTCGATATATGTAGGTACCTGAAGGATGGGTATGGGTAAAACGAATACGGAACAACGCGTTTAACCCTGATATGTCAGGGCCATGGGCCATGGAAGCATTAAATGTATTTTGAATTTATTGTTCTGTGGTCAGTCTCAACTCTGATCAATACCACTAACTCTGTTCAATAATCAATATGATTACTGAAACCACTGATTGTATTTAAAGAAATAAAGAACGAGATATTGTAGGTTACCGACGCTCGACAAATTATTACTGATGTCACTAACGAATAAATAGAAGATTTTCTTTAGTGTTAACACCATGATCACTCTCACTGGATATTGTATTGTTTAGTAATAATCAGTAGAAATAATGCTATTCATATTTTTTCTTAATAATTTGTATTTTGTAAAAATATTAAACTTTCTAGTACAGAACAAGTGATAATATTTTAAATGAAAAGAATGCAATAGGGATTGTACAATAATAAGAAAAATATAAATATTGTAAAGTGAGGTTCACATTACAATACAGATATGACTTTTTACAATGCTAAACGACCTTGATGGTAAGGATTTATTTCTAGATGTACAGCATCCCCACAATGTATACTGAAGTCAGTCAGTAATTCGAAGGATATACATAAAAGTATGGTGTTAATATGAGGAGATGCAAAGTATGTAAGTAGTATGTATGTAGGTACGTCTATACAGGGTGAGTTCGACCACCCGTATCAGTCGTTTTTTTCGAAAACGGTTAGTCGTAGAGAGTTGTGTCAAAAATTTGTATTATAAAAGCCCTAATAAAGAATCGAATGGTGAATGGTGATAATTTTTTTTCCGGGAAGGTCGGCTTCCCTATTAGTTTGCTTCAGAATGTCCAGAACTCCGGAATTATAAATGTAACGATAGGTCGAAAGTGGTATTGTTGAAAAGACTTTTAAAAAATTAGCAAGTTTTGTACGGATTTTTTTTTTATTACTGCCACCCCTGTTAAGTAATATTTGTTTGAAATTACTAAATTAAAATGTCATAATAACAAACTTTTGAAAAGTCCGCATTTAAAATCTAGTTACCTATCTATCGATCATTAAATACTGAAGAAGTACACTCACAGTATAACCAGAAGAGCTCAGTAGTATGTATTAAAGAGTAAATGGAAGACAGTTTGAACACTTGTGACAATGTCTAAGGTTGCTAGATTTTTAATGCCGACTTCGATCGTTATTATGAAATTTTGATTTAATAATTTTAAACGATTGTTACTTAACAGGGGTGGCAGTAATTAAATAATTTTTCCTACAAAACTTGCCTATTTTTTAAAAAGATTTTCAACAGCACCACTTTCAACCTATCGTGCTTTCTAAAATTTCGGAGTTTTGAACATATAATAATTTATATTTATACTTATAGAAATTTACAGGGGTGGCAGTAATAAAAAAAAATTTCCTACAAAACTTGCTTATTTTTTAAAGATCTTTTCAACAATACCACTTTCGACCTATCGTTACATTTATAATTCCGGAGTTCTGGACATTCTGGAGCAAACTAATAGGGAAGCCGACCTTCCCGGAAAAAAAATTATCACCATTCGATTCTTTATTAGGGCTTTTATAATACAAATTTTTGACACAACTCTCCACGACTAACCGTTTTCGAAAAAAACAACTGATACGGTTGGTCGAACTCACCCTGTATAATGTTGTGATGTGATTTGTAAACATTAAGCAAATAAACAAATTAATAATTTGCATTTTTATTTTCTAAAAAAATAATTAAATACAGTAGAAGCCGACTCAGCCGAACCCGTTTTATTCGAGTTTTGATTTACAGAGATTAAGTACCTACAATCTACATCTAATTTTTACTTCCCGCATTAACCGAACCTTCACGCGTAAGAGGCCTATCCGAGAATGCGGTTTTTGTGTTATTGACATAAATATTTTTAATTACCGACTTCAAAAAAGGAGGAGGTTCTATATTCGGCACCTATGTTTTTAGGGTTCCGTAACCAAATGGCAAAAACAGAACTCTTATAATTTCGTCCTGTCCGTCTGTATGTCACAGTCATCTTACTCGGAGACTATTGGCACTATAAAGAAGAAAATTTGGAAGGTAGGTGTCTTCTATTAACCGCAATACAATATGGTGAAGTGAAATTACGGAAAAAAAAATTAGGGGTGACCCTCCATACATGTAAATGAGGGATGAAAAAAAATTTCCAGTGCACATAAGCGTGTGGGGTATCGTTAGATAGGTCTTCAAAAATGATAAAGTTTCAAAATGATTTTTTTATTTAAGTCAATAGTTGGTGAGATATGCGATTCTAAAGTCGTAAAATGTGTGTCCCCCCTCTAACTGTTCGACTATGGGGTGGAAAATTCTGAAAAAATTTAAGGAAGTAGAACTTATAAAATACTTTCAACGAAAATTGGTTTGAATAAGATATGTTTATGTAGTTTTTGAGATATGGGAACCCTTCACAGTGCGTGGTCCGACACGCACTTGGCCGCTTTTTTATGTAGGTATATGTTCACCGATTTCTCCTGCATTTGTGAACAGATTTTTGATGATTATTGTTTTATTTAACAGGGCATACCTTCGGTGTGGTCCCATATAAATTTTACTTAAATCGGTTCATGAATGAATTGTAAATTACAGACACTCGACAACAGAGGTCATTAGCGTCTGATAAATCGGTTCAGTAGTTCGACTGATTTTAAATAAAAGTGAGTAACGGACTGTAATACCGTTAAGGTAAATGTCAGTTTTGACACAGCGTAAACAGTTTATAGAAGTGAGCCAGTTGGCAAGCGATGGTCTGACTTATAATATAATAGCTAGTGACACAGTTTAAGTAAATAAGTGTTTTTCTTTTTTTAGTTATTAGTTGCCTAATTCAAATAATAAAAAACACAAAAAAATTTTTTCGTGTAGTTTATCAAATTAGAGAAGCTAGTTTTGTGAAGAACATTTCAAAAAGTAAATCGAAGAATTCGTTCAATGAAACACATTAATCTAAGAGTCACAACAGTCGCTGTAAACAAGTAAATGGCGTCGGGTAGGGCGTCGTGTAGAGGATGGCGGCGGAAGAGCAAGCTAACGGCGACATCCAAAGCTCCAGTTAGCAAGAGAGCTCACTGTCTTGGCGTCAGATGGCAACCGGCCGTGAAACTATAAGCCAAATCATCATGAAAATAATGACGAGGACAGCCAACCCCAAATGAAATGGGATAAGGCTAGGAAAAAGAAGTTACCTATTTAGTAAATCACATATCAAGACAGAAGTCGGTTAATAACGTGCTAAACGTGCAAATTACGTATTGTAAAGCCACTAAAAAGTAAAAAATAAAAAACTTTTTAACAAAAAAAAAAAAAACCCTCAAAAAATCCACTATAATGAGGAAAGGAAAATAATAAAATTTTTAGGTCGGCGCCAATTTAATAATGTACTTAAGTCCGTATAATATCAGTTTTTCGATTATAATTCGAGGTCGGGTTGATCCACAATAGCTCACATAATCGAGGTTCTACTGTAATAACTTTGAAACTTCTACATTCACCCAGCCAAATTATAAAAAGAAAGATCTGTTCATTTATCTCACTATAATTATCGATTACAATTTCTGGACGATTGCAATGAGAGTGTACTTGTAGTATATTATCTAGATACGTAAATAAGAACTGAAAAACTTATATATATTATATAAAATAGACACGAACGCCGACATACATAGTACTATATACACAGGGACGTATTTGTAAAATTTGTGCCCCGCGCAAAGACAATTTGTCGCCCCCTTTTCAGTTCAATTTTCTCTGCGTCCTACACATTGCTTCTGATATTTAAAATAAATTATTAAATCCATCAAAAATAAAAAACAAAAAAATATAGAAACATGATCGTGTTAGTTGCAAAAGTCTTGTCTAGAAATTTTCAAGACAAGACACGAGTTTTTTAATCTAGGCTTAGACTTAGTGAAGTCTTGATATTTTAATACAAGACAAGACTTTGAAAGTCTTGTCTTGTCTAGACGGCAAAACTAATTTAGAACGAAAATTACTTTTGCATTCTGAGAAAATAGCGTCTAGAGTCCGCTATATTGAATTTTCCGTGACGTCATATACCTTATTTGTCATCTTCTCAACAAAACCTTTCTTTTTATACCAATATCAATGTATTTAGATTATAGTGTTGCCATCTAGATCTAGACTTTCTAGACTCTGGTCTTGTCTTGTCTAGATTTTCAAGACAAGACTTGCAAAAGTTTTGTCTAGAAATTTTCAAGACAAGACAAGAGTTTTTTAATCTAGACTTAGACTTGGTGAAGTCTTGATATTTCAAGACAAGACAAGACTTTGAAAATTGAAAGTCTTGTTTTGTCTAGACGGCAACACTAGTGTTAGTGGTAGGTACTACTGGCAGATTGTGTATCAAAGGCGAAATGAAGACTATTTTGACGAGTGTGATGTTTGCTGCCCGAGCGAAGCAACATTGAAATCGTAATCATATCGCCCGCGGCCGACCGATGCGCCGGCCGGTTGTGCGGTTTTGCGCCGCTCTCTCAAGTCTGCCGCTCCGAACAAGTGCCCTTTTCGCCATGTGGTAAATACGTCCCCGCAACTATACATAGACCGATTGTAGAAGTGTAGGTTATGTACATGACTGCGAGTATTTAAGAGTGTTGCGAAGATGAGAGGGAACGGAGAGGAGAGAAGAGAAGAGCCGAGTGTAATATCATGTCATTGTGTTAGTACGATCTCGCGGTGTCGCGATGTCGGACACCGGTTAGCCTTGAAACATCGACTGCTGGACAAACCACTTGTTATTGCCCTGCTTCACTGAGCGTTGCCATAGCTTTCTCTCCTTACCTACCTACTTAATACATATAGTACACATTTATATAAAACCATTGACACAATGAATGGACTACACAATGCCGATCTCATAATGACAAGCTACTAGGCCCTGCAGTCGAGGTCCATTCTGATTGGTCGATTACCCCATCTTGATGTCGTTTGACACACGCACACACACTTAAATGAACGTAACAACTAACTAGTGAACTCTGTATACTAATATGGATAGTTCAAAGCGATTAAAAAATGGGTTTTGTATGTGAAGAATGTTCAAACACATATTTTCAAGACAGGCATTAATGTTCACAAAATTAGAATGAAAACTTCTGATAAGGCTTGTGATCTAATTCTTTCTATAAAATTCGATCAATTTTCTGACATTTCAAAATAAAACTTAATTAAAATTTATTTTTCCATTTCAAATTCTCTAAAACACCGTTACTATATACATTTTGGACATCCTATATTATCTCAAATAATAATATTAAATAATTAGATTTTATTTTGATTTGTCAAAAAATTGATCGACTTTTATAGAAAGAATTAGATTACAAGCCTTACCTGAAGTTTTCATTCTAATTTTGTGAACATTAATGCCTGACTTGAAGAATATGTATTTAAACATTGTCCACATACAAAAACCATTTTTTAATCGCTATCAACTATCCATATTAGTATACAGAGTTCACTAGTTAGTTGTTACGGTCGTTTAGATGTGTGTGCGTGTGTCAAACGACATTAAGATGGTGTATTCGATCAATCAGAATGGACCCTGACTGCAGGGCCCAGTCGCTTGTCTCATAATGTGCTGAAAATGTCTACTATTGTGTTGTAAGGCAAGGGATTCCCAATCTTTTTTTAACTGCGACTTCCTTTACAGGTTGTAATTTTTTGCGACGCCTTTCTTTATAAAAAAAACCTGTACGTGTAGCTCTAGCAGACATTAAAATTACTTTATTATTCAAAGAAAACTCTAAAGAATATAGAATCTTAATTATTATTTATTAGAAAACATAAAAAAACTACAAACAATTCAATTAATGAAAAGGATGAGCTTGCTTTTCTGAATTCTGAGCATAACTCGCTCATTACGTCGCGTGCAGGAGATCTGTGCGTGTCGCCTCGCGACTCCTCTAGGATAGCGCCGCGACGCTCTAGGGCATCGCGACGTAGTTAGGGAACCTATGTTGTAAGGGATATCAAAAAAACCGCACCAGTGGTCGACTCGCGCGCCGAAGGTTCCGTATCGTCAACTATATTGAGTTTAGAAAACTACAGCTGTTAGAAATATCGCAATAGATTTCCTGTAAAGTACACGTATACCTCTAACACCACTAGTTTTTTCGAAATTTTCGCTGTACTAATTTTGGAAATAGAGAGGGGGGTCAGTTTTTGAGATGCGTTTCCAGGAAAATCTCAAAAACTACCTATACTTAACATAATTCTCACTTCAAATGACTAAATTATGAATACAAATATTTTTGGGGTGTCAAACTTTACAGGAAAATATTTTTTTTAGGTTCTGAATATTTTAATGTACGGTGTCAACTTTAGTGGGGGGGGCTAATCGGGCACCAGGGTTAATGTCCGCGGCGCATTGACCTGCGAATCCATCAGTTAAATGCTAGTTAATAATAATAAATAAAGGTGCTGAAGAATAATATCTCGCCCGGGTGGCTAAGGCCGGCGCTGGGAATATATACATGTTAGTAAGCTTAATAACTATGCCAAATTTCAGTTTGATAGGTACATTTAGTCCAGAGAAATTCGATTGTGACAGATTTGTGGTCGGACATACAATTAGTAATCCCATAAGGGTTCCGTTTTTTCTTTTTGAGGCTCCTCGATAGGTACTCTCAAGAGATGTGTAAAAATTCAGATTCGAATACGATGACAGCTATATATAACCTCAAAAAATATTTATAATCATAGTACTAGTATAGCATATACGCTCTAGATATACGATAGTGTCTGTACAACTTTTCGAACTGCCCGCCACAAGTGTAACTTCCATATTAGAAATTGGGAGGGGGTAAAGATTTTTAAACATCAAAAAATGATCGCAAATTTTCGCAAGCGTTACCGATTCGAGTTGTCAACACTATTTGTCCGAATTTGATTAAAAAAGGACATGAAGAAGCAGCCTCCTACTAAGCGATATTTTTTCGGGCCCGCTGCGTAGTCCATTCTCTATGTCAATGCATATAACATACAGTATGTTCATCTGCAAATGTTGCATAGCGTATTACATGAATTAGATAAAAAAAACTAGAAAATAAAATATGTGTATACAGTATGAATATATTGTATGCGTACTCGTACAGTTAAGGGAATCAATATAGTATGGACATTTATCTATCTACCAGTTTTTTTTGCAGAATGTAATTTGGCCCACCTAGAAACTTAATGATTAATTAATAAAAAAGAATAGTCTTTTCAATGTGTTCTCAACAAAAGACTAGGAACCGGTCCACCATAGCTTCAAATTTTTCAATTTTTAAAGGAGAAAACAATGTTTTACAAATTATAATTAGTGTAAAACTTAACAGCGGTCATAAATTTTTGTCTTAATACTCTATATGACTTATCAATATTCAGTAAATTTTAATATTTGATACAACATAGCAACGTTTTTATTTTGAATACTACAAACCTTAGTACTTTCACATTATTATTCAATATAGTAAATACAGTATATTACAGATTATCTGAACTGTTTGGTACCGGGCTCTCTTCGAGGAAGCAAAAATGTGGATAATCGAAATTCGATCGATTCTCCAGCAGATAGATGATAGACAAGATGATACAGTAAAAAACAACTCACCGTAAAAATAACAGAAATTTTTAAATCGAAATGTTTAAATTATTTAACAAATACGGAACGTTTTTGAAAAATAAAAATTTGTGTTTTAAATTTAAAAACATAATAATAATAATAATAGGTACTGATCTAAGAGTTAAAACTTTCAATAAATTATTATTTTGGTTTGAAATAATCGTCGTGCAGCTAATCGATGCTTTACTGAAGTGTCCACTAGGTCCAGTTGCTGAGGCTATACGAAGCAGTGTGACATATAAATGAACGAGTCCATTAAATGTTTTAACAAATTGTTGTGTCTTTTTGAGTCAACATAATACTCTACATTGTCGACACAACATTGTTTTGTTTTGGCAGTTTCTATTAGCTACACTTTTGAAACAAAAAAAGTAATTCAAAATTATAATTTCGTTGTGATCAAACCTATTTTAGACTCGTCTTGATTAAATCAAATTTTGTTGTGTTTTATTTATTTATTATTAACTAGCCGTTACCCGTGGCTTCGCCCACGTATTTTTCGATTTATGATTTATTAACCCCCCCCCCCCCCGCGAGAAATTCTCCTGTGAAGCGAAGCCAGGCTCTGGTGGTGTTTATCGCTCGAATTTTATAATACATAACTCACTCGCTTCGCTCGTTCGCTCGGATTTTATTAATACATTACTCACTCGCTTCGCTCGTTCGCTCGAATTTTATTAATACATTACACACTCGCTTCGCTCATTCGTTTGAATATTAATTATACATTACTCATTCGCTTCGCTCGTTCGTTTGAATATTAATAATATAATACTCACTCGCTTCGTTCGTTCGCTCGAATTTTATTAATACATTACTCACTCGTTTCGCTCGTTCACTCGAATATTAATAAATCATTACTTACTCGCTTCGCTCGTCCGATCGAAATTTATTAATACATTATTGCTTTGTATAAGGAACTCCTGTGCAAAATTTGATGCTTCTAACTTCAAAAATGATGAACTTCCATACAAACTTTCATCCCCTATTTAACCTCTTTAAGGGCTGAATTTTCAAAAATCCTTTCTTATTACTTCATCTACGTTATATAAGAAACTCCTGTGCAAAATGTCATGCTTCTAGCTTAAAAAATTACGAACTTCCATACAAACTTTCATCCCCTATTTAACCCCTTAGGGGATGAATTTATAAAAATCCTTTCTTATTGCTCACCTACGTAATATAAGGAACTCCTGTGCAAAATGTCATGCTTCTAACTTTAAAAATGACGAACTTTCATACAAACTTTCATCCCTTTTTTAGCCCCTTTAGGGGATGCATTTTCAAACAAAAATTTCTTAGTGCTCACCTACGTTATATAAGAAACTCCTGTGCAAAATTTCATGCTTCTAGCTTCAAAAACGACGAATTTCCATACAAACTTTCATCCCCTATTTAACCCCCTTAGGGGCTGAATTTCGAAAAATCCTTTCTTAGTGGGTGCCTACGTCACAAAAGGAACCTACTGGCCAAATTTCAAGTTTATATCTTCAGCGGTTTGACCTGGGCGTTGTCTGTCAGTCAATCAATCAGTCAGTAACGGAACTGTTTTATATATATAGATTTTATATAAGGATCTACGATAATATTAAATCAAGTCAAAAAGATCTTTATAAAATAAATATTATATTCCTATATTTAAGGCTACTTTTTTATCACCATTATGCGATTATTGGCCGGTTTATCGTACATTTTAATCACGATGTTTTTTAATCACACTGTTAAATTTTGACAGCTACATGTTCATTGGTTGCTGCGTTTCGTTACCATAGCAACCCGTCATTTAACAGTGTGATTAAAAAAACCTCGCGATTAAAATGTACGATAAACCGGCCATAAGTCGCTTATAGATTATCAGATGCAGCTACCAACAACCTATGACCGCACACTATTCACTGAAATACACAGCACACTTAGTCGCAGCTTTGCGCTACTCTATGCCATCGAATCGATCTCTAGACCAATTATATTTATTGTAGATTATAGACGCGTCAACATCTAAGGTCATTCGCGTCTTTCAACTACACTAAATAACAACTAACTTAAAACTAATAACATCACAAAACATCCATGAGCGCAGGTGGGATTCGAACCCACGGCAGTCCAGTCTAGAGGTTGCGGCACCAAGCATGCTAACCACTAGGCTATACTGCCCTCTCTCTAGATCAAGCTAAATTGCAATAGTCTCCTTGCGAATCCGTGATCGAACGAGAAATTTCGAGTAGCTGAGTAATCGTCACATCGCGATACAGTTACTAAATCATGCGTTTTCGATACAAAAAGTAGCATATTGTGTACTGGAGCTCTAAATGTTTCAGTAACCCGTTTTTACATTCGGATAGTCGGCGATTCGGTTAATTGACATTTGTATAATCGAAGCTCTACTGTATAATAATATTACACGGTACGTTGTCTGCGCATTCTTCTTCTCTGTACAACTTTAGCTATATGGAGTAGATTTGATCATTCTCTCTAAACTCTAAAGTGTCAGAACGAGATTGTGTGCTCGCGGCAATATACAATGGGAATAGTTCCACAGTGTCTCATCATCACCATTCACCAAAAACCATCTATACCAGCCAGCCAGACCGAAGCAGCTCACCGACGTGTGGTTATAAAACGTTGATAAAAGTAACCCGTCTCATCTTTATATTAGACGTACGTCATTGGATCTGGCATAAAATAAATAACAATCATGATCCACATGCAAATCTGAACTATAGACATAGGAATCTAGGGACGTAGTATAAGCGAGTGGGGTGGTTGCTGTTAGGGGGGGTGAGCTTTTCTTATATATTTTTTTTATTTTATTTTTTACTTTTTAGGGGGCTAAATTGTGGAATATCTCGTTATGCGTTTGATTTGTTTGTGGTTGCAAAAAATCTGTTTGTATCAGGGGTGTTACGAATATTCGCATCCGCATCCGTAAATGCGGAATATTCGCATGAATTCAGACATCTGCATCCGCATTCACATCCGCATCAATCAATGCGGAGTTTTTACGGATGCAGATTCACATCAACAAGTAACTACATGTAAAGAAAGTGGGCGGAGCCTGCAGAGTGGCACGTGCTAAAAATATGATTAAATAAATAAAAAGTTAAAATTAAATTGATTTTCAGTTATTTATGCACTTAAAATTTAAATAATTATCCTTTTAAAATCCCAAAATCCGCGTCCGCATCAAATCCGCATCCGCGGATGTGAACTTCTAATAATCCGCATCCGCATCTGCATCCGCGGATGTCTAAATTTTTGCATCCGTAACAACCCTGGTTTGTATGTACCTAGTACCTACCTATGTATCTTACTCAACGGCGCAACAAATTTGAATAAGTACAGGTATCGCAAAAATTACACAAATATTTTTGTGAATCTTATTTTTGGACTAAGTGCAGAAACAGAAGCTTTACAACTATGTCAAATTTCAAGACATTTTTTAGTTCCTGAGAACATCAGCTGTGGCATACAAGCAACGACGTTTCACTATTTTCAGTGCTTCGGTTTTTATCATTTTGACACGGAACTCTAAAAAGCATTGATTTTGATAACGTATACTGCATATCTGATATAATATTATGTGCCTTCGTGTGACGCCATGTGTATAAAAGATTGAAATAGAAAGAATCACCATATACAGGGTGCTATTCAAGTACGTGGCCAAACTTCAAGTGGTGATTCTTTGAATGATTCTAAGACGAAAAGTTTATATAAACATAGGTCCGGTAAATCTTCGCTTTTAAGATACAGGGTGCCAAACTTTTTTTTAAAAATACATATTAAAAAAAATCCTAAATAACAAGAAGACGTAAATTAATATGACGTTGAAACTTGGTGACAGTTTTTTAATGTAATACAAATGAATGTTTTAAGCTAAAAATTGTTTGTCTCCTTTTGCCAGTGGCGTGCACGGGGTAACGCCGGAAATTAAAAAAAATCAAACAAGGGACCTATGTTTATATAAAATTTTTGTCTTAGAATTACTCAAAGAATACGCCTTGAAGTTTGGCCACGTACTTAAATAACACCCTGTATAATAGTATAAACGTATATTGTAATTCTAATCTTGGTGACCTGTTTCCGGATGCATTCTGATGATAATATCAAGCACAATGTCGAAAAGCTCCCACGAGAAGACAGCTGTACAATTTAGTATACTATAAGGTACCCTGAATATTGATATCCATATTATACAGTGTATCCTAAAAAGACCAAAATAAACCGGTATCTCTGAAAATATTAGAGGAAAAATACTGAATTAACGGAAGAGGAATTGTTCTTTTATTGTAATATATGAAACAATCTTTAAGAGGTGCTTATTTCTGACGTTATCTATTCTCCAAAATTTATAATGTCAGTAACTGATTATTTGTAACGTTTTTAAACTGGCTTCTACAATAGCTTGTTAGTTGTTACAATAGACCGAGAGCTTGTGACAATTTTCAGGTGTTATTTATTCAAGGCCTTATTTTTGTGAAGATGTTGAGGGAGGCATATTAAAGTGTCCTGCGTAAGGAATTTTGCTAGATAGCGGTATGGGAGAGATGCAGACCGCCCCCAATATGTAAGAAAAAAAATTGTCACAATTGTTATTGCTTCAAGGCTTAAATTGTTTGTATAGCTTGTCACTGAACCCAATAATGCCATTATAATATTTGCAGATCGGTTGGTCAGTATTAAAGGTGTGGCAGATCACCCTAAACGCGTCATGTATCCGACGAAATTTTTACTATTAGTTCAAGGTTCAAATTTTAATGTTGTTACGGCAACTGGTTTAAGCATATATATCAATTTATAGAACGAAATGTCAGTATTAACCCCCTCTCTTAAAGGGTAACTTGCTCGCCTAGGTGTTTATATCGTTCTGCAAGGGGTTTAATACCGACATTTTGTTCTGTAAATTGAAATATATGCTTAAAACAGTCGGCGTAACAACATATTAAAATTTGAACCTTGAACTAATAATAAAAATTTCGTCGGAACTATCCGACGAAATTTTTATTTAGTACATGACACGTTTAGGATGATCTGCCACCCTCGAGGCCACCCCTTTAAATACCGACCAATCGATCTGCAAAATATTATAATGGCATTATTGGGTTCACAAACAAGCTATACAAACAATTTCAGCCTTGAAGCAATAATAATTGAGATTATTTTTTTATTACATGTTTTTTGTTACATACCGCTATCTAGCAAAATCCTTTAGTCAGGGCACTTTAATATGCCTCCCTCAACATTTTCACAAAAATAAGGCCTTGAATTTATAACACCTGAAAATTGTCACTAGCTCTCGGTCTACAAGCTATTGTATAAATCAGTTTTAAAACGTATTGAGTATCGGGTTACTCGCAAAATTAATATATTAGTATATTTTTGCATTTTTAAAAGAGAAAAAAATGCAAAAATATGCCTACAAATACAGTCATGGACAAAATTATCGAATATTTTTTGTTGCCACTATTACTTGAAATAATTTTAAAATAGTTTAATTTTAGAAATTACGAGCATTTAAACAATATTCGATAATTTTGTCCATGAATGTATATTAAATTTGCGAATTTGGTGAGTTCAAAATATTTTCTGTATTAACCATCGTAACGTATGTATGTACCTATAATACTACAAAATTGCTCATTTCCGATAATAACGATGTTAGCAATAGTAGAGGTACAGACGTAATTTCTAACACCCAGTACATTCAATCGAATTAGACGAGTATAGCCGTGATGGTACAGAGTGTAACAGAATGTTCATAGTGTGATAAATTTCATACAATTAGGTATTTAAGTTTAAAAAAAATTATTAATTTTTTAATTTTTTCTAATAATTTAACATAAATAATATTGAAAATCGAAAAGAAAAATTTTTTTAAAGCTATAGATAAATTACTAAAAATTAATTAAAATGTATAAAAATTTAAAAAATATCACGTGACTTCAAAACGCGCCAGGAATGTTTGTGACGTCGTTATGTTAAAATGTGTCTGCATTTGTGGGTATTTGTGTATATGTATTACACATACTATCAAAAATAATAAATTTTTAACTTGGTAACCATGGATACAAAGACCATAGATAACATAATGACGTCACACACGTTCGGATTCTTTCGGCGCGTTATCGGAACTGAGTTTAAAAATTAATTTTTATTTAAATATAACTTTTTAATTAGTAAGCAAAAAAATTAAATAAAAACAGTTTTGCTATAAAACTTGTATGTGGTCTTTCCATTTAAGTAAAAAAAAAAATTCACTTAAAAACCCAATTGATTACGGATAAGAGGATGTAAATTAGGCCGATTATACGGATTTAAATATCTAATATTTTTCAATGTTTGTCTGGTAATAATTATAACAAAGACTAATTAAACTTTTCATGTCACAAAAGGTGTTTTAACTTTTCTCTGGTCTAAAAACAAACCAAAGAATTTTCAAATATAAAACTAAAAAAAAAATTGCAACGAAGTCAAAGAAAAGCAAGTGAAAAATGTGCATTATTTCCATTAAATTATTCGTGCAGAAGCTGAAATCCGGTTTATAATTAATTGCTCTTTTACTTTGTCACGTCTTCTTTGTGGTCTGAATTTTTTCTCCAAGCGTAGCTCCTGTACTTATAAAATACATATTAGGTACGTCATGCACATTATACACATTACTAGTAGGTAGCATCTTCATGTTTAGAAGTAGCTGTCAACTGATGGGCCGATACACCATTCATCTATACTGTTGTACCAAAATTTAAGGAGAAATTCATGCACGTATACAGCCATACAGGCATAATTTCTATGCATGTAAAGCATACGCGTCTCATGCAAACAAACTGTGCCTGTACACGTGTATGAGTCACTCCTTAAATTTCGGTATACAACAAAGTATTTAGGAGGGCCATACCTAAAGTGACCATTCGTCCCGATTTAGGCGGGACAGTCCCGATTTTGAACCACGAGTCCCGATTCAACAAGCGTCCCGCTTTTGTCCCGTTTTCATTAAATCACGTACATTAAGAATGTTTATTTTTTGTCATTAGATATTTTTACCCACTCAAAGTATTTTATTTATCAATAATAATTATATAATTGATACCTACCTTAAAAAATAAATAATATCTAAAATAAAAACTCCCTAAAAACCCCCAAAAACTCGCTAAACCCTTAAAAACTCGCTAGAAACCCCCAAAAACTCGCTAAAAAACCCCAAAAATTCGCTAGAAAACCCCAAAAACTCGCTAGAAATCCCCAAAAACTCGCTAGAAACCCCCAAAAAACGCTAGAAACCCCCAAAAACTCGCTAAAACCCCCCAAAAACTCGCTAGAAACCCCCAAAAACTCGCTAAAAACCCCCAAAAACTCGCTAGAAACCCCCAAAAACTCGCTAAAAACCCCCAAAAACTTGCTAGAAATCCCCAAAAACTCGCTAGAAACCCCCAAAAACTCGCTAGAAACCCCCAAAAACTCGCTAAACACCCCCAAAAACTCGCTAGAAACCTCCAAAAAAACTGAGTTTCTAGCGAGTTTTTGGGGGTTTTTAGCTAGTTTTTGGGGTTTTTTAGCGAGTTTTTGGGGGTTTCTAGCGAGTTTTTGGGGGTTTTTAGAGAGTTTTTGGGGGTTTCTAGCGAGTTGTTGGGGGTTTCTAGCGTTTTTTTGGAGGTTTCTAGCGAGTTTTTGGGGGTTTTTAGCGAATTTTTGGGGTTTTCTAGCGAGTTTATGGGGGTTTCTGGCGTTTTTTTGGAGGTTTCTAGAGAGTTTTTGGGGGTTTTTAGCGAGTTTTTGGGGGTTTCTAGCGAGTTTTTGGGGGTTTCTAGCGAGTTTTTGGGGGTTAATAGCGCGTTTAAGGCTTTTTTGAGCGTGGAACCCAACGGTTGCCTACGCTGGGTTTTTATAGACCTTGTCCCGCTTTTTGATATTCAGGATATGGTCACTTTAGCCATACCTCATCGAGCTATTACGGCAGCACAAATGGTTGAACTGCCATGGTTTCTCTAGGTTGCCAACACGGCTACCCAGCTGTTAGCCTGACCTACTTCATATAACTACATGTATTTTGCTGGCATCTTAACCAGTTGAGCCGCCATGGGTATCTCGATGAGGCATGGTCAGAGTGACAAATACGTGATTTGTTGAATGTCTATAATTTTATTAGTTATTCTTACAAATAGTTTCTTTAGAAATTAATGATTTTTTTAATAACAACATGTATGCTATGCAATTTTTTAATTTTTTAGAATGAATGAATTGTAAATTACAGACGCTCGACATCTGGAGTCATTAGCGTCTAATTTTTTAGATGTTTAAAAAATAAAACATCGGTCAGCTGACTACTTGCAGGTTATGTTGTGTTAAACATACGCTTTTTTATTTTTGAAGTTATACTTCTTTTGGCGCGTTATGAAAAAATGATAAGAGTGAATTTTTTCGATGCGTGCGCATTGCGTAACACCAGATGAAGTTAGTCGGAAGTTCATGATTATTATCACCAGTCACAATGTGACAAGAGCGTTTTCAGTTTTGAATAACATTAATAAAAGCTATTGCTATACAAACGCTCGTTTATGCCGCTTTCGTTAAATATGAGTTCGTACTCCAACACCGTACTGTTTACATTATTATTTTTCATGATTATAATACCCTATTATATAGCACTGCTATGTAAGGTGTGGCGTGGTGTAACGGATAGCGCCGCCGCGTCATACGCAATAGGTTCGAATCTGAACACAAACATGCTTTTTTTTAATAAATAATTAGATATAAATATAATAAATAAATATATTTAATGAATTAATAATTTATTAATTCCTTTATTTTATCGTCTTTTTTACAAACGTTTAGTACTGGCACACAGTGACTTCTTCAGAACATATCTTATACTACTATGAGTAGTATAAGATATGTTTTGAACAATTGTCATAAAATAAAAATACAGTGAAAATTTAAAAAACTTCGTGTTTTATTATTATTCAAAATGTTTAATATTAATTTACATCAAGTAAGCACCCACTCTATAATATATTTTTGGAGTTATTTTTGTTTTGTTACGCCTAAAGCAGTATAACTTCTAGCGTGCGTACATAAGTACACACACACTCTTTTTTCTTTAGATGAGGCACAACGATATGAGAGATCGTCAAAGTCGCTAATTTTAGACCGTTTGTTACAGCTCTATCTCGAAAACGGCTGCAATACCTAGGAATGCAAAATGCATGTCCAATATAGGACATATTCTATATTTAAATAACAAATACCAGGAACATTTCCATCTAAAAAAATTCGACTGATGACCAGTCCTATACTTCCCACCTAGTAAATATTTGCAAAAAATAAACTCTTTTTTTATTCTTTGAAAAAAAAAGCATGGCCCTCTTTTTTGTTTGGTAATCTACTGATGGCTAGTAATATAGCAAAAGTCATGGTTACCTTGATTTACGTACAATTTTATAAAAATTCTACGTAAATCAAGGTAACCATGATTTTTGCTATATTAAGCTAGCCATCAGTAGATCACCAAACAAAAAAGAGGGCCATGCTTTTTTCAAAGAATAAAAATTAAATTGTGTTTTAAAGACCACTAACAGCTAAGGTTATTTGGGCCTAGTCAAAGAATAAAAAAAAGAGTGTTTATTTTTTGCAAATATTTACTAGGTGGGAAGTATAGGATTGGTCATCAGTCGAATTTTTTATAACGTATTTTGTTATATTACATTGCTGCTCTAGAATTGGATATATTAAACTTAGAGGACTAAAACTACATTTTGTATTTATTGACCTGAAGAGTCTGAAAGTTTTAGCCAATCTTATTTTTATCGATAGGCCAGGTAATTTTGTATTCTTAAACTAATCCTCATAGATGAGAGTCCATTAGTATAATTTGGGTATAAATTCAGACACTTCGATAGAGTTTTCTCACTTGAGTTCAGTTAATTGACGCGACGTGACGAAATAAAATATTATTATTTTATTTAGTATAGTGTTATTCGTGATATTTAATAGGTAAAATTGAAAAATGAATTCAAATCAAGATATTTACAACATTAAAAACAACTCCTCAACGAATTTTCTGAATGAAGACGTGGAAACAGCGAAGTTACTACATTCGATACTGTTTTTTCAACATGAGGTGAAGCAGATTATTCATGGAGCAGATTATTCTGAAAAAGAAGACGTAGAAAAAATGACTTTGTTGAATATAAGTACTTATACAAAAAAAGTCAATGAAACAAAACCGCAAAAAGCATTAGAGAACATTTCTTTCGACTCAAACTCGTACCAAGAGGATATAAGTGTTTATACAAAAAAAGTCGATGAATCTAAACCGCAAAAAGCATTTGAGGAATTTTTTTTCGACTCAAACTCGTGCTATGAAGATAGTTTGACGACACTAGAGGATCAAAGTACCTAATAGCGAAATGTCTGATGGAACTGTAACCCCAGAAGAAGAAGTCCCCGAGCCAGTCATGGGGGCAAATCATGGTTGCTTTACGTGTAAGATGAAGTTTGCGTCAAAGAATTTCCTCGCGAGGCACTATAAAACCAAGCTACATAAAAATGGCCTTGATAAAAAAGTGCTGAAAAATGTGCCAGTTAATATATTATTAAACAACAATAAGCCGTCTACTTCAACAGTGATTCAAGGTTTAGAAAGATTTACTGGAAATGAATGTGAAATTTGTGGAAAAGTGTGTGCTGGGCCGAATTATCTAAAACAACATATGAAAACTCATACGTTGGGAAATAATTTTAAGTGTGCAACGTGCGGAAAGCGTTTTTCCGAAAAAGGCACATACGACTTGCACGTTCAGAAACACTTTCAGGGCGATGAAGCGAAGCACCACAAATGTGGCAAATGTCCAAGAAGGTTTGTACATAAATCAGACCTAAAAAGGCACTCACGTCAGCACGGTGAACAATTGCCCTATGAATGTGACGTATGTAAAAAAGGATTTCTTAGGCAAGATCACATGACCAACCACAGAAGAGTCCATGCACGAATAAAAAATAGAAATTTGATTTAAGATTTTAGGTCTAACCTCTGTTATATAATTGAAACAAATTGAAATGTAAATGTAAAATTTATTTGTATTGACAACACCGTGTACCGGTCAAATACAAGGCCTTATCCCTCTAAACCTAACTCTACCCAACGCCAGCCTTTGTATTACACTATTTATTAAGAATTTAAATAAAAAATTGTATAGTAATTTTGAATCATTACGTTTTTCGATTCAAATACATTTATATATTATTGTAAGCCCCGGGCCTCTGATCATGGGGGCCTCTAAATCTCGAGAAGTCCTTCTTAATCAAATCCCAAACAAGGCCAAAATATGTTTAGTAAGTAAGAGGCAGTTTGGAGTTGGAGGCCCAGTACGTATACAAAATATAAACGTAGGTAGGTTACCTACCTACCTACGTTTATTATATATATTTGATTTTTTTTGTCAGCCATTACATTTATATTATTAATTTTTTACGAAATTTACACTGCAAATACATCAATATCTAAGCAGAACGGAGGTCTAATTTAGTTCTGCCTCCCCGGGCCTCCGACGGGCTTACTCCGCCACTGATTTCAGCGTGCGTTAAGAAGGATAGCGTCAAAACCTGTGCATACCATTTTCCTTCCACAATAAAGAGATTTATGAACCTAACTCATTTTGATAACATTCTTAAAAAGTAAATTAAACTTATTCCATAAACAAACACAAGGTTTGAGTTTCTGTGGGAAGTAATTAATTATTAGATAAATGATAAATCAAACGATTTTTATTTCCCACCTCTACTATGGTAGGGAAGTAATGGATTTAGTCCGAAAAAAATATTTCGAGATTTTAACAGATTTCACGTTTTGAGACCCTAGCAATCGTTTAAGATCATTTTCTGACTGATGTATGTATGTGTGTGTGTGGTCAATTTTTCGCCTTCGATATCTTAAGAACGGAACAATATACGGGCATGCCGATTGTTCTATTGTGTTTATCAGCCTTTAACTTAGATCTGATTAGATTTTGAGTCAAATCGGTTCAGTGGATCCTGAGATATTCAAAAAAACGTTCTCAATGTCACGTATTAACATAGGTAAAAAAAAAATATAAATGAATTCTAGATATTATAATATGAAAAAAATTTAAATATTTTTTTTCTCTAAAATGTATAGTTTTCGAGAAAAAAAATATTTTACTAAAAAAAATAAAAATTGTACGTAAATCAAGGTAACCATGATTTTTGCTATATTAAACTAGCCATCAGTAGATCACCAAACAAAAAAGACGGCCATGCTTTTTTCAAAGAATAAAAATTAAATTGTGTTTTAAAGACCACCAACAGGTAAGGTTATTTGGGCCTAGTCAAAGAATAAAAAAAAACAAAAAAGAGTGTTTATTTTTTGCAAATATTTACTAGGTGGGAAGTATAGGACTGGTCATCAGCTGTCGAATTTTTTATAATTGAACAATAAATTTGTTGGATCGGTAAGAGGCTTGTTTCAATTTAATTCTTCATAATGTTATACTGCGAATCGCGATAATAAATTTCCTTTTCGTATGGTACGGAACGCTTGGTGCACGAGTTCGACTCGCACTTGGCCGGTTTTTAAAATTATTTTTTAATATGTTAAATTGGAGGCTTTAAAATGTCTTAAACAACCAAAAGCTTATTTCTTGCTATCATTTATCTAATATATTACAGACGCGCTTTAGCTTGAGAATGGCCGAGCGTGTAGCAGTACTGTTGTTTACATGGCGTTGCTATGGTTCCTCTATTACCAATTCCCGAGTTCTAGCCCGAGAGCTGGTAAAAGTGTCAATTGGATTTCCAATTTATTATTTAATAAAAAAATAAAGAATTGAAAAAAGGAATTGGTGCTAGACCCAAATAACCCTAGCTGTTGGTGGTCTTTAAAACACACACAGACGCGCTTTAAATTCCAATAAAAATAGCCTCATAAACATTGTGCAAAATAAGCAATTATCAATTTTGGTCAATAAACATCGGTCCGGAAATGTGTCGTTTTGGCTATAGGTTAAATGACACGCAAATTTAAGGTATGCCTACTATTATTTTATTAATACATACATCTTACTGCAACAGCAACGGCTCAAAATGGCGTCCATTCTTGTTAATTCACTACCTGCTTAATTGTTAATTGTAATTTGTAAATACTCAGTTGTTTACTTAATGTTTCACTCAACGAGAAAGCCATAAATATGACTAAACAGGTACAAATTTAATAGGTCTACGGATAAGTCCACTTGTTGCGTAAAGTTTAATTGCTTCTCCATTCGCGTGATAATTAGCAAATGTTTTAATAACCGAGTATACCAACAGTTGCCTTTATCAAAGTTTAATTTGAAATAATGATTTACTTTGAGGTAGCATTTTCACATTTACGAAAATACATTTTGATAGGTTATTTAAGCCACTATTAAATCGCTCTCTCTTTAATCCGTCGCTCGATTATCCGACGAACATTGTAATCCCCGGTTTTTAGGGTTTCGTACCTTCGTATGGACTATGGAACCCTATTACCCTGCCTATGATGTCTGTCTGCCTGTCCGTCCGTCTGTCACATGGCTTTTTCTCACAAACAGTAAGAGGTAGCTAGTTGAAATTTTCACAGATTGCGTGTTATTGTGGCATGAATCAATATGAAATTTACCGATTTTGCAGTAATGATTTAAATTAAGTAGGCGAAAAGCAAAACACAAGAATTAGTGTGCTGTAATAAAATTGTCAAAAAACTTTTGTACTCGTAATTGGTTTGTAAGCATTTTTACAATAATTAAAGTAAAAATGAATAATTACTCCAATGAAGAAAGAGTTTTTATGGTAAAAACGTTTTACAGCGGTGTTAGTTTGCGGAGAGTTAGAGATTTGTTTTCTATTAAGTTTAATGCACGTCCTATACCTTCTACAAGTACAATTAAAAAATTCTGCTATTAAATGAAATAAAGTATTCAAAAAGGACAATTATTTTTATTAGTAAAAGCCAAAATACTTAAAAATCGCACACAACGTTAATTCCCTATGTTCGACATTGAGACCGGACACCCGGTATATTTTCATTTTTACTTCCCACCTCTACTATGGTAGGGAAGTAATGGATTCAGTCCGAAAACAATATTTCGAGATTTTAACAGATTTTCACGTTTTGAGACCCTAGCAATCGTTTAAGATCATTTTCTGACTGATGTCTGTATGTGTGTGTGTATGTGTGTATGTGTGTATGTGTGTGTGTATGTGGTCAATTTTTCGCCTTCGATATCTTAAGAACGGAACAACATACGGGCATGCCGATTGTTCTATTGTGTTTATCAGCCTTTAACTTAGATCTGATTAGATTTTGAGTCAAATCGGTTCAGTGGATCCTGAGATATTCAAAAAAACGTCCTCAATGTCACGTATTAACATAGGTAAAAAAAAATATAAATGAATTCTAGATGTTATAATATGAAAAAAATGTAAATATTTTTTTTCTCTAAAATGTATAGTTTTCGAGAAAAAAAATATTTTACTAAAAAAAATAAAAATTGTACGTAAATCAAGGTAACCATGATTTTTGCTATATTAAGCTAGCCATCAATAGATCACCAAACAAAAAAGAGGGCCATGCTTTTTTCAAAGAATAAAAATTAAATTGTGTTTTAAAGACCACCAACAGCTAAGGTTATTTGGGCCTAGTCAAAGAATAAAAAAAAGAGTGTTTATTTTTTGCAAATATTTACTAGGTGGGAAGTATAGGACTGGTCATCAGTCGAATTTTTTTATATTTTTTCCTTGACATTAATTATAATTTTTGAAGTGAAAACTTCTTTAGGCGCGTTGAATAAACCATATAAAAATGTATATAATTGTTGCCGATAGATGCGAAAACCAGACTAATGTTAATAATTTTTCACTACTGTCGGCAGTCCCCATGACTGCCTAATTTTTTTTTTAAATAAACTTATTCTGTAAACGCTACTATGAACTAACTGCCCACAGATCGAGGTAGTTATATAGCTGGCGCACCTAGCGGTCACGTTTGGCATAGCCCATCTCCATTGAAACTGATGAACACTATGTACACAACTGATTGCTTGTCAACCTACAACACGTAACACACGTATCATAACGCATGAACTAAATCGCATCACGCACGAATTTTCAAATATTTCGTCGCGTCAAAAAGCAAAATAAAAATATAAATACACTGCGCACAGAAGGCCTTCGACAATACAAGGTTTGCATGGATATTTTATCGCATTTTTAATATGTAGCACGAAAATAAATATGAATTTGAATCAAACTCTAGAATCTGAGAAACATTTTCTTCTATAGATTCATACTCGAGAGTCGAGTCCGATACTCGGGTAAAATATGCCGATACTCGAGTAAAATGTATCTGAGTATACTATTACTAAACTCGAGTATATATACTACTCGAGTCGCAACATATATCAAGACTCGAATTACCTACTTTAGAGAATCGAAGAGTCGAGTAGACTCGACACATCACTATTCGATGAGCGATCCGATCGTTAATACTAACAGAGATGGTTTCATTTGAAAAAAAGCATGGGTCGTAAACTTTATGATAATTTATTACAGTCACGAACCACGCTTTTATACTTATGAATCTAAATTAAATATTATTTTTTTCATTAAGCAAAATCGCAGGATAGTGGACAATATAATTTGATTTATTAAATTAAATATTGTTATTTTTATGTATGTACTTGAAAAAGTCTAAATCTATAGACGAAACGTCGTACATTTAATTTAATAAATCAAATTATATTGTCCACTATCCTGCGATTTTGCTTAATTTTATTATAATCACGATGGACACGATTTCTAATATAAATTATTTTTTTCTTTTTAGCACATTTATAAAACCGTTTAACTTAAAAGTTGTTTTACCGATTTTTATTTTTAATTTTTTAGTGTGCTTTATTTGCTTAGTGTGATTTTATAACATTTATCCGATCCACTGAAACGTTACCGGAGCAAGACCTTTTGCCTGTGAAAATTCAAAAATGCGATTTGCACCCGGACGGGAGATGGGTCGGTCAGCTAGTTACCATAATATTGTATTGTCACTGGAGCTACACATGTGTGCAAAATTTCAACTCAATCGGATCACGGGAAGTGGGTGAAAATTCAAAAGTACGATTTACACCCGGATGAAAGCCGGGTCGGTCAGCTAGTTATCATAATATTGTATTGTCACCGGAGCTACACATGTGGCAAAATTTCAACTCAATCGGATAACGGAAACTGGGTGAAAAATCGGTCGCAAGATTTGAAACAAATAAACATTCATTTTATACGGGGTGAAGCTAAATAAAACTATTTAATTAACTAGGAGTTTTGTTCAGTAGAAATCTTCGTGTTTGGTATCCAGTTATCAAAGCATATAGCTCTCTTCACTTGACAAAGACAGCACCAGATCATTATCTTACAAAAAATAATAATAGTAATAGCGTGCCGTGTAAAGCTTCGCCTGAAAGATATCTCTCTTTTATGTAGATCTGGAAATAACTCGGGAATTTTTCAAATATAAAATCTGCATCAGTATTGAGCAAACACTCATCCGTGCCTGATTCCTTTTATATACAAAAAAAAAATCGAATGAAAATAGTATAGGCATAGCCTCACATTCGGAAGGTACCGGGTTCGTATTTCGGGTGAGGTAGACATTGGCGTAACTAGGGATTTTTTCCAGGGGGGGCCATGGCCCTTTCAATCTGAGAACTGAAAATCACTATTATGAGATCTTTTATTGTCAGTAATTTAATAGTCATTAAATGCCATAATAAAAAAAGAAACAGTAAAAGTTGCTTGTCTTGTGAAGTTTTTATTTTGAGTGGCTATTTTTAAGTATATTAGATGAAAATACAAAATTACAGAATATGGCGCTTGGCTCAAGTTTTGGTAAATACCCCCAAACGGTCAGCACCCTTCCGCCACCCTGATTGTCTACTATACCTATAAGTATATAATTTTATGTTTGTTATTGTTATTACTTTCAATAGCTTGTGATAATTTATTTTAAGTCGACTTTCTTTATTCTTACGTCAGCACTCTGATCTACGTGCCGTAATTATTCTAGGGGGGGCCTGGCCCCCCTTGGCCACCCCCTAGTTACGCCAATGGAGGTAGATGTGATAGCTTATCTCTGTAATCGCTTTTAATCGAAAAACGGTTTCCTTCAACAACAGTGGTGTTTATTCAATGTCAAGGTCAATAACCTCGTCTAGTCTTGTACTTACAAAGCTTAATTTTCAGTAATTTCTTCACTCACACCGCTGACATAATATTCCTTCACTCAACGCTCATACTATACTATTAACAATGTAAAAATTTAAAAAATGGAAAATAATGAGAAAAAATGTTAATGGAGATAGTAAGATGCGAGTGGCGTCTGCAATGACATTTATTGAGAAGCTTAAGTTTTATCTAAAACAATGTTATAACATCTCAACTTAATACACATCCTCGATGTATAATAAGTATATGATCAATTAAACATGTCATTATTGAAAAACTAGAATACGCTTAAGACCATACCGTAGAAGTGAAACTTGTTGATCCTCATAGCAACCACAAATTCATTCATTCGTTAAGTCTCTTGTATGTAATAATTGTAAGTATCTAGATTTGTATGCATTGTGTCGAAAGCGTCTTCGCCTATCATCAAATTAATATAGATAAGAAAAGTTTGCCTACGAATTGCAAGTGGCGTTAGTAGACATGACGTACTAACAATGCGGTATGTGGATTGTGTAGTTGTATGTGTGTATTGTAATGTCTCTGTAGAGACAGCGGCAGCCAGCATCATAATATTATACACACAGCTGTACACGGTACAGTACACAGTAACACACAAGTACTGTGGTATAGGTACCTAGACTACATGTAGAGTGTTTTGTCTGGACGTATCGATCAGAGAGCGGCGGCAGCGTCGGCGGCAGCAGAGGCGGCGGCAATGCACCCTATTCGCATGGTCCCCGGGTTTCTATACTAGAGATGCAAACGCGAGTATACCTACCTAACATTTTGTTCGCGGTCACTCATGTTCACGAAAATTTTATTCCAACCCGATCACTCAAAACGATGTCAGCAAGTCAATGTTATATACTTACTTTTAAGAGCATACATTTTAATATTTTATAGTATACTAGCGGACCCGGCCCGGCTTCACCCGGGTGCTACGAATTTATATATTAATAGCCGGGCTGATTTTATTAATACATTATTCACTCGCTACGCTCGTTCGCTCCAATTTTATTAATACACTACTAACTCGCTTCGCTCGTTCGCTTGAATTATTAATACAATTAATTTATTTCTCAATCGCTGCGCTCGTTCGCTCGAATTTTATTAATACACTACTCACTCGCCTCGCTCGTTCGCTCGAATATTATTAATACATTTCTCACTCGCTACGTTCGTTCGCTCGAACGCCATCTATTAAAAGTAATCTGAAGTGGCGATTCCCATACAAAATTACAAATTTTGAATTTTTCGATTTTTCAGCTGTTCTTTTGGATTTTCCCTATGTTTTTTAAACCACCTCTGTATTAGAGCGAACAAAACAAAATTATTCAAATCGGTCAAGCCGTTTTTGAGTTTTAGCGAGACTAACGAACAGCAATTGATTTTTATATATATAGATTACTATATAAACCTGTCTTCTCCAGTTAACTATGGTGTTTTTCGAAAAACACCCCCTATTTCTGTCCCCGGGGAGAAAATAGAAAAGCTGGCTCGATTAAGTTCTGTCCCGTGCTCTACACCTACATATAAGTGTGCAAAGTTTCAGCTCTGGGTCAACGGGAGTCTTTTGGAGGACGTGGAAAAACGGACAGCGGGACAGACACATATTAGAAAATTGTGTAGATTTAATCGTGATCTATTCAATGACGCCAAAAAGTATGCATGTATTTGTCAAGATATACGAATTTTAGTGGTAATTTGTGCTACGATGTTTGTTAAAATTGTGTAATATATATCTAAACTAACAATTGTAGATTAAAATTGTTTTGAACAGTCTTATAACAAAAATACTCAAGCTCACGAATTGACCCGCCGTGCCACGAAAAATATCAAGCACGATTTGCATCTCTATTCTATTTCTATACCAAAGACACCTTTGTACTGTACCATATACCTACAATTTTATACAGAAAGCTGTCAAAATGTGCAGTGTTAAAAGTATACATTGCACATACAGTGTGTTCGTTGTAAAGCAGTGTCGAGTGTTGCCAAGTGTTTTTTTTTTATATATATAATATGTATATATATATTACGAGTATACTGTCGGCTATATCAGTCCAGTTATGAGGGTGTTTCTATGAACAAAGTTTTCAATTATGTGTCTCTATAGTCCAGCCGTCAAATGAAAAACCCAAAAACACTCACGTTCAGTAACTATTGAAGACGTTTATTTTTTAAATATGGCATTCTGTTCAAAATTTTATCAGTTTTAAGTTCAATAATGACCTTTTGTATCATAAAATAGATAGTTCTCTAGATTTTCGCAAAAATATACTTTTGGGGAAAGTTTCACCCCACTAAATAGTGTATATCTTCAGTTGCCCAGAGATGATAGTTTGCCATCATGCATTTTCTTGTAGTTAATTTTTTGATTAATCAACGCCCAGACCAAACCGCTGAAACTATAAAACTTGAAATTTTGACAGTAGGTTCCTTTGGTAACGCAAGCACCCACTAAGAAGGGATTTTCGAAATTCAACCCCTAAGGGGTCAAAAGGGGATGAGTTGCAAAACCTAAACCACTGAAGATAGAAACACGAAATTTGGAAGTTATATTCCTTACAGGGTGTACTAAGAAAGGATTTTTCGGATATCAACTCCTAAGGAACATAACTTACAAATTTCATGTTTCTATCTTCGCTTTAGTCTGTGCATAACACCCCCTTTTGACTCTTTTATAGGGGTTAAATTTCGAAAAATCCCTTCTTAGTGGGTGCTTACGTCACCAAAGGAACCTACTGTCCAAATTTCAAGTTTCTAACTTCAGTGGTAATTGGTCTGAGCGTTGATTAATCAAAAAATTCTACACCCGCGTTTTACCACTAAGGCGTTGAATTTAAAAAAAATTCTTGAGTATTGGTTTGCTTATTTTTAAAGAAGAGTTAGTATGTTGAATTTCAAATTTATAGCTTCAGCGGTTTGGTCTGAGAGTTGATTAGTCAAGAAATCCTATACCCCCGTTTACCCCCTTAGGGGTTGAATTTTAAAAATGCTCGAATATGAGTTTACTTACTTTTAAATTATTTACCTGAAAATAAAATTTAAATTGGAATATTAGGAGCAAATTATTAAGATTTGTCTGTAAAAAGTCATTTACTCTGTATCTCTGTGGTTTTCCGGGTTTTTCCGGGATATGCTGTAATTGACAAGGGGCAAACAACCAAAACCTTAAACTAGTTGACAATACCTACAAAAAAATGTGTGACTCTTAAAAGAGGGTTTGCATACGCTGGCCCATGGTCTAATATTCATTAATCAAAAAAACTTAATACGATATTTTTGACTTAAGCAAAAATGTCCATTTGGCAGCCGGACTACTTTTGTTTAAGCATAAACATTCTACAAGCTACATACAAATTGTCCGAAATCAAATCTAAACATGAGTGCAACAAGGAAGATATAAACAAAATGAGTAGCACGACAAAGATAGAATTCAATCATGGCTAGGTAAATTTTCAGCCTAAATTTAAGTGAACATTAAAGTATCCATGGAAATAGTGATGGGCGATACGAGACGTTTTTACAATCGAAACAATTGTAATCGTTCATAATAACAATCGAGTCCACAATCGACTCGGAGTTTGATTTTATAATTGAAATGTTCCATTGTTCAAGTCGATTATTTGCCACATAGGTTATAAGCAATAGCAGCGAATAAGAATACATATAATCGCGATTCAAGGTTTTATTCCAGTCGAATGACGTTCACGCGACTCGTTGATTGTTCACTGTTCAGTCGGTACTCACTACTCTGTGATCTCTTCACTATTAAAATCGTATTACGCGATTACTGCACAATCCTCAATCGACCATCGACTCGACCACAGTTGTTGAGTGATGAACGATTGTATATTATGTGGCTCTCGACAGTGTACGATTCAGTACTATGCGACTCGGTCTCGGTGAAGTATGAAACAACAACAATCGAGTCCAAGTGACAACCATCGAGAGTCATCGAAATGTTTGAACAATCGAGACAATCGATTAAAACGTCTCGTATTCGCGCATCACTACATGGAAATAATTATTAAAATAAAACGTAATATGCATTCATTAATCTGCTATGTTCAAATTTGATTTCGGACAATCTACTGCAAAAATGGGATCAGCGTGTGATTTAGCAATTCGATAAACAAATCGATATTAAAATCAATAAAAATTGTGACGGGACCTCAATCTGCAATTTAGCTTTCTTACGGGTTTTTTGGGTATTTTGTCTGTTCTGGAATGTTTGTCGGTTTGTTTGTGCATCACCCAAAAACGGTTGGATCGAAAATATGAATTGGTGCTAGGCCCTCATAGCCTTAGCTACTACTTCTTAACATGTTTGTGTATGAATGGGATATTATTTTCATCGGCACTGGTTGGAAAAGATCTAATCGTACGGTGAATCCGAAAAGCAAGAAACCCAGCATGTTAAAAAGGAGTATTCAGAAATGTTTCTTTATAATAATATATACAATTACAAATATTTCTTTTATTTCTAAGTTCTCTTTTAAATATTCATACTCCGCCAAATTTCGATGGGGTCAGTCTTGTTAATAATATAGAACCACCGAAGTATATTTTGGACATCCATCGATATAAATTAAATATGCCACATTTTCTATCCAAACCCTATCTAACGTTTAATATCGTTTTCAACTAATTGAGTAGAATAAATAAGTAAATAAGGTAGACAACCAACATGTGTAATAGAATGCACAAGGGTTGCCACTTGCCAGACTTCCAAGTTCGTACGAAACAATTGATGAAAACGTGCACATTAAACCAAGCACTTTAAATTGTGAGTCGAAAGACAAATGGGAACAAGTGACATAATCAAATCATAGAAATTCAGAAAGTAATAGTACTGTACGTGTGTTCAATTGCCCGTTGTGTGTGAGCGTGTGTGGCACAGTACCATTTAAAAGTTTTAGGTCTTTATCGTTTAACGATAAAGACCTAAAAGGTTCCATTAAGTAATACTTATGGAACCTTCTAACATGCTTCTAACGTTGGTCTGGAGTCAAAACCTTTCACATTGGCAGTACCAAGGCCCCTACTTTGACGAGGGCTGCCATATTTTTACAAGCTTTTATTTAACTTCACTTGTATGTATGTATGTATGTCTGTCCTGGAATTTTGTAAGCAATATTTCACCCACTTCCACTGAAGCTATCGGGCTGAAATTTGGCACACACGTTTGGTTCTCGTGACAACGCACGATTACTTAAATGCCGCCATTTTTAATCTAATATGGCGGACGTTACAAAATGGCGATTTTATCATTTCCACAGCAACCCCTAGATATGGGTATCAAATGAAAGGGCTTGATGAGCGAACATTTTGGGTGTCGAAGGGGGTAAAATTTTGAAAGACTAAAATGAACAAAATAAATATTAGTAAAAAAAAACTTTTTAGAGACAGGCTTTTATTTAAATGCACTAAAAAAGAGAAAATAATTTTTAATAATTTAGGTTCATAATTATAAAAGCATGAGTCGTGAACTCTATGATAGTTTATTAGTCACGACCAACGCTTTTATAATTACCATAGTATCTAACTATATTTAATCGAAAAAAGTACAACATAGTGGTTCATTATCTTCTTATCATATCTTCTTATGTAACGGGTTTTTCAAGTGTTTTTCATTAATAGCACCGAAAAGCGTTTCATAATGGATCATGACGTCATCAGTCAATAAACGGCCATTTAAGATCCGCTTTACATACACGAAAAAAACACTAAGGACGTGCATGTGTTGAATAAAAATTCTTATCGCAATTCGCACTATATATAGAATGAAATAATCGTACATTTGTAACCCTGTATAATGTATAAATGTACCTATTTAACTATATATTTTGTGTGCATCCATGTAGGTATGTGTGTATTTATTCCCGGTGCCGAAATACGGGGCCGGTGGCCCGGATCCGACGAGGTGGCAGACGGTCGCACTCATATCCCGTCATGAACACAGTACCCACCGCACCGCCATCCCCAATGTCTGCAATATTCTCCCTCTCGACTCCCTATCATTTCTGACTGATACAGACACTCACACAGACTATACGTTTTGCAAGTAGTGGTGAAAACTGCGCAACATGTACCACAGATATTATAATATACTGCACGTACAGAGTATATACTTAGTACATTCACTACAAATTATTATCGTTTTTTATTTATAATTATTATTATAAGGTGGCGTTATATTCAACTATGTAAATGACCTTTTTGAAGTTATACTTCTTTTGCGAGGGTAGTGAATTGGAGTGACTTCGACTCAAAAATTAACGAAACGCGGTCATGTAACGCTGACAGGGATAAAACGACTCTAACGATTCGGATGAAATTCACTAAAAAGGGGTTTAGGAGGGCAAAAAATCGTTTATTATTATTATTATTATAAGGTGGCGTTATATTCAACTATGTAAATGACCTTTTTGAAGTTATACTTCTTTTGCGAGGGTAGTGAATTGGAGTGACTTCGACTCAAAAATTAACGAAACGCTGTCATGTAACGCTGACAGGGATAAAACGACTCTAACGATTCGGATGAAATTCACTTAAAAGGGGTTTTGGAGGGCAAAAAATCGATCTAGCTAGGTCTCATCCCAAGAAAAATTCGTTTTTTTATAGATTTTTATAATTTTAAAAAACAATTTTTTGAAGTTTCAAAATAGTGTAAGATTGTAAGCAGGCTTTGGATACTTATCTATAGATGTGATGATATCCATAGATTTAATTAATAATAATTATTTATCAATTTTAAAAATGCTGAGAGAGGAAAAACAAAAATATAAATGCATGAAGTATAGGTAACTTCGACCGTGCGCTTATGTGGGTGACGCACATACCCTTTTTTTTGCTTTTTCTTCTTCAAAATTTAAAACACCTTTTTCTTCTGTTTGCTGTTAAGCCTATATAGGACAACATTTTTACGTGCTTTTAGAAATAAGATTTCTTTTACCCAACTTTTTTTACTTAAAAATATATAAATATTATTGACGTACTGTCCGCTAGCTTTTATCTGTTCAACAACAAACTGAAGCCAAATCGAGCTGGTGTTGTCCTGATTCGGGTCTATAGGCCGTCGTTGGTTGGAATTGCTTCCTAACGTTTCGCTCTGAAGAAGCTCGCCACTCGTGCGTGTAAAAATAATAATGCCAAAACATCCTGTCTTATTTTGATTTTATTGGAAAATTTTGATGGATTTGGCTTCAGACAGATTAGTTGAGGCTTTCGCGGCCAGTAGATGAGCTGGTGTTGTCCTGATTCGGGTCTATATGGAGAAGCTCGCCACTCGTGCTTGCGAAACGTTAGGAAGCAATCCCAACCAACGACGGCCTATAGACCCGAATCAGGACAACACCAGCTCAACTGGCCGCGAAAGCCTCAACCAATCTGTCTGAAGCCAAATCCATCAAAATTTTCCAATAAAATCAAAATAAGACAGGATGTTTTGGCATTGTTATATGTATAATTAATTACCGAATATTAAAAGTCACCACAAAACACCAAACCACTACACATTCCTCTCGACGTACGTTTCGCTAATCAAGCAGATGATTGAAATGATGTTTGGTGTTTTTTGTGTGGTGACAGATGATTTTATTACGCGATAGTTTCGTACTGCAAAAATTCAAGAAAAGTGTCGACAAACGTGGTAAAATAGTCGATCCACGTTGAACTGTTATATTAAGGAATAATACTTTTGCATTGTAATCGGTCGTATATGCGGTACGTTGCAATTAGGTAATATACAGGTTTTGACATAACAAAATTTATCTGTTAATCATTTGTCATATTGCAATTTATAATAGTTTACTAAATTCTATTACTAATATTCCTTGACAGGACACGGTTTGATGAAAAATCATCGATAAAGTTGATACTCGCTATTTACGCTTCAAAAATATTCAAAATTGATATGTTTATTGGGAACAGTTTTACATTATGTTGCGAAAATAAATTTGTTTTGAAATAGTAATACTTTCTGCGAAAATAGTACAAAATCAACATCTCACAGAGCTGCAGCAGGTATAGGTAAAAAAAGATCAATGCGCGTGACAAAAATTATTGCTATAACTCAACATCAAATTGTATATATTATATTATATGTATAGAAACTGTCGCGCCTTGTAAATTGTAATGCTTGAATTATTACTTGCATACTCCGAATTCTTTAATATATTTATCCACGATTTGTTCCCGTTAATGTAGGTTTTGATAGAAACCTTGAAATGTACGACAAACCCGGCATTAATCTCATATTTTGATCGTAGCGATGGAATCTAGTATATCAAGGGTTCCCAATCTTTTTTTTACTGCGACTCCCTTCAAAAAGAAGATACCTGTGTGTAGCTCTAGCAGACAATAGAATTACTTTATTTTCAACGAAAACTCCAAAGAATATAGAACCTTAATTATTAAGTATTTATTAGATTCTAATTCTAATAATTAGAAAACATAAAAAACTACAAACAATACAATTATGGAGAAGAATGAGCTGCTTTTCTGAGCATAATTAAGCACACTTGAAGATGGCAACTCGTTGCTGAAACGCGTAGTGTAAATTCACAAGAAGTCACAAGATGGACATAATACAAGGTATTTCTAATACTTCATTATATAACTTCTCAATTCGGGGTTGAAGTTTTAAAATTTCCACTCTCATTTCTTTTTCTAAATTTATTTGTGACGTGTACTTCGATTTGACCTGTGCGTATAGTGTCGCGACTCACCTAGGATAGCGCTGCGACGCCCCAAGGGAACCTCTGTAGTAAACGATTTTTCAAGTGGTGCCGGTACATAATTAATATCTGATATATTACGTCATTCAGTGGCTACTAGATGTCAGGGATAAATTATAGTCCCGCGACTTAATCTTTAATTCGATTGTATAGCCGAGTAAAAAGCAGCCTATATTCCAGTATAGTTTCACCCAAATTCGTCCAACCGTTGTCGAATGCTTATACAAACAGACAAACATTTTGGAAATGCGTTTTCCGTCTGCAAAATTACAAACAAAGGTCCCGATACAATTTTATATATTCTAGTTGATTTTACTAGCTAATAAGCAAAAAATGACAAAAAGCCAATATAAAAATATGCTTTTGTATGGCTAGTATACCTCAGAGGTCATTTACTTCGACGAGGTACTGTGCAAAGAGTTATATACGCAGACAACAGAGAGTTATTCAGTCAACGAGTTTTATTAAAAGCGATCGATTCGGCCGCGCATTGCACTAAATGTCATACTCTGGCACTAGAGCCGTTAAAACAATGGACTTGCATTAAAATTATGGCTCATTTCAATGAGGCTCTTCACTTTAAAACAGTAATCAAAACTGTAGTACACTGGCATGTGTAATTTTATACAAAATTATAAGAAAATATTACCCACCACCGTCGATTTACATAATATTTATACACAGCTGTTTATTTTTGTAGAGTATCTCGGTTACTATAAGCTGTTTTTTTCAAGCAAATTCGTTGACATAAGCATAACTTCTGTGACATTTTAGTTTCTAAGCTGTAGACAGGGTGGCCAAGTGTCCAGTTTTCACTCGCATAGTTGGTGTTTACTGAAAGCGTATTTTATATTACTTATAAATTTTAAACGACTCGAAACACGTTTTCCCAGCGCCAAACACCGTCACTTCCACCACTTGTTTTTTATTTTCATTTTTCTAATTTGTTATTATATAAGTATTATTACAGCCAGAATATTATATTGTCATCATAACTACATCCGACCGCAAAATTTAACGTCAATCATTAAATCCTAATTTTGGAAAAGGGTGAAAATCGAGTTGCAAAATTTTTTTACATACAAGTGAAGCTAATAAAAGCGTATTAAAAATGGATATTATGTTTATAGAATGTCGTTATATCAGTGCGACGATGTGACGCTTTGATTTCATTCTGCAAGTGTGACGTTGATTTATGTAATGCAATCCATACGGGATGAGGTGTGTTTATTGCTTGAAACGGAGACGGTTTAATGGCATAGACTGCAGACGCGTATAGTGCAACACTTGCGATCGGCTGACTGGTGTAAAATCAGACGTTTAGTCCAAGAGGTCGCGGTCAAAAATTGTAAGAATTTTGTAAAGGCTAATAATAATAATAATAATGATAATAATAATAAAAAACTTTATTCATAAAATACACATATGTATATAAATATCTTGAGATTAGTCAGTATTTAAGGTGTAAGTAAATAAAAGTTGTAAAAAAACTAGTTTCTCGTAAAAGCTGAAAGGAACAGTAAAAACCGTCAGACCTACATTTTGATAAAACCAACCTAGTTTAGTGTTTAAACTTCTACCGACTGCTGACTAGGTCGGGTCTATCAAAATATTGACTGTGTTTTTCATAAATTATATTCAATGATTTAACATTGTATCAAATTTTGGCTTTAACGGAACACTAGTTTTTTTGATATCTTTTAAAGCGCCCCGACGCCAGAGGTCCTAACCGCTGACTTGCTGACTGTAGTATATTTATATACACCTTAAATACTAGATAACTTCGAAATATTAGCCTTCACAAAATGAGCCTGGAAACGTTATTTTTGTTGTCATTAGAAAGAGTTAAACAATACCGTTGGATTTTTTTATCCAGCACAATACATTTTTGAAGTTGGTTAAATAGACCACACCTTTATTTTTCCTTTCGAGGTGATGACATCACATGGCCCGAATATCGCGGCTTACTCTACAGCACATAAATATATTTAATACATGTCCCATTTTGATAGTTGACTGATTGCAACGGTGCAATCGGTCTTAGGCGGCCTGGCCGTAAAGATTATAAAGCCCGCCTCGCGGGTGTTGTGACGTGAGCAACTATTACAGTTTCAAAAATTTGTATCTCCTTAAATACTTAACGTATCGAAATGATATAAACGGCATTGTGTTTCTGGCAATGGATTAATAGGAAACAATCATATTATATTAATTATTATTTTTTTTTACAGCTTCATTCTTGCAATTTTTGACAACGAGCTCTTCGACTATAAAATCAGACAGTTCTTCGACAGATGAGAAATGAGTAAACCTGTCGCACGTAAGCTCTTTACAGCAATCCGTAAAATGATATTATACAATATTTACATCTAAAATATTATATCAACATATTTGTGTCAACTAATAATGCATCATAGGAAATGCATATTTTATATTAACGTTACAATAATACAGGTACAATGTAATGTACCTGTGCGCATGCATGCTATTTTGCCAAATACAAATACATGTGACAATTTTACGTTGGAAAGCAGCCAATTATATAATTGATTCGAAACATATTGGAAAAAATCATTTTACCAACCATAGTCACAGTCAGGACTCTAACCTGCCGTATAAATCTATTAATATATCTTTAAAAAAAATGACGTCTGATATGTATTTAGTTACGGTCTAGGCCCTAGGGAATTATTGATTGTTTATCTCATAGACTTAGGTAGTTCTGGACCTGTATAATTTCAGGAACTATGTTTTCTGTCAGAAACGTTTCTTATCTTTCCCTATAACTAGAACTGTCACACGTCTGGGTTCACAGAGCTGTGTCCCGGTAAACAAATCATTTGTCCCGGTTTGCTTTTTTCGGGCTGATTGACTAAAAATAACTTTACTGACAAATTATCGGGAATAGGACTTCGATTCTGTATTTTATTTTACTTATTCAACCAATTTTCAGAATTCTAAGAAAGTTATATATACAACCGTCAAAACATACCATATAACGTCAAAAAACAATGAGAATATCTAAAATATGAGTGTCCGTTATAGGAGTCACCTATTGTATCTAGCGGCTAGCCCTACCCATCCCGGCCGTCCTTCTTCCTGGCCATCTTGTTTGTCTATTAGCTGTCGAGAACGGTCCGAGGCGAATTCATGTCCCCTATCCTAACATCCCTTCGTTTCGTCTCTCTTGTGTACTTGCAAATTATGTTGATTTAAGACATTCTGAATCGATCTAACGTAATTGTTTTAGATCACCAACAGACAGATTTATGTGAGCCTAGCGCCAATTCATATTTTTAATTTATTATATTTAATAACAAATTGAAAATCCAATTGGTACTTTTATTAGTTCTCAGATTAGAACAATAGAACCTGAGAACTGGGTGCTTCTAAGTTCTAATAGAGCGCCATCGCTATAACATACTCGGCTATTCTCAAGACCTCCAATGTAATTTACGAGATCGCGATTATATCTGCAAAATTATCCAAAGAACGGTTGTTAGCAAACTCAGTAAATATTAAAAAGTGCTCCTAAAATATTATCAAAATCGGCCAGACAGAACCCCGACAAATTTTATAAAAATACTAGTTGAGGATAGTGAATTTAGAAGGGTGTATACAATGTGGTACAGATGTTGCCGAATATTGAAACTGAGAAAATTAAATCATGTTAAGGGAAGTATTAAGCCCTTAAATTTTGTATTTTACCCAAAAACAAATTAAAGTTCACATTGTATGCGCATATATTAGCAAATACACTATTTTTTGATACCGCGACCCGAGATCCCGAATTTTTTTTTTATTTAAAAATTCTTATTTTCAAAATACATGCTTTATCATTAAGTAAATATTCGGGTCCATTTGAATTACATAAACATTATGTTAATATAAACAGAAGTAATTAAAGTGTTTGTTTTAATAGGAAAGCAAGTTGCAGCAGGACGCCGTCCATCAGTCGACAAACACAAGCTCACAGCAGGCGACAAGCGATCTGTGGGCAGGTATTAACACAAGCGGCTCTGTTTAATAGACGAACTTGATGGACAAACGTCAAGCTGAGTGACATCGAATGTCAGCCAATATATCACAGTCACCATCTGGTTTTTTTGTCTTACATTTTACATTTTCCAATATCAGCACAATAAAATGCAACATATATTAACTCGACTGTTTTGGCTCAAATTCAGAAAAACCGTTCTCCAACAGAATCAAATCAAAACTGTGCTTGTCAAATAGTAACGGGACCCATTATGCAATCTCCCACCTGATTTTATTTTTGAATAAAAATGTTGTTTCGTACGTATAAGGTACTTCTAGAGAACACCGTACAAAAATGTATTAATCAAACTTAGCGCGGAGTGGGTACTTTCGGCTTTGCAACGATTGCAGGGGGAGAGTTTCCTAAGGGGAGGGGGTGCGATTGCATTTTTTGTGAAATGAAATGGGGGTACGGTGCAGGGAGGAGTTCAACGGCAGGTTCAATTTGAGGAACTAGGGGGTTTAAAGTTGGCAACCGGATTCCTATATTGAACCATTTACAGTTCCCCGATTTTTTTTAAAATTTAAGTACAAAGATCTATACTACTAACGCAGCAACAGATTTCCGAAAGTGTAATTTAAATTTCTACAAGGTTTGAAACATCTAGAATTATTTTTTACCGACATTTTTCTGAAAAGTGGTTCAATTTGGGAAACTACTTACTCTACCTACATATTATTATATAGTTTTATACACGTACGAATATTACCTATTGTCGTTGTCAAACTTTTTACCCGACGGACTTTTAGTCCCACTCTACCCTATACTCACAGGAAAACAAACCATTTTTCAAGCTAACTTTTTTTGTATTTCTCCAAAACTATATTTTACAGTGACCGTAATGCGCATTTTCAGTCAAAGTAGGTATACTCGAACATGTGTTTTAATCGTGCTTTTTTTACAATTTTACACTTTTAGTATTGCATAATGTAAAATACATTTTTGCCATACCCATTATAAAATAGCTACTTTACATGCGTGTATATGTATGCATGGAATGGGTGTGTTGAAAGTGTTTTCAAAACACACTAGTGTGGTAAGTAAACAGTTTCCATAGTGATTTATGTTTATTCGCTTTGATCCGCATGCTATTACCTTCATAGTCTGTTATAAAGATGAAGTTGGCGACGCAAATAAATTTTTTGAAAATACTGAAAAATGAAAATAAAGTGAAAAGTAGCTATTTTATTGGGGGTATGGCAAAAATAACATATATATTTCGTCAGTAATGATATTATAACTCGTGTGACTGTTAAAACTCGCTAGCGCTCGTTTTAACATACTGTCACTACTTATTATGCATCTATACATACAATCTACAATTCCCTAGGAAATGTCCTTAAAATCAGTTGTAATATGGACGGACATGATGAAAAGTTAAGATTGAAATTAGTACGACTGTATACTACATAAATGTGAAGTTATATTGTTTCAGCCAAATTACATAATTATTTCTGCACTATTGGGAAAAATTTATCTTATCAACCGTTGTCACAGTCGGGGTTCAAACCCGAAATATGGGAAATTAGTTTATCAACATTTGTCACGGTTGAGTAAAAGATAGCTCAATCCGCCGCGATAGTGGAGAAGTTCGGGTTTGAATCCCGACTGTAACAACGGTTGAGAAATAAATTTTTTCCAATAGTGCAGAGATAATTATGTAATTTGGCTGAAACAATATAACTTCACATTTATGATGAAAAGTGTTTCTACCGGCTGCGGAACCCTAAAAAGACAAAAATAAACACTATTTTCCTTCATTTGTAATTTACGGCTTCTGCGCAGTCGTGTACATTTGCTTTTATTTCAATAAAACATTGAGAGATACCGCATGTACTACATATAATTATTATGCAAATTAACAGCAATGTTAAGTTTCTGTTATGTTCTACTCGTAGATTGCAGTAATTTGCATAAAATATTTCTAAGAAAAACTTCAACGTTTACAGTAATATTTTATGACAAGTATAACTTATTACATATAAACGTTTAGTTTAGTTACATTTATTCGTGACATGACAACGCGACGATAAAAAGTTAATAAGAATTACAAAGTCAAATTATAAAGAGAACATGACAAAATATAAATATGTCTTCTTTTTGTTTTACAATTCTAATAAGCGGACACAAAAAGGTCACCTTATAATATCAATTCCTAATGATTTGATGAATAAACAATTCACTGTGTATATATGTATAAAAGATGAGACTTCAGTTGAATCTATATACTAATATTATCCGCCCGGCCTGGCTTCGCCCGGGCCATGCCAACAGATTAAAGTCGTACCAGAAACCCGGCATTAATGTGTACCAAAACAGTACTACTAGTGTATTAAGCCTACTAAATGAAACTGTTATACGAATTCAACGAAAATGTGACCTCTGTTATGTATATTTTTGACTATCCATTCGCAAGTATTAGCAAAAGAATTACCACAACAGAACAAAAAGCAGCCCCGTACAACCTGTGGTGAAAGTATTTAATTCCAGACGATTTTAAAAATGCACCTAACGTTCACCAATTCGAGAGAAAAAATAAAGCTTAACCTTGAGCAATAATTGCTTCTAAACAATGAATGACTTTTAATTTTAAGTGAATTTTATATTTTTATAAACTTCGTAATGACTTCTGTACATGTGTATGTCTTTGGAGCAATTATCATGATTATGAATGCCCCCAAGCACATTTTGATTTTGAGGTCACTAAACCTTTAAGGTTTTTTTAATTACAGAATTTGTCTTTGTTATCGTTATTTTATATTTAAAACGTTAAAAATAACTAACAAACAAACACCCAATACTCAGTAATCGTCTACACGCATACTCACATTTCCATTTCATCTACCTACTATATTAATCATAAACTCTCGAAATTTAAATCAGTACTTAACAAACCACGACATAATACACAGTGCTTAGCATCATAATATTATATAGTGTTACGAATACTCAATGTGTGTTTTTATAAAAATAATTAACCACACCTGAAGATGGCAACTCGTTGCTGAAACGCGTAATGATAAATCACAAGAAGTCACAAGACGGACATAATACAAGGTATTTCTATAATAGTTCATAATATTAAAATCTATGGTTTGTGCCAAGCGTGCGCTTCTTGGGATAATGACGCTAATGACCTCTGTTGTCGAGCGTCTATAATTCACAATTCATTCATTCATTTCTTGGGATAGTACTGTGATCCGCCATTGGTTATAGGACAATGAATTTTCTTATTGTCTTTGAGTTTGCCGTCTGATATCTGTGCTTTGTATGTCATAAGTAAACTAATCTTGAATAGCCCGAACATTTACTGTGAAGGCACAGAACTTCAGATAACTAGACTAGTGAAACAGGTTCGTTGCTTTGGTGTCCTTCAGTGTAAGTTGGTAAGTAAATTTAAGGAATAAATAACTTTTGCGATGGCTTTACCTCACTAACGCACAAGACTTTGGAGACTTAGGTTATAATTAAGTTAACACAATTCATCTTTGGTAGACCTATATAAAAGCAGCTAGATTTGGTATTCCATTTTCTAAATAACTTGAGTAATGACCACGCTTCACCTCAATAGATCGATTGCTTTCTGTGAACGCACAAGACTATTATTAGAGACCTAAGTTTTTTTTTATTATAAGTTTTTTTGGCCTTTACACCTTTGTGTATTTAGCCACAATCTAAAATCTTAATTTAATTCTGAGTAAGATGGGGGATAAGAGACCTAAGTTATAACTGAGTTAATATAATTGGCCCTCAGCAGATCTAAGACCAGCTAGTTTTTTCCATTTTCACCTTCAAGTATAAATATTTTGATTTAACAATGTTTATATTGTTTGTAATAGCGAGTTTAGTATTCGTATTAAATATACGATGTAAACTAGACTTTTTAAGTACACGCATAATGTATGTTTGTGACGTCGACCTGCGTTATGTATTCATACAATATGAGCACGGAATAATCGAATTCGAGAATCAGAAGTCATTTGTAAACGTCAAAAAAGTAATGCTAGTTACAAACAAAAACAAAATTATTTCAATGTTTTTACGTTGTAAACATTTATCAACATAAAGCACCATAAAGTGGCTAAACCATAATATAATACAATATTACTGGTTTAATATACGAGCATTATATGTTAAAGTAAATTTTAGATTAAAATAAGTACCTAAATTTATCGGAAGTACCTATATATATACCGGTGTTGTGTCTTTTTGAGTCAACATAATACTCTGCATGTCGACACAACATTGTTTTGTTTTGGCGGTTTCTATTAGCTACACTTTTGAAACAAACAAGTAATTCAAAATTGTAATCTCGTTGTGATCAGACGTATTTTAGACTCGTCTTGATTAAATCAAATTTTGTTGTTTTATTTATTTATTATTTATTTTATATGAAGATCTACGATATTATTAAATCAAGTCAAAAAGATCTTTATAAAGATCTTTTTGACTCGATATTTTATAATATTGTAGATCTTTATACCGGGTACTGATTTGATTTGCGGGTAATAGGGATTTAACATGTAAAATCATGTTTATGAATTTTCCTGCTTCCCTATATATTTTGATGAAAAGAAACAAATACAAAATTTGCTCATAATTAAAAACTCTACCTGACACGTATGCTTGCAAATTATCAATATGCAGCTTTTAATTACAAAATAATTATTAAGGAAGTGTAATTAAGTTTAAATTAAAAATATTTTATCCGAATAGCCATAATTTTGGATATAAAAAAAAATGAATTGAAAATGTGTGAATTGGTGCTAGGCCCAAATAACCTTAGCTGTTGGTGGTCTTTAAAACACAATATAGGGTGTCCATGACGGAAACGTGTCCTAACATGGGTAACATTATCAGAGATGGAAAGCCGCTACTATCTATTAAGAATTCGTCGAGAAAACCAAAGAAATCTGCGCAGTTTTTGTTTTATTTAAAAAAAAAGTTATAATGGCCAAATTCTAAAATCGACTGTAACTTTTTAAGTATTCATCGTATCGAAAAACTATCTGGATATCCCTATAGAGCAACTTTTTACGAAGAATCGAATGACGTAGTGTTCAATTTTTTTAATTCATTGATTTTCGGGGTACTACTTATACAAACTTCTTTTTTTCTTACGGACGCCATATTTGATTTTTAGATATTCGAATTCTGTTTATATTTCTGATTAATTTGGTGCATCACATGCCACATTTCGAAGGTAATGAAGTAGAGACCCGTTAAAAACAACTCACAGGCAAATTATAATTCAGTTCTGCCAAACTACGATTTGTTATTAATTTTACACTTTAAAATCACTTTAAAATTCCGCACTACTTTTTCCATTATTTTAAGCGGCTTTCCATCTCTGATAATAAGAAAGTTACCCATGTTAGAACGTGTTTCCGTGGACACCCTGTATAAAATTAAGTAAACATAATTTGTAATTTTAAATAATCGTTAAATGTATGCTTCCATTTAGTAGCATTTCTGAGATTTGATGTAAACAAGATTACAACGCAAAACGAATTTTGAATAGAAATATTTTAATCTATAGCAATGACAACGATTTAATTAAAATTAATCGAACTCTACACAAAAGCCACCTACAGTATGGTCACAACAGGTGGTTAGTTAAGTGAATAATGAACTAATTTTAACTTCAGTCAGATCATTATTTTTCATTGTTTCGGGGGCAGTTATTTGTTTACGAATGAAGAATAATGTGCAATGTTCAAATTTCTCTTCAAAGGACAATTGTTGTTCCTAATTATGTGAGGATAAATGGTATTTAAGACAATAAAAAATATTGATAAGAAAGTAAGAATTAATAACGTTTTACTAAAAGCATTTTTGCATAGAAGTTGTAGTTTTCACGTAATTGAGATGAGAAATAGTTCGAGCGTCTAGCAAAAAAATTCATTTCTCGCGGACTTTTTCTATAGGTATACAAAAACTAATTACCCGACTACAGCAAAGCCAAAAGGAGGGTTATGAATATCACAGACTATGTATGTATGTACATATACAGGGTGTATCACAGGATTGAATACATAGAAAAGTAATGAGTGCAACAAGGAAAACATAAGCAAAATGAGTAGCGTGACAAAGATAGAATACATATGGCTAACTTAACTAAATTAATTATCATGGTTTTTTACATGAATAGCAAAGCAATCTCTGATCTTAACTAATTTGTACTGTGTACTTTTCCCTATGTTCGGTTTCCTGCAGTGCCGGATTTATATTTTTTATGAGTGTAGGCCACTTTATTTCCGCCGCCCCATGTACATACCTTTCTAAAATAATAATTTTCCATTTGTAGTAAAGGGGCCTCCTCTGAAATCAAGTGACCGTCCTCTGAAATCTGCCGCCCCTAGGACGCTGCCGCCCCTAGGCCGCGGCCTATACGGCCTATTTATAAATCCAGGACTGGTTTCCTGTGATACATCTTGTATATGGATATGAGCAGTAGATAGTTTGTTACCTCGTACTAATGAATCGATTTCAACAAATGAGGTGTCGTTGGATTCGTCTTCATCCAGAGTGTGCCCTAGACTATACGACGTCACAGAAAATTCAATATGGCGGACGCTAGACGTCATGAAATGAAATTGTGGGTCGATTCGGTCATGTAAAAACCATTTAGACGACACGTGCAAACGAACTACGGACGCAAACCCATGTTAACGAAACAAACCTACAGGCGCCACAGGTTAAACATAGCGGTAATTCGCCAATCGACGGTGTTGTTTTAAAATTTGTTTTTATCATTTTCCCTTGAAGATTACCTACAGAGATTCAAATTGGACAGCGAAAAATTCTGAACTGAAAGCAATGTATATAGGTAACTAGGTATATTTAAAAAAAATATATACGAGAAACCAATTTCTCGCTGTTTCGAAATTAACTCAGTTCTCTCGATTACGTAAGAACTGTATTTTTATGTATTTTCTACATAATAAAAATACACAAATATTAGATATTACTTATTATAGACCGAGAGCTAGTGACAATTTTTTGGTGTTATTTATTCAAGGCTTTATTTTTGTGAAGATGTTGAGGAAGGTGTATTAAAGTGCCCTCAGTAAGGGATTTTGCTAGATAGCGGTATGGGAGGGATGCAGACCGCCCCCAACATGTAACAAAAAAATGGTCACAATTATTATTGCTTTAAGGCTGAAATTGTTTGTATAGCTTGTCGGTGACCCAATAATGCAATTATAATATTTGCCGAACGATTGGTCAGTATTAAAGGGGTGGCAGATCACCCTAAACGTGTCATGTAGCCGACGAAATTTATATTATTAGTTTAAGGTTCAAATTTTAATATGTTGTTACAGCGACTGTTTTAAGCATATATTTCAATTTGCAGAACAAAATGTCGGTATTAACCCCTTCTCTTAGAGGGAAACAGTCGCTGTAACAACATTAAAGTTTGAACCTTGAACTAATAATATAAATTTCGTCGGGTAAATGACACGTTTAGGGTGATCTGCCACCCCTTTAATACTGACCAATCGTTCGGCAAATATTATAATTGCATTATTGGGTCACCGACAAGCTATACAAACAATTTCAGCCTTGAAGCAATAATAATTGTGACCATTTTTTTTGTTACATGTTGGGGGCGGTCTGCATCCCTCCCATATCGCTATCTAGCAAAATCCCTTATTCAGGGCACTTTAAAATGCCTCCCTCAACATCTTCACAAAAATAAGGCCTTGAATAAATAACACCAAAAAAACGTCACTAGCTCTCGGTCTATTAGTCCAGGTGGAATCACTACCGGCGTATGAAAAATTATTCGCATTCAATTTTTTTGCAGAATCGTGCTATAAAAAAAATTCAAAATAAAAAAAATGAATGTTGCTCAATTGTTTTAACAATGCCGAACAATGAAGGCGGTGATTTCGTCTGAACCATATTTTGTTTAAAATTTTATTTTATTTCTTAGAGGCGTTTTTTTAACAACAAAGGGTGAAATTGCACTTGGGTGGAAGATAGGTAGGTAACTTTTTTTATCTTTAGTTTTAAGCACTTACTGAAAAATTATGCAGCTATAGGTATTTATAACTACCTATTCAAATATTTATTCATTCTAAAATAACTAATAAGCCAAGTTTTAAATTTAAATATACCAATCTACATGATACATGATCTTCTCTACCATGGAGGATACTTACAGAGAAAGGAGATGTACCATGCATTCAAAGTTGTCCAAAAAGTGAGGTAGAGGCACTGAAGGCTGAAGCTATAAGATCCAAAGTAGAGATTATCCCGTCTATACTTTGTTCCATTTAATTGTTGTTCGATAAAGTTTTTTAAGTAACTAGTGTTATGATCTGTTGTCTAGTTACCTAGTAGAACTTCAGTATACATACTATATTGGTTCTATGTAGTTTGCTGATATTTGATAATTTATTGTTATGTGTCAGGTGCCTATCATGTGTTACGTGTATAAAAGTAGATGTATACAATATGCTTACATCCACTTCTACATCAAATGGCAACGATGGACGAATTTGATATACATGGTATCCTATTTATAGTTATACATAGGTACATAGCTATACATAAGGGGTCTTTCACACTGAGTATGTAATGCAGACACGAAATACTGACATTATTCCAAGTGTATTTTGCCAAATTGCCGAAGCTTTCAAGGTCGAATCGAGCAATGTGAGAGCTGAGTACACTGTGATAGTGTGTAGACAGGTTGTTTTCTAAACATATTTTGACATTTATGTTTCACACACAAACTTCAATATTATAGTCAGACAGTGTCAAATAGGCGTTAATTAAATGAATATTTTAGATCAGTAATTCAACATAAAATAATATTTTTGAAACCATTTATAAATGCGGCGCGTTTCTGAACTTACTTTCTATTAATCTATTATCTTTACATAGTATAAAATGAAGTCGCTTTCCGCGTCTGTCTGTCTGTCTGTTTAACCGCTAACTCCTCCTAAACCACGCAACAGATTTTGATGCGGTTTTCTCCATCAGTCAGATAATTTTTCACGGAAGGTTTATATATATAGCGAACGAGCGAAGCGAGTGAGTAGTGTATTGCGCCCGGGCTTTCTTAACACCCGGGCGAAGCCGGACAGGGCCGCTAGTATATAGATAATAATACAACTGTGAAGAAAAATTTGCCTGTAATTTTCGATTTTCACAAAAATCCTTTAGGGATTCAAATATTACGTAACGTTTATCGTAAGGTGGAGGGGGTAGTAATCATCAGCGTTACTATTAGGTCATCAGAAAGTAGTAGGGTATTGATTTTTCGAAAAAAAAGCCTGTCCATGTAGACTGTACTTTGTATGTTTGTTTGCTCGAGAACAACTGCACTGTTACGCCGTCCTCAACCGTGTCCGGCGCACGCAACTTTGTTATGTAGCACTACATTTTTTCGACAGTTTTGGAAGGGGGGTCTCATTTTGAGCATTTTTCGTTTATTAAAGTACCTACCAGGCTACAGTGAATGGTTTCTAAAATATCAAAAATCAAAGTTCGAGAAATTGAAATTTCAATATTTTCAATTATTAGCCGGTAAATATTTTATTAGAACTAACAAAAAAAAAACACAAAACTAAACAACTTCGGCAATTTCCATAGCCCCTGCGATGTAAATTAGAACTATTTAAAAATTTCAAATCTTGTTGGTTTCCAAACTTGTAGGTCGTGGTTCGATGGTATTATTACTTGGCGTTTAGTCTACATTACTGCGGTAGACATTTTCACATTTTTCATTTACCGCAGTTGTAGATGAAACGTCAGATAGAAATACCATCGGACCACGGCCTACAAGCCCGAAAACCATCAAGATTTGGAACAACGCCGCGGCCGTGAAAGTTTACACACTCATGGTATTAAAAGTTTGGTTATTTCACCAAGACCTTAGATATTTCAGAAACCTTTCATTTTATCCTGGTACTTTATATTACCTACATGAAAAATGCTCAAAAAAGGTTCTTCTTCGGAATGAATCGCAACGGAATGCGGCGCAACGATTCGACACCTATGTCAAAAGTGTCCTAATATTTCCTGACGCTAATGACCTCGTTGTCGGGCGTCTATAATTTACAATTCATTCATTCCTAATATTTCCTGTTTCTAACTCAAAGGGCAAAAAAAATTAAATGCGTGGAAATTTTTCGCGTAGACACGCCGTATAATGTTATTGCCATGTCGTGTGAATGCTACTTAATTCCATATACATAATATTATGTGGTTATTATATAGGTACGTCGCAGTTTAATGGCCATGGCGAAATTACAAGGTCACTCATCAGTCATTGCGTTGTTTATTGTTTGGTATATAGAATGATCATATTCGTTCCGGGACTCTAACGATCTCACATGAAAAACATATTACAGAAAACTTTTTATTTTCATTTTGTTTCAAACGAACCAAGTTTGTAAGTCTGAGGCAACAATTTTTTTTTAATAGTTCTATTAGCTTTTGAATAGGTGAATAGGTGAAATATTTATCAGTATCTTAAAAACATTACAAGCGTCATTAATTTTTATCCTGGCATCTGAACATATACACTTCAATATTTAAAACCTTAATTTTTACAATGAAATTTTTTTTGGATCGAGGACCCCTTTTGCTAGTTTTTTAATTTTTATTACATGTGCGATTAAAATGAGCAGCGATCACAGAAAGGTAAATCTGATACCATACGGGTTTTCCCAAGTTTAACAATTTTGACACAAAGTTGAAGAAACTAAAGTTAGCGAAGACAAACATCTTTTTCCTATAAAATACTTCAAATGGATTTTCTTTTCTTTCTTACGGTATATGCATTTATAACAGAGCCGTATTTCTTAAAAGCCTAGAGAGGAAAATTATACTTTTCTTACAATATAACTTCTATCAAGTAATTTTTCATCATTTTGACATGAATTTGTTCTGAAAATAGCGACAGATTATAATTTTTAACCGAAGTCCATATATAGTTCAGAAAAAAAATTGTGTGTGTCGCGACACTTGGAGGAAGTGTAACTTCTTATGCAACAATAAAAATTGACATTTACAGAAAAATGAATTATACTTGTTTTTCGTTGCAATGGTTACACCGTTAGCGTTAGATATTTAACACATTAAACGACCCGAACTCGCATAAGTCACACTTCAAAAAAATAAAAGTCTTTGCTTTTAACAGCCGCCATATTGGTTCCGCAGTGACGTTATGAAGCCTTTAACACGCTCGTCACCAAGACGAATCGATTGTCAAGATCGGTCCAGTAGTTTAGAAGCTACGAGGGAATATTCACATACATCCAAACTTAATATTATAATTAATGCGAAAGTGTGTTTGCCTGTTTGTTACCTCTTCAGTCTTCACGGCTTAACCGCTGAACCGATTTGGACGAAAATCGGTAAAGGGATTCCTTGAAGCCCGACAAAGGATATAGGCTACTTTTTATCTCGAGAAATTGTTCCCGACGGAGAGCATTCAAGCCATGCATTCACACTACTGAGCATACATATAGTGTTGGAAAGACAAGAGGTCATGAATTAATGATGTGTTCTACGTTTCCATAGTTACGCATCACGTATTTGTGTATTTTGAAAAACAGATTATTGCATTTTTGACTATCAAAATAGGCATGGAACTTGAACAAATTGATGACGTTTTAGCTGTCAGAATAATTTCTAATCATTTTGTTCAAATTCCATGGCTATCGCTATCTGTTTTTGAGGTAATTTTGACATTTTCATATCAAATTTCTGCCGTTACAAAGCATGCAAAATTAATTTTGTTTAATGATTTAGATGCAGAATTTTATGTTCTAAAACTTTTATTCGAAGATATTTTTCCTAAAATAATTAGGGAAGCAGGAAATCGCAAAAGTTTGATTTTACGGGTTAAATCCCTATTACCCGCAAAGCAATTCAGCACCCTGTATAATGAAAATATCAAAGTTTGTGATTAATCAAAATTCATTGTTCGATAAGTAATACTTTGCTTTGGACATAGGTCATAATAACCCTTCCTATTTGGCAATCGAGTAAAAACGGAACGGTGTTTTAGATTGGCAAAGAAGTAAATCCGGCCCTGGTGTATAATAGGTACTACTCTATTATTATGTACGGCGGCAATGACAATGGCAATGATTCCTGCTGTCCTTGGATGGCTAGAAACAATTCACGAAACAGGATGTCCACTTCATTATCATGTATGTACGACTACGAGTATGTATTGGCATCACATTAAATTGATTAATCTGTTGGAAGCGTTACTTAATCATCTACTGCCTACATACATAATTTTAGACGTACAGTAGGTACGTAAGCATAATTAGACTAAAATTAAATAAAAAAGAAAAAATACATGCACACTATTCAACTTGTATAGCAATTAATTATTTTTGCTTGTACAGTGTAACTTCATTTATTTGGTTGCCGTTTAACTAGAGTGGACTGTCCAATAAATGAACTTGTTTGTGGATTTTCCCTCCTTTATCCAGGAAGCAGGAAAATATGTCTCTACTCAACGCCCGCTCAACAGTTGAGGTTATCAGAGTCTGGATTAGTGATGAGCAAAATTGGTCTTGGACTTGCAGTCTTGGTCTTGCGAAAAAGCAAGACCAAGTCTATCATTATAGACTAGCAAGACCAAGACCAAGACCTAATGAACAAGCGTGTTAAAAATGATAATTTTGATATTTTTTAACATTTTAATAAAAAGTATTTTATAAATACAACAATGAGTTGAGTTTTTGTGGTTATAATATAATAATTATTAAATAGAAAGTAACTATCCACAATCAATACTTTTCTTAACAATCATTCAACACAACATGCCATCATGATGTTAAACGTCAAACAATTAAGATATACAAGAAAAGTATTGATTGTGGATAGTTCCTTTCTATTTAATAATTATTATATTATAACCACAAAAACTCAACTCATTGTTGTATTTATAAAATTGTCTTATCTGGACTTTTGAGTATTAGTTATGTTTACTACATAAAATTAAGATATTAAATCCGCTCTCGCATGATGTGTGATTTAATATTGAAATAGGTATATATAGGGAAAGAACAGATTCCACTCTCGGGGCACTGTGTGAGTAAATGGTAACTCAACCAGCCGGAAACTGGGAATTTCGGGTTCAAGTCCTGACAGTGGTCTTTGATTTTTTCCTTGTATATCTTAATTGTTTGACGTTTAACATCATGATGGCATGTTGTGTTGAATGATTGTTAAGAAAAGTATTGATTGTGGATAGTTACTTTCTATTTAATAATTATTAAAAAGTATTTTGTTAGTTAAATAATAGATTGTGAATTATTTTTAATTTATAACTATGATGATCTTCAGAAGTAAAAAACTAAAAAAAAGACAGATAAAATGAACAAGACCAAGACTAAATACGCAAGACCAAGACTAAATAAGCAAGACCAAGACTGAATCAACAAGACCAAGACTGTCTAAGTCTTGGTCTTGGTCTTGCTTTGGTCATCACTAGTCTGGATATTGGAACTATTCTCCACAATTCCATAATAATCCAGACGCTCATGATCTCTGCTGTTGAGTGAGCGTTGAGTGTTCCAGTTTCTCTCAACGGAGCGGGTAAAGGCTAGTTTATGTATATTAAATAGAAAATGAATCTCTATAAATCTATTAATTTTTTGTCATATGATATGAGACGGGTTTGATCACGGATAAAAGCGAAATTAGAGAAAAGCAAATCTTTTAAAAAAATAATATTTATTGAAAATTTAAAAGTATTTTTTACAGAAAAATTCATTCTAAGGAAAAAAAATATCGCTGAACTCTTGTTTCAAATTAAAATATTGAATAGTATTGGCCTACACAAGTGTTATTTTGCCAAAATCCAAAAAATTTTGACAGTAGGTAACTTTTCTGACGTAAGCACCCACTAAGAAGGGTTTTTTCGAAATTCAACCTCTACGGGGGTCAAAATGGGGTAAAATTTTGAAAGACTAATATGAACAATTTAAAATATTAGTAAAAAAAACTTTTTAGACAAGCTTTTATTGAAATGTATCATAGTAAAAAGGAAAAAATTATATTTAATAATTTAGGTTCATAATTATTATAAAAGCGGGGATTACGATTTATTATAAACTATCATAGAATTTACAACCCACGTTTTTATAATAATTATGAACCTAAATTATAAAATATTATTTTTTCCTTTTTAGTACATTTCAATAAAAGCGTGTCTCTAAAAAGTTTTTTTAACTAATATTTTTTAAACCTCAGACTAACAGGATCGACTCCAGTACAGCGATACTATCATAAAAGTAACAATTATTCACAAAAACCTAATTTTTATTCAGAATAGAAAAAAGATATTGGACGCCTATGAATTATTATTATAAAACCACACTCATTAAAGAAAATATTTTCAAAGACAGGTAATAGCGAGATTTTCAACAAGCATAAATTAACATAAGAATATGCATGGTGGAAGTGCAGATATTATGAAGAAGCTGGTGGAAGTGCAGGGTATGATGAATAGTATTAAGGTGGAAAGAGGTCAGATACAATATTTAGAAGACACTACTACTAGGTATGAAAATTAACTAGAATATATAAGGTAAGCTTGATTAATGACTCCGTGTAGGGTGTATGACCTAATTGATAGAAGTGCTTGAATTTGGTATAGGTACACGATGTGAAACATGATATGGGCAAAACTGAAGTTGTACATGTGATTTATTAGTTCACCGACACACTTTGACAGATGAAAGCTCATGTTATGCTTATCTAATTAAAAAAAATAATGAATGATTTGTTATTAACAAGTAAAAACAATGAATGTTTATATGTTTAATTCCTTAAATAAGTCAAATGGGATATAATATGTTCATATATGGACATGGCTATGATACTCGTGGAAAAAAAGCCATAAAACTACCATTAGCAACAAAAGATTTATACAAGCATTGCCCATAAAATTATTCAGCCTACATCTACAATAAACTACCGGAAAAGTTAAAAAATAATACCTACGCAGTTTTCAAGGAAAATATAAAAAAATTCTTATTAGAGCGAGCATTTTACAGTGTAGATGAATTTTTATGTTGCCAGTAATTTTATATTTCTTTTAATGTGAACTTTTTTTGACGTGTCAAATAGATTTGTATCTCAATTATTGACAAAATAAATATCTATCTATCTATCTATCTATACATTTTTTTCTTAAAATTGCCTGTAAAAGTTTGTCGGTGAGTTAATAAATCATCCTGTAGTAGTGGAAATGTCGGGAATAAAAGTTAGCTAACAGTAATGTTTTATGTCACAAAAACTTCTGTTATTTAAAGAAACATGTATAAGAATGTTGAACCAACGATAACGCATAATTTTCTATTATATTTTGTATATTTACCATAGTTTGCTAGATGACAAATTTTGAACATTTTCCGTCAAGTTTCTTACCTGTAACAAAGAAATTTAAATTAATAATTTTTTCAAAAAACTAGATGTTAATATTTTATATTATAACGTTAAGCTTAAAGAAGAATATGCGAGAACAACTTCTGTTAAAACAAATGTTAAAATCTGCAATTTGTTATTATTATTATTGTAGATTATAGACGCGTCGACAACTCAAGTCATTAGCGTCTTAAACACAACAATTAATAACATATTTGTGTATTAAAATCCGCCAGCCGACATACACAAACCGACTGGTACGAGCTCGGGTCCCTGGGACCGCTAATTCCCAAAGAACATTGGAATGGAATTGCGATAATAATTACATCCCAATGTTCAGCTATCAATTTTAGTATATTTTTCATAAATTAGAACATTCCAAATCTTATTGTTTTAATGCTTAAAAAAATACAATATTAGATACTTATGCAATAGAAAAAAAATTTAAAGAGAAAAATCCTTGTATTTACATTTATGTTACTGTTTATAAATGTCATAAAAAATAGTAAAAAAATAATAACAATATAATAAAAACAACAGTCTGAAATAGGCAAAAAAATGGACAATGTGCACTGCAGAAGTGACTTAAACAAAATCAATGTTACAAATTAACATTTACAGAATATCTAATATATAAAATTCTCGTGTCGCGGTGTACGTTATTGAACTCCTCCGAAACGGCTGGACCGATTTTGATGAAATTTTGTGTGCTTATCAAGTAGGGTGGAGAATCGGACAACATCTATTTTTCATCCCCCTAAATGTTAAGGGTGGTCCACCCCAATTTTTTTTTTTTTATTTTTTGGACAAAATTTTTTGTTTTAATTTTTTCATGATTCAGCATTGAAAAATACATACAATTCTAAATTTTCACCCTTATATGATCAACCCCTGATTTTTAATCGCGATTTTTATATTAAGCTTTAAAAAATACATATATGGCGAACGAGCGAAGCGAGTGAGTATGGTAATTATAATATTCAAGCGAACGAGCGAAGCGAGTGAGTGGTGTATTTATAATATTCAAGCGAACGAGCGAAGCGAGTGAGTAGTGTATAAATAAAATTCAAGCGAACGAGCGAAGCGAGTGAGTAGTGTATTTTAATATTCAAGCGAACGAGCGAAGCGAGTGAGTAATGTAATTATAATATTCAAGCGAACGAGCGAAGCGAGTGAGTAGTGTATTTATAATATACAAGCGAACGAGCGAAGCGAGTGAGTAGTGTATTAATAAAATTCAAACGAACGAGCGAAGCGAGTGAGTAGTGTATTTATAATATTTAAGCGAACGAGCGAAGCGAGTGAGTAATGTAATTATAATATTCAAGCGAACGAGCGAAGCAAGTGAGTAGTGTATTGCAGTCTGGGCGAAGCCGGACGGGGCAGCTAGTCTACTATATAATTTGTTTTTAGTTGCCATCCATGGTTACACCACTGCAGCTTTCGTTACGGCTTTTCATTAGATGAATAATTTTATATAACACGGCATGCACGCTTTTAGTGTTTTTTCGTATCAGTTTTGCGGACCTTAAATGATCGTTTATTGACGAGTGACGTCATGATCCATTATGAAACGCTTTTCGATGAATAATGGAAAAACATTTGAAAAACCCGTTATCTAATGAACATTATGTACCTCTTTTCGGTGTTATAAATGAAATATGGTTACCTACTACGTTAACAAAGTGAATAAATATTGTATCGAGCCCAATGTTTTTATTATGAGATGTGCTTCTGTCAGTGACATTAAATTATTCAAATAAAGTCTAAAACCATGTATGTGTTATATAAAGTATAGTGTGCAACACGTGTGCTAAATATTTATGATGTTTTCAGCCCTCGTATTCGGCTCGCGATGCTCACTCACCAAGGCTCGTGAGCGCTCTCCTACTACTCGTGCTGAAAACATCGCGCCTGACGCATAAATATTTAGCATACGTGTTGCACACTATACTATTAATTTCACTCTATTGTGTGTAAAATATTGTTCAAAAAATACTCGAAGGTACCTATTATTGGAAACGACATTCGTTGAATAAATTAGTTGCTATAATTTGAACAAGAAAGTAATATTGTCACGTTTTTAAATTAGGCCCGGTGCACACATCCGTTTTTTGAACGTACGGTGCCGCTGCGTTAAAATAACGCAAACTAACGCAAAAACAATTCTATAGCTGTACCATAATATCACCATTATAGATACCGCACGTACGTTTTTTAAACGCATGTATGCATTGGTTCAATAGACAGCATAGTACTGCTGGTCGGAGTTGCGTGTGCGGTACGGTGGCTGTGCGCATGGAAAAACTGATACGAGATAGACGTACGGTACTGTAAAGACGATGGAAGTATGTGTGCATTGTCTCATATGATATAACGTATCTCACACCGTAGTTGAGGTAAATAAATTATAATTTAAAAAAACTAAAAAAACGCTTTAATGAACTAAAAAGTAAAAAATAATTAATTTTATTGTAAAAAAGCGTGGGGTGCTTTGTACCATATTTTCATACTACCCCACGCTTTTTTACAATAAAATTAATTATTTTTTACTTTTTAGTTCATTAAAGCGTGTTTTTTAGTTTTTTTAAATTATAATTTATTTTTATTTTTTTAGTCCTCGAGATCCTGGTCAGGATAATGGGACAAACTTATGGAATTTTTGTATTGTAATCGGTCCTTGATAAGTGTGCAAAGTTTCAGTTCAATCTGAAGTTTTTTGCTTTTTTTTTAGTCCTGGAGATCCTGGTCAGGATAATGGGACAAACTTATTGAATTATTGTATTGTAATCGGTCCTTGATAAGTGTGCAAAGTTTCAGTTCAATCTGAAGTTTTGAAGTGGGTAAAAATCGCGTTCAAAGAATCCGTTACTTAGATACAAACATACATACAGGTGGAACTAATATAAGCGTGTTAAAAACGGATGTGTGCATCGAGCCTTAATAAAACTGCAGGTGAATTTATTATAATATTATTAAAATTTATTAAGCTGATTCACGTAATATCATCAAGTATTATAATTTATAATCTCTAAAACAAGTTTATAGATCATGATATTATAATATTAATATGAATGTGCAAATTAGAATGGCCTTCTTAGGATTCTATAGGAAGCTTAGGCAAGTTGTTAGTGTGACACGCTAAAACTAAATTAGAGAGCATTTAAAAAGGGTACAATATTTACAAAGGAAATTTTACATTTCTAAATTGAAGTCGTAAACATGCATGAACATACATATTTTAGAAATACCACTGAAACTATGAAATTTTAAAGGAATAAAAAAAGTATAATTGTAGTGTGTCACGCAAAGGTCCATTTGACACCAATAATTACAATGCAATTATTGCATGTCTCATTGTTGCATATCTTATGCACTATAATGTACATACAGAAGGTGTGTGCACCACTTGTGTAATTAATGCATGTTATACATTATTACGTCTGTAGTCATTAGGCAAAACGGCTTACGTCAGAATACCGATACTAATCTAAAAAATATTTAAAACACAAGCCGTTTTCTTTCGACAGTTCATCCGCTACCGATTTATATATTGAAGATTTTTGTCCACGGATGTGTCATCACGATTTTTCTTTTTAATATGATTGATTATATTATTATAAAGACACAATTTTGAACGCTGCTTTTTAACATGTTAATGCTATGTGTATGAATCGGGTTTCATCGGAACTGCTCGGTACTGTTCGGAGAAGTTTAAAGCAGACAATCGAACATTCATGTGTGAATCGCAATTACCGTTATGGAATTTGTAACAATTGTTCTTTCATGATACCCCACTTAAGAGTATTCGATAGCGGAAGTTATCCCCTGCACTTTTCATCTCAAATCTTTTCCCCTCGCCTATAACACGGTTCCCGCTCTCCCAGCGCTATTTTTAAAGCTAAATGGCTCGGGTAAACGTCTAATGAAGAACCGAGAATCACACTACAGATCCTACAGGCGAATTTTTTGAAAACAGTTTTGGATACGTGTGAAAGATCACGTAATTTTTTAAAAAGTTTTTTCAGGATTTTTTTTCAATTGTTCACTTGTAGGATCTGTAGTGTGATTCTTGGTCCTTCATTTGGCATTTACCCGAACCCTTTAGCTTTAGAAATAGCGTCAGGAGAGCAGGAACCGTTTTATAGGCGAGGAGAAAGGATTTGAGTGCAGGGTGTAACTTCCGCTATCGAATACTCTTAACCGAGTGAAAGAAAAAACCGATCAAGTGCGAATATTCCGGGAAAATTTTCCAGGTTGCAATCTTTCTGAGAAAGCTCCTCAAAGGTAACTAAGCAAATTGGTACCCGTTTCACTGTTCTATGATCCTAGAACCGAAGTTATGAATTTTTTTAACATTTAAATGACCCCCATTTTGTTCAAAATGGCGGATCAAGATAAACCTACTTTAAAAACACTTCTTGGGTGTAACTGAAAATTTTGGTACATAGGTAATATTTTGTTGTTCTACATTGTGTAAAACAGGAGTTACTAGGGTACAAGAAAGTAAGGAAACAAGGAAGGATCATGTGAAACACAGTTTTTTTTTTGAAGTCGTATAAAAGTATCGAATATTCAACATAAGCGGTTTTGCATTGTGATCACAGCTGACAATATAATATGTACATAATATTATTGTGTTGTGTATTCATGTGTTGCAATGACGTATGCTTGTCTGTATCACACACAACGAATACGATTTGTGTGCTGTACGAATAACGACTGTTTTCGTATTTGGTGGAAGTAAAGGAACTTATGATTTCTTGTTTATTAAAACTATATTTTACAAATGGCCCATTTATTTAAGATTGTACGATCAGCGCTCCTGTAAGTCATAATAAAATCTAGATTTTTTTGTACTAAAATAAAAAATGTTAACCTGTAAATTAAAAACTTAAATTTAGATGTTACTTATGACCACTTATAAATGGATTTACTTATAATTGAATCGGTCAATGCAGAAAGTACATATGTCCACGAGTGGTCGTTTTGAGTAAATCACAAAAAAACGGTTTGTATGCTTTATTATGACAAAAAAAAATTCCAAATCGATTTTAGTCTGTAGTAAAAGTATTTAAAAATAATATTCTTATTGATAACTGAAAATTTCGTTGCAAGTTTGCATAAAAAAATCTGTAAATCCCTGGAACTTCCCGCTATTTTCAAGCGCTTTGAGTTCGAAGCACTTGATAATATACCCAAAAGTAGATTTTTGAGTTCTTCAGCTCAAAAAAATCTGAAAATCGATAACAACACTATTTTAATTTTTGAAAAGCTATAACTTTTGAACGCGTTGTTGGATTTTGATCTAACGGCATTCGACGCAGTTTTTTTAAAGCTCTAAAAATATTGTAAGAGGTACAAAATCGATTGGTTGAGAAATCTCGAAAACACTTTTTCGAAATCTGTTGACTACGATATCTCTCGAACGAATTAATCGATATTGATCCGCTTATCGACGCAGTTTTTTGAGGAGAAGAGCTGATCAGATTATGAAATCAATCGGTACGATATTCTAGAAATTATTTCAAAAAAACATCGTTTTTACAACTTTTTTTTTCGTTTTTTTTGGAATTTCTCAAAATCTATTGGGCCGAATCGGTTCAAATTTTCAGGAAATCTAAGTTTAATGGAACCATTTCGAATGCCGCAAATCGCGATTCGATCGGTCAAGCCGTTCAAAAGTTATGAGAGGTTTACATACACACACACACAGAGAGAGAGACATACTGACATCATCGTAAAAATAGTCAAAATAGCTTCCTAGGATCACAAAACGTCGAGATCTGATGAAAACCCGATTTTCGAAAATCGGGGTGAAATCAATAACTTCCCTATTTTTGAAAATGTTCAATTTTCTTAGCGGGAAGTTAAAAAATTATATAATCGAGGACATATTCACTTTCTGCATTGAGCGGACTGGGTGCAACAAAAAAACCTTTGAAAGTGGCGGCGTCAGAGGGTGGGCCATAGCCTACTTTAAACTGTCTTGGCCCACCCATTGGCTCACCCTGGCATAGGGTAATTCTAGGAGAGATGGCCCGTCAGGTGAGTCGGCCCACCATTCATTTTTCTGGGAATACAATCGATAGTCACATGTTGATAACACTGTTGTCAGTCTTATTTCGTTCGTCACTAAGTGTCAAATTTTTGCTTGCTTCTGCTTATGTTTAGTGCTGTTATAATATAGCTGCCTGTTGTGAATTCAGTGAAAATTTTTCAAGGTGAATTGTGTTAACTGTGCAGCAGGTAACTGAGCTTACTTTCTTGAACTTTTTCGACATTTTGTGTGACTTAGAACGTTTATCAGCAATTCTAACCTAAAATTAAGGTTACATTAACACTCACCTTTTCGCAAGCTTTTGAGCCACCTCTCCTTATAATGTCAGGTGAGTTGGCTCATAATGTACGGAGGACAGATGGCCCACCTTCTGATTCCTGTTTTTGTGTGTCAGTAATCGCCTACTTTGTAAGTTGATATATTAAAGCTATTCGGAAAGCGCAAGTAAAGTCTGGACATTTGCAATCCAGTTCTGCGCATAAGAATACGAATTGACAACAAAATCGGATGACTGGATTCAGTACCTTCTGTGCTCCAGTTGACTACATTATGGATGCACGAAATTTGTGAATTATTGTGACGTGTGTGGAAAGAAGCTGCATGGCAAGAAAAATTAAGTAATAAATAACTGAATCTTGGAACACAGCACGACTATCTATATTATTTTGCTTTTTTTTTAACTGAGCCATTTCACCTGATATTCTGAGCCAACTCACCTTCATAGTAAGGGTTAGATGGCCCACTTTAAGATTTTTCATTTTATTTTTTTTTTCATGACATAATATGCGTTTTGCTTCTATTTGTGTTTGCAAAGTGTAGTTTACTATTTTCGGCTTTATTTAGAATTTTTGTAATTGTTTTATTAGTTATTATAAAAATTTTGTGTTGATTTTTAAAAATGTGGGCCATCTCTCCTCAAATTACCCTAATTCCCAATCTATAGGTTATCTTTTAAATACGTTTTTAACTCTCAAAATTTCAACAATTTTTCTTGTAAATTCTATAGCAAGTAGCCTGGGTTAAAATTTTATCGAGCACTGAAATTTTGGGAATAAACGAGGAATAAATGTTATTGGCCCATCTTCAGGTCACCATACCCAACACTGGCCCACCCTAACAAAAAACCGTGGCGCCGCTGCTGTAGAATAATGGGATGAAACATTCACTATTTTAATACAAAATATTTTATAACATTATTTTTACTCATTACTCATTCTTTCGTAGGCCAATGTAAGATGTTATTAGAGAAATCTTCATATTCGTTTGGAATATATTGCTTTACTTTGCCTATAATCTAGAATCTAGATTGTTCTTTTTGTTTTTGTCTATAGTTATTTTATTGTTGTATGTCTTATCCATGGGCAGCGGTTCCTTAATCCTTTGTCAGTATCAGTCTAAACGTGTACTCATAAAACTGTCGATGGAATCATAAGTGGTGATTATTGCCTGTTTTTAAAATAATTTCAACTTGATACCTGTAACCGTTCCTGAGAAAAAGGGTCTCGATAGACTGACAGACAGACGGACAACAAAGTGATCCTATAAGGGTAACGTTTTTTTCATTCTGAGGTACGGAACCCTGAAAACAGAAGTTATTCATGATCAAATTCAAACCCGAAGAATTTTTAAATGTTGAAACCGTTTTCTGTTGCTTTGAAGAATTTCTCCCACTCGTTTCTAATGAAGTAGTCATCAATACTCCGTTTCCCCATCACCCATCCTTTATAATCGAAAATGCCATCAGTTTCCAGTGTTTCCACCTTGTTACAGACAGCTTAGCAGTCACTATACATGGCCAATGCTAGCGGCAACTACAATATTGTTACGGAAATTGTTTATATCGATTTGTTATGGCCGTAAAATACACTTTTATTAGCTAGGTACGTAGTTATACACGTGTGGAATGCGCGTCGCCGTTCGCCGGGATGCCCCAATCCAATCCCCTCCATTTCCGCCTGGAGACCATTCACCGTGTGCCGTGTTGGCACAATTAGTTCCCGCCAGTGCCGCTAGGCTAATACATACGCCTTGTTGTTATTGTCTATGGTTATACGCCAGTGAACCTAAATCGGTAGTACAATAGTCATCAGCCGAACTGAAGCGCCACTGCTCTTGATGCGTGTAACAATATAATATACTTGCGGTTAACTTCATACTGTCGAATTTTCGTTAGCTGTGCGCGCGCGTCAAAATTTTACCTCAATGCGCCAAAAGAAGTACAACTTCTAAAACATTTTTTATCAACCTATAGGTATTGAAGATTTTGGTTTGAGTCCCGACGGTGATATAGGTTGATAAAAATGATTTTTTCTAATATTGCAAAATAACATTATGTAACTGGGTGCTATTCCAATAAAAACATACAAATATAATTAGCAGAAAGCATAAAGAAGAACACATTCTGTTTATGAAAACGAACACACTGTGTATTAATTATTTACAAATAGGTCAACATGTCATGAATCATGATTATACTCTCAGATTACGGTCACTCTGCGAGCGATAACATTATTATTATTAGAGCAGAGGTTACAACAAACTCACTACCTTTTTTAAATTTATATTATATGCATTTTTAAGTATAATCTAAATTAGATTAAACTGAATTAAGTAATTTCAAGAATGTTTTCACATCAAAAAATCAAAAACATCAGTCGATATATTTCCATGATTATTTTTCGATTGTCAAGTTTCGAGCTCACCCTCATCGTTTAATATTTCAGCACGGTTGGCCATTATCAGAATTTCTTTATTTGTCAATTTTTTTAAATTCTTGTGGGATAGTAACAAAACGTAAATCTGAAATTCTTTTGCATTTTAGCGTATTGGCGGATTCCTACCAACATTATAAACACCACCAGCCCGACTTCGCTTAGTAGGGGGAGAATTTCTAGCGGGGGACAATAAATCAATAAATCCTTAGTACCCGGGCAAAGCCGGACGGTACCGCTAGTTAATAATAAATATAAAACACGTTTATATTTTGCAATAAAACGAAAAATGCAATAAAAGTGATCGTGATTATAAAAATCTTATCGGTCATTCGCAGTCACAGTCGATTTTTCACTTCGCAATCAACACTGTAAAAATAGATGTAAAAATACTTTGAAAGTTAAGGTAGAATTCGCTCGATTTTCTAAGTGATTTTACATTATTATTTATTTTTACACAGAAAACTTCATAAAAACTTGGACTTTTACTGTGAAGTTAAACAAATTTGTGATTTTTACATAAAGTAAATTAAAATTACATAATTTGTGTAAGATTCCAATAAAGTGTGTAAAAATTACAAAATAAAATGTATAGTTACATATATAAAATGGATGAATACAAAACAAATTAATGTAAAATTAGTAACCACGCATGCGCAATGTGTTTTTATGGAATCTACGCGATGTGGCGATACCTGTTTGCGACGCCATTGTCTCTTTGTGTGCCTATTACCAGATTAATCGGCCTTCTCATTTCTTACAGTGATCAACAATGATGCATAATTTTAAGATTTTTAAATGTTCATTACTCAACACCAGTATAAAACATTTTCCTACATCTAATACATGTACGTACTTTAATATGTTTATTATGCATAGGCTCGTCTCTGTATTGTTAGAAGCGAAACTTCTAAAAAATCGTGCCTTGCCTTATAAGACATTAATATTATACCAACTTATATATTCAAACAACGAACTCAAATTTAATTTCCTGGATTATGAATAGCTTTACTTTATTGATGTATAGTCATATAGAGATATGTATGTAAATGTGTGCGTAAAAGTGGAAACATACAAAAGCTTTCAGATTGTTATTTTAGGTGGAGATATAATACTTAAATATCAGTTTGTTTTTAGATTAGAGCTCTTATTTTATCAACGCCAACTATGGCAGTGTATGTTTTGTTTGGCAAAATCTTGCTAAAACAGGAAAACATAAGCTTAGCTCGGGAGACGTTTTCTCTATATTTTTTTTGTAAATTAAAAATAAAATTAAAGCAAAATTATGTAAAACTGCGAAAGAATTATTAAAATATTTAAAAAAATGAGAAAGATTAAGAGTTCCGTAAAATCAAAATAAAGATAAAAAGTCATAAAAAAAACCAATATGCTAACACAAAAATACAAGAAGCTTCCAGTATGAAAGAGTAATCGAGTTACAAGGTTCTGTAGATTACTAGATACATGCACATAACTTAACGGAGGCAGTTACGTTAACATACTGTTGCAAATATAATATTTGCGACTTTAGACTAACAATATCTGGCTGCCGAGCTTTGCTCGGTTGAGTTCAATAAAAATAGTAGGTACTTGTATGCTGTGAGATATTATTTTCTCAGAATATTATTCCGAAACGATTTATTTCTGAAACATAATTTAAAATAATTGTTTCTGTTAAATATTTTAACTACCTATGTGTATTTTTAAGCGTAAAAACTAAGTATCAACTTGAGTCAAGCATTTTTTCCTGTAAATATTATTTAGGTCGCCATTTTCAAATCTACCGCCGTTATTGTTTTGTTGACTGAAGAACTCGCAAAAACCGATTTTCATAGATTGAATATCTTGTAAAAATGTTCGAATCAGATGAAATTTTGCTCACCCGTTGCCATTTTAACAATCCAATTTTAAGCATTGATACCAAATATCAACTTTATCGAAGTACTTTTTCTCTGTGATGTCATCTTAACAACTTCCAGTAAATTTCAAATATTTTTTTTGCGTAGGTACCTACTGAAAAACTCACAAAAATCGATTCTTTTAATAACAAACGTTATTATTTACATATTGTGCAAGACACTTCTTATATTAGTGTTCAATTACAATTTTAACACTTGTGATATATTATATAAAATCTATGTAGAAATAGACTTCGAATCAATCTGACTTTAATTGAGCGAGTTATAATAAATAAAAAACACCTTTTTTTTAATTGCTCCCCTCTGGAACCAAAATTCCTACCTAGATCGATTTCTCGCCCCGAAAAATCCCCATTCTGTAAATTTCATCAGAATCGTTAGTCGTTTTTGAGAAAAAAAGGTCTACATTATACGTCATACCACATTTAACGTACTTACCTATACGTATTTTATATAGGTAATATAAAAATAAGATACCTATTTATTTAAATTTTATCTAAAACTACTTACATAATTATGTTTAGATTTTATTGTTGCTATTTTTTTACTTTTCAAATAATTACTGATTATTTTAGTAAATAAAGATTGACTGTCAGAGTAATTTTGACATAAATAATGAAAACAGTTTGTTTTTTCCAAAGCCTACTCACAATACGACACTGTTTTATGACGTTAAAAAAACTGTTTTTTAAAATGATAAAATCGATAAGAAAACGAATTTTTCCAGGGATGAGACCTAGCTAAATCGATTTTTTGCCCCCCGAAACCCCTTTTCGGTAAATTTGATCAAAATCGTTAGAGCCGTTTTCGAGAAAATATTTATATAGATACATAGAAACATATATACAAGATTTACTCGTTTAATAATATAGGGATTTATGCGATATTGATTCGTCTCAACTAGATACGAGCGACGCGGCGTGATGAGATGGCGGTTCGGTTGGTGGCGGTGGCGTAAAGCATACGCTCTGGCATACTACCTACTTACAGAGAGTTAGTACAGTACCAGCACTACAGTACAGACAGTGCATGAGTGCTGTTAAGGCTCGGTCGATCAACCGCACTGGGGCCTATACACGGAACCCTGCAAGCTGCAGCGACCGACGACCGCTTGCTGGCGCCACCGACGCTATTACATTCGCTATAGCTTCACCACGCCGTTATCATTATCTATAACCTAACGTTAATTAATCATTCCTGACTTAGCAATGGCCTACAAAATCAATATTACGTAATACAAAGTGAATCAAATTGACCAAATTCACGTCAAAACTAAAGTCCGTTTTAGACATTAATCATTATTATCATAAAAATTGCCGAAAAATTTTAAAATTGTCAAAAAAATTATTAATGCTGGGTTACAGAAAGCATTGTTAAAAATTTTGATTTGACAACGACCTTAGATTGTGATCATATAATTACAGTTTTTATACATGCAGGAGCAGTCTAATGTCGTTGTGACACTCTGTTATGTAGAACATTAGATTGAACTCACACAAAAACAAATGATTGATCTACATAGAAAATGATCACTTCTTAAGCTAAATTTTGATTAAAATGCGTAAAAAAATGTTGGCTCTGAGTGGAAATTGAACAAAAAAAAACTATGTTGATTAAATACATAAATACACACAAAATAAAATATAGTTACTTCTTACCACAACAGTTTTATTGATGGATGTACATTTCGAAAGCTAAGCTTTCATCTTCAACGAACACTACATGATGTAGTGTTCGTTGAAGATGAAAGCTTAGCTTTCGAAATGTACATCCATCAATAAAACTGTTGTGGTAAGAAGTAACTATATTTTATTTTGTTTTTATTCCAACCACAGTGCTCATAATACTAATTTTTACATAAATACACAGTTTAAAAAAAATATCCTTTCAATCGATCAATTATTTTTCGGGCAAAATCGATTTAAAATTCTACAATGCTTTTATTTTCTTATGGAGAAATTTGTGCAGTAGTCACAATCTAAGATCATATATCAAATCAGATTTTCTGACAATGCTTTCTGCAATCCATCATAATTTTTTGGACAATTTTAAAATTTGTTGACAATGATCACAAGAAAATGTCGGGAATCACATATTTCTCATACTATAAAATATAAGATGCTTATATATTATTTCTTTCTTGTATTATAAATATAGAATAGAGGAGAATATTTCACACGATTTTTCATAAGGTTCGTTAGCTCTTATTTATAGAATACAAGCAGAAAAGTTTTAACACTTCAGACGAGATTATTGCTTCGATGATCATATCTAAGTAGTTCCAGAGATAATGCGCACATACATAATAATAATTCATACACGACAAATTCATAACTTCTTTTTTTAAGTTGGTTAAAAATATACTTTTTTTGCGTCGATTTACACGCAACAATTTACAGAAATATTAATGGTACATCCAAGAAAATCTGATAAAATTCCAGGAAATTCGTTTATGTTTCTATACAATATACATAATATAATAAAACTGTAACGGGGTTGTGTTTAATATACTTGAAATATTTTTAAATATACTTTAAATATTAATTAAAAATTATAATCGCGGTGGACATTATTATCGATATAGAGGCTAAAACTAAATTTTTACCATTTTTGTCTGTTTTGTCTTGTTTCATTCATTTCTGAACAGCGTACAAAAATATGTGTTTTTTTATGTAAACTTTGAACTCTTCTCACGGGCAAACGGTACATTTTGCTATATAAATAAATTGAGTCCAATCGACTTATTTTGACCTCCACTACACGTGGTAGCTCTGTGTCCCAGCAATTTTGGGACACCCTGTATTATTAACACGAGATAAAGTTTATACAATGTAAATTCCTATGAGGCATAGAAAAAAAATATACTCTACCTATATGCAGGCTGTATATGTATTTAATTAAAAGAAGACAGACAAACCAATAATATATATGTTCAAATAAAATTAATAATGAACAAACCTTGTCCTATATAAAGTGCTGTTTTACAATATCAAAATATTTGAAATAAGATCCTTGAGCGTGAAGGCTATATAATATTATAGCAGCGGTAAACTAATTACAAGATAGTTTAATCGAGTCTTCACAACAAATTATACTATGTACATAATATGGTATCCTTTGGGAATCGTCTGTTGATTTCACCGCCATTTTACATAATATAGACACCCAGGGCCGTAGCTAGGGGGGGGGGCATTAAGGGGCAATGCCCTACTTTAAAACATCCAGTGCCCTACTTTAAGGAATTATAAACAAGCCGCAAAGACTGTCACGACAGAATGACAGACTTGATCTATCTGGCATTTGGAAAAACAAGATTAAATTCGTTGGACTAAATGAAGTTCTTCGGAAATTTGATAACATGGCAAGTTCTGTATTTTTTTTTTTTTTTTGAATAAATTGTCATTTACCGTTTTCTTGCTTTTGTAATTTGATATTACCAGATGAGGTGGGCAATCCAATTAAAAAATTGTAGTCTTTTGCTTCAGCCCTACTTTAAACTTTCAGTGCCCTATCTTGAATTCAGCTCTAGCTACGGCCCTGTAGACACATAATAAAGTAATAGCAGAATACTCCCACATTAGTAAATTGATGTCAACAGAAAAGCCGGTCAAGTGCGAGTCAGACTCGGGCACAGAGGTTCCGTACAGTAATAAAAATATGGAGTTAGGTAGGGGTAAAAAATTAACTGATTTTATTTACCTAATTCCGTTTGTTATTAAAAAGTTTTTTTTACTTCCTTATATTTTATGTATTTTGTTCTTTTTAGATGTTTCAAAATTTTTCCGTATCAAATTTAATTAAATTAATTTTTTGAAGTAAAAAATATATTAACAGAATATTTGCTGAATAAAAAAATATAAATTGTGATCCAAAACGCGGGATAGAACCAGGTCTTCAGTCGAACGCTCTACCAACTAAGCTAGCCGAACGATGATGTTAGATCCTCTATATAGTAGAGTATAGCAGTACAGCTGAAGTCAATGGTGTAGTAAAATGTAAAACATTGTTATATTAAAATTTATTGATTATTTATTAATTAATTATTCGCCAGCAATCATGTCACAACAATACACAGTCTGTGAAAATTTCTACTATTTTGACAGTAATTAAAATGCCAATTTTGACACTTAAAAATGCAATAATTTGTTTTCCAAAATACACAAATACATGATGCGTAACTATGGAAACGTAGAACGCATCATTAATGAGCCATTTTCCTGAGAGTACATCTTTCAATTATCCACGAGAGGTAGCACTTGTGGTAGGTACAAACATTATTTATTCCCCATTAGTATCGTGTCATTTTAGTGGTATAACTTAATTATTAAATTATTATTATTAAAATAATTAAGTTATACCACTAAAATGACACGACACTAATGGGGAATAAATAATGTTTGTACCTACCAAAGTACTGCCTCTCGTGGATAATTGAAAGAAGTACTCTAAGAATAAATCTCTTTCTTTAAACTCGTAAATTGTAATATGGAAACACTAAAAACAAACCAGTTGATGACGGAAAATATTGATGTAATTAAATTTTTGACAGTTAATTTTAATTTAATATAATTAATAGTTAATAGAAAAGATTACAACAAAATTCCTCACAAAGCTAAAAAACAGCAAACTTTTACCGCCTGACGTCATATTCAAAAATCAGTTTCGTTTGCGACCCCACGTACAAGAAATTAAATATCTCCGTTGAAATGAAAGATATCAAAATAATTCTTTCAGAATTTTTAAAGTTATCTTCATCACAATGATGTGACATTATCATAATTAGTATTTTCGTCCAATGAAACTTCCTAATTCATGGCCTATCCTGTCTTTCCAACACCTAATAGGTATGCACACTGCACAGCAGTGTGAAATAAGTGTGAATGATTGGTTTGAGTTTTCCGGAATAAAAAGTAGCCTATGTCCTTTGTCGGGCTTCAAGACATCTCTTTGCCAATTTTCGTCGAAATCGGTTGAGTGCTTAAGCCGTGAAGAGGTAACAAACAGACAAACGCATTTTCGCAATTATAAAAAGTCAGACTGAATACAAATAAGTACATTATGTACACATCGTTACAGTATAAGTTTGTGAATAAAATAGGGCACAGTATGATATTGACATGTTACTCTTCGTGAACGTACAATGTTATATATCAATGTGTGTCAATGTCTCTGTGTGTGCGTTAGGCAGAGTACGGTGTGTAGGTAGGCCGAGACAAAGTCGATGTGACCTATCCGTGACCTTTGACCCCGGCCCAGAAAGACGCACACGCCAACGATTGGGGACGAGAGGAAACGGGACAGATGTGATGATGGGAGAGAATGGGAACGGAACGGGAACAGCGGGCACGGCATTCGGTCGGGAGAGGTCGGCCGGTCGGTTGGTTGAAGGCTACGACCTAGTTTCACGGTGAATAAACGCCGGTCCTACTGGGATGGTTATATCTATATTCTATACTGATGCTACAGTGCCAGACCAGTCCTACTAACACAACATGTATACGATGAGCAAGTACACAGACTCTGTAGATAGTGTGGGACTGGAGCGGTGGGATTGCAAGGACACAGGGCGCTCATCGTCCTCTGTATTTACAAGCGTACGTATTTTGTATACAGTGCGGGTCAAAAGTGTTAATTCCACAACACTTTCAGTTAACTTTTGCACGATGCTAAGCAGAGCAACTAAATTTCCAATACTTAAAACACTACTTTTACCATCCCATGGTACTAATTTAGGTCAACATTTTTTAAGTGAAATGACATGGAGTATAGAAAGGTATAACGATAAAGGACACTTATCTCCACGGGCCACAATGCGCAGCGCGTTCAAAAAAATAATTGACAGTCGTAGTGTGTAAAAGCGCCACAAGTATCGCTGTCCTCAGTACGGATCTACGAAGACCACGTTACATTGTTTTCACGAAGTTTTTTACAAAATATCCCTAAGTATTTATAAGTGGAATTTGGATTTCTTTTTAACTTATATATAAGGCGTTCATTAAATCATATAATGTTAAATACTTAATAATAATAATAATTAATCGATGAACGTTTACAAAAAAAACGTACTTTTTGAAGTTATACTTTTTTATGGACGTTGTGCGCTTTGCTACAGGGGACTAAACTAAGAAAAAACGTGAGCGTCATGCCGTCACCATCTACACCAGGGGTTCCCAAAGTCGGGGTCGCGATCCCAAGTGGGGTCGCGGGCTGATTTTTTGGGGTCACGGTCTGTTTCCGTGATTATAGAATTTATAAATCTCGTGATCAATTTCTATATTACTTTTACTGTACTTTTTTATACTTAAATTCTTGAATAAACGACTTAAATTTGAATTGCTGCATTTTTTTACTGAAAAATCTTTTTATAGACTATTTTGTACTTTGTGGGGAAAAAATTTTTAAGGGTCGCGAAGGCTTTTGCAATTTTAAATTAGGGTCATGATCAAAAAAGTTTGGGAACCCCTGATCTACATTATAATACCCTACTGGTGTAGCAGCTTGCTGTACGGTCTGCGTTGGCCTAGGCCCTAGTGGATAGAGTGGCCGCTTCATACGCAACACGTCCCAGGTTCGAATCTCCGTGTAACAACATAATAGTTTTTTTTTTTGTTTTACTATTCCGTATTCCACTTGATATATATTTATATTTTTTTCTATTTTATTTATTTATTTTTAATATTTTTATATCAAATGACGGCGCATACGATTTTTGGTGATTTTTTAAAGTCTAACTTCTAACGCACCCATTTTTTTTCATTACGGCGCGTTTATCAAGTACACTCCTTATCTACATACACTTTTGAGTGCACTCTTGGAGTGTGCATTGTTAAATGCAGAAGTTGTACGTCTATATTATAGAGTATTCTTCATAGACAACTCACATAAATCTGTGCGACACTCGACCCAGAGTTTACACTAAAAATATCATTTTTTAAAGCACATGTGGGTTTGGAACATACCGTTTTACACAAATTCGCTTTGAATTAAACGCTGTCATTTCTAAATAACAACAAGCCGTGAGGTGGGTCGTTTATTAGGACTAAAGTGCGACCCTTGAGGTTCACACGATGAACTTCCCAGTTTGATAAATATTTAATAATAATAATTAAATTAGGTATTACACAGAAAAGTAATCATTTTAATCATTAAAACATAATTATTATTTATTTTTATCAATAATTAAAAAAAAAACGGCTGAACCGATTTTTATAAAATTTATGTCGGATTAAAATGACGTTAACACGCCTCGATTGACACCCTTACGAAGTCGATATAATTTTTTATTCGCGAGATATTGTATAAAATCTACTTTTTTGGAGGTTATTTGGTTAAGAAAAAAGAACGGCTGAACCGATTTTGAAAAAATTTCTTTCAGATCATATTTACGTTAATACGCGTCGATTGGCACCCCAACGTAGTCGATATCATTTTTCATTCTCGAGATTTCGTCTTAGAAAGAAATGGACACATACATACGTACGTACGTACACACACACACACACACATACACACACACACAGACATCTTTCTAAAAGTAGTGTAAAAATAGTGTAGTGACCTTGAAATATAAACATTTTTTTTCCTTTTTGATTTCGATTTTCGGACCCATTACAATAACTTCCAATGGGAAGTTAATAATTTACAATTAGTATCTGACCCAAAAAAAGGAAACAGGTTATACCTGCTTATTATAGAGGTCCATCTCATTAAAATGCAGATTTCACAGTTAGACACGTTTCGAATCGATTTTAATTTCTTTGGGCGTGCTATAAGTGAAAAAAAATTTTTTTTACTTTACTCCCCTATGGATTTCGCGGTGTACAACTAGAACTTAAAAGGAAATGAACAAAACTGTATTTTTTATTTGGTTTAGCTGTTTTGGCTGCGCGCGTGATACACAAACTTTCAGACAAAAATTGAAACTAAAGAAGTAAATAAATAAAAGTATTGCAAATCTGTTGTCTAATTTACAATATGTAGATTGTAGATGTTTAAATCGAAGTTATATTTAATAACAAACCAGGTTTGTTTTCTCTTCCATGTCAAAATGGTGACAAGTTCGGATAGCAAGGTTTTCAATTTTCAAGCCTTCATTTATTGTATATGCTGGGTCAGTTCACAACAGAAGTATCGCCATACATGGGCTAGAGACACTATTTACTATTATCCGATCTCTAGTGATAACCGTGACTATAATTTCTGGTGACTCGGTCCCCTATCGTGTGTTAAAATGTTGTAGGAAATATACATGCAAACTTAATCTGAATACGCTAAACAATATTAATCTACAAACTTATAGTGCTATACAATTCCCTACGAATACATAAAAATGAAAATTCAATGTTTGTCGCTCAATATATTAGCAGGATTTATTTGAAACTTTATATGGACATAATATAGTAGAGGTAGGTACTAGAATAAAATATACTCATTTGTTATCTCCGACTTCTATGTTTTTGTTAAATTTAATAATTAATATGTTTTAGCTATATGTATAAATCCATGATATCACACAAAAAGGACCTCTTTTTTTTCGAAAAACTAATAGTTTCCAAGATAATTGCGAAAAACTTAATTTACCCCTTTTCACCTGCTACGAAAATGTTTGCGGGGGTGCTATCGATGGGAGTGTTTTGACGTTTTGTTTTATTTACAAAAAAATATATGTATGTATAATTTGTCGCATATATGTAATACCTACAGTATATTAAAATTTCAACTATATCAATATAATATGTGTAGAGAAAACAAGTAAAGTACTGAACCCCAACGCGCATACGGAGATATGGAGTGTGCATAATGGAGATAATTGTAGTGCCGTATATGTTGCGTGCGGGCATCGATGACATATGGTTTTCTGTTCGCTTGTTTTTGTCAAATATTATAGGCAACGTCTGTTTGCTGTATGCCTGTCTAAACGCGATGAACTCTGGAACTATTCAACAAATTTTCACAACGAATACCGAGATAAAGCATATCTTGCTATTATGATCATATGATATTGTATTAGAAAAGTTATTATTTCTTAAATTAAGGCGATTTCCTATTAATTTTTTTCTGCAAATTGAAATATATGCTTAAAACCGACTTAAAACAGTCGCCGTAACACCTTAAAATATGAACCTTGAACTAATAATAAAAATTTCGTCGGGTACATGACACGTTTAGGGTGATCTGCCACCCTTTTAATACCGACCAATCGATCTGCAAATATTATAATGGAATTATTGGGTTCATCGACAAGCTATACAAACAATTTCAGCCTTGAAGCAATAATAATTGTGACCATTTTTTGTTACATGTTGGGGGCGGTCTGCATCCCTCCCATACCGCTATCTAGCAAAATCCCTTACTCAGGGCATTTTAATATGCCTTCTTCAACATCGTCACAAACATAAGGCCTTGAATAAATAACACCTGAAAATTGTCACTATAGCTCTCGGTTTAATAATATTACAAGTGGAAAATTGCAATACATTCACCCATATAATATATTATTAGCTCTCGGATGTGGGAAGGTTCAATTCTAACTTTACCGTTTAAAAAATTAGCTTTCGCAGTTGCTTTATATAAGAAACAAAAGGGACATTTACTCATGTCACTGTAGAGTAATTGATAACTCAGCAAGCGCGAATCTTAAAATTTCGGGTTAAATAAATAAATTTTTCTGAAATTGCATTGCAACGCGATTTCTCTTAGAGATAATGATGTTGGAAGATTTTAGACTATATTTTATTATGCTTTCATAACAGGGAGCAGTCATTCCCGGGGAACGTCGGGTAAATACGGCTAGTAAATGATACTGAATTCGAAGTTGCTATATTTAAATAGAGCAATTTGATCCTTGAAAACAGTTTTAAGAATTGTTGGAAATGAGCACTTCCGTGGCACAAGGGATCAATAAAAAGCAATACTGATTTTTTTAAATTTGCATTTTACTAACGTTTCGGTATTCTGTAGACTCTGAAGTATGAAGAATACCGAAACGTTAGTAAAATGCAAATTTAAAAAAATCAGTATTGCTTTTTATTGATCCTTTGTGCCACGAAAGTGCTCATTTCCAACAATTCTTAAAAAAGTAAATGATGCTATTTAATACAAATAATGTTTGTCACGTTTCAACAAATACTGCACTTTTACATATTTTTGCAATACAGAAGTAATACAGAATAACACTACTAAATTATTATTAGGTATATGCATAAAAATGTTCAAAACTGGACAATTAATAGTATTATTGTTGTCAAAATGAGTTGCGTAGATATAAAATACCTCATTCGTCAGCGCTTTTATGTTTTCGTACATTTCCTTCTTCTTCACAATCTTATCTGGTAAACAATTCGATTAACCTTGATCGTGAAGTATCCGATAAATTTGTTTACCCACTACGTTGAACCAAACCTAATGTATATGTTAACGGCAATCTGTATAATCCGGCATTGTATACAATGCCTAGGCTACGTATAGAATGCCTAAAACGTCCAGGCAATGTATGAAATATTATTTATTTCACACTTGGCCTAGGCATTGTGTACAATGCCGAATGAGCAGCCGGCAATGTGTTAATTATGCACTTTTTGATTTTTAATATCTAGTTTTACAAACCGTGAAACAATTTCATTTTTTGAAATTAAATATAAGGCACTTGTATTAACCTTATACTTCAATTTTATTAAATTCCTAAGAAAAGCCGGTTCATGAGTGTACTACCTTAACTACTTAGACGCGGAACACACAGAACAAGGATTCGTCGCCCGTTAATGTTAATTTTATTGTGATATTACTAATGTTACAGGAAGGTACTATAAGTTCCTTTTTTTATTAATTATATGACCTGATTATTTTTAACCAAATGAGACTGTTGCCGACCCAAATTATTTAAAGTTAAAGTTTCACTTAAATTTTATTCTGATTTACTTAGTTAAGTTATAGATAGGTACTAAGTTCCTTTTTCATGAGTGTTGCAAATTTGCAATGAATATTTTTTTGATATATAACTCAAAAGTAAGTTTATAATATTAAAAAATACGTTTGAATGTAGGTAACAATTCTATTGCAAAAAAGAGAAGTTCTCTAACATTATCATATATAATAAAGTTGATTTTGAGCAATCTGATATTATATGGTGTTTTATTGGTTCGTCATTTTGTATGTAAGTGTAGGGACACATCTGTGACACGCGTGTACTGTATTTTACGAGTGAGTTACGTATGACACACTAGGCTGAACTATCCGCTGTAATATCCTTGGTAATTTTGCGCTACTGAACTTTCCGCCGCCGAACGTTCGGCAGATGTGTCCCTATACTAAGGAGGTAGGTAATTACATAATACTCATAAATATAGACCAATATCAATTTATTTCACACATTGCCGGTGGACCAGTAGACATTCTATACAATGCCGAGGCATTATATACAATGCCTAGGCAAAGCATATAATAGATATTAATATTCATAATATTTCATACATTGCCTACCGGCTCAAGGCATTCTATACATAGCCTAGGCATTGTATACAATGCCTGTATTATACAGATTGCCGGTAACATATATACAGTATGGGCCACATAAACTTGCAGCGTTTCACGTTCATTTCTCTAATAGGATGGCCACTTTTCCTTGACTTTTCCCGGCTTTCTAGATGATTTATTAGTTTCTTCCCTGACTTTACGTACATAACTAACGACAAATACAGAAATAAATAATTTCTATTTACGTTTCAGAGAAATTCCCAACCAACTAACTATGCAGCTACGTACAAAGATTTTGTATGGCACCAGGTACCAAAGTTAAGTTGGTCGACAAATTTTGTTCAATATATAAGGTACGGAACCCTCAGTGCACGACTCCGACTCGCCAATATTTTAGTATATGCACTACTGTCAGTGAATCTACGGTGTTTGACATTAATTCAATAAAGTTCTAAAGTTGAATGTTGTACATTTCAAATATGTGTTACAAAAAATAATGTATATTTACGTCTCGTAAAATTAAGTATAAGACGCTTGGTGTATTGGCTCGAGTGCCAAACTTCACACCTGGCGTTACTAGACAAGGAGCCTCTGCGAAATTCATTGGACCAGAACCAGTCTGTGGGATTTCTTACAAATGTGTTCAACAAACTGTTAGGAAATGGACCTGCGAGCAACATCTCTCTGAATGGAACCTGGTTTCAGGTAACAAACTTGGGATGAAAATGATCGCAGGCCCCTCCCCCAGGCTCACTGAGGACCTAATCAGACTCAGCAGGTAAACACTTAGAAAGGTGATTGGGCTTTTGACCGGTCACGCTTCTCTAAGAAAACACCTACATGTGATGGGGATAAGACAGGAATCAACACTATGTAGATTCTGCGATATGGAGAATGAAACAACCACCCATATCGTGTTCGAAAGTGAAGCACTAGCCTACAGAAGGACAACCATCTTTGGATATATAGATGAGGACGGAATTATTCCACAGGATAATCTAGTGCCAAATCTTCTGGAGCTAATAAGAAGATCCAGGTTATTTGTGGACTAGATCCAGCTAATGGGGAAGCACAAAAATCCTTTTATGATGAGGTGCAGTTTATGGGCCGATCCAGGACCACCCCTAATTGCTTTTAATCTTTAATCACACCTGGCGGCTTATACCTAATTCTACTAGATGTACAAACTACTATGGAGCACACCATAAAATCTTATAAGCCTATCCAAGTGGTGCAGTATTTTATAAGTTTTTCACATGTCTATATTTTCAGTTAATTACTAAAGTAATCGCTTATATAGAACAAGTTCATTGTAAGTAAACATGCAATTATACTATTTAACACGGTAACATACCGTCAAATTTCTGCATATCAAGCAAAAACGGATATTACACAGACTGCACTCGTCTACGATCTGTAATCTTGAAAAGATATTAAATTTTACATGAAATTTGCATAATTCAAACATGAATTTTTATGAAAATCTTACAGTAAATTTAACATTAATGAATTTTCATCTGAAAAACTTATGTGTAAATTACGTATATTTTTTAAAACTTGTTCTGTACCTATTTCTTGCATCAAAAATAAAATTTATTTAAATAATGCATTAACATGAAAGTGAAAACAATGCAACGAAATTGTAACGATGGGAAAGCTGTCTTAAAACATACAAAAAAATTTTGTTCCAGAAAATTCATTTGACTTTATAAAGCTTGCCCTCTGAGTGTAATTTTATTACAATAGAAGAGCCGGGGACCGTGTGGTCTAGTGATTAGCGCGTCGGCCTCTAGATCAAACAGTCGTGGATTCGAATCCCACCTGCGCTCATTGATGTTTTGTGATGTTATTTAGTTTTAAGAAAGTTGTTATTTAGTGTAGTTGAAAGACGCTAATGATCTGAGATGTCGACGCGTCTATAATCTACAATAAATAAATAAATAAATAGAGGAGCCATGGAAACGTCATCTAAGCAAAGACATTGTGCTACTGTACGCCATAGATGTTATGTAGGAATAATTTAAAAGAAGACTAGGTACCTACTCTATTATACCACTGGAATCTGCCAAAAACTTAATCCAAAATGATTTATTACTCTACACTATTTCAGGATGGACTATTAATCTGTACAATTAAAGATATTCGACCTTTGTAATCCTGTAGTGATTATATTATTATGTTGAAAGTTTGTTAAACATCAACCAGTATTTCGGCAATAAAAACACTACATTTAGAAAGTCGAATACGACACTGCGATGTCGAAATGTGTGAAATTAAGGTATATTCAATGTTAGAAATACATTACAATATTTTGTAACTGTGATTTTATTTTATTATATAAGAATGCCATTTAGAATAAGTAAAATGGAAATCAACTCCCATCGAAAGTTTTCGTGGGGGCTCTGAAAACACGCAAATTTAACAAAGCGATTTCTGTTTGCCTAATAACATTTTTCGCTAGTAAATTTTTATTGTCATTGCACTAATTTTGTTTCTGCATTTGTTTGTGTAATACTAATACCAATTAATAGAAAACAAATGTATGCATTTTTTAATGAAATCCTTGTAATATTGATCTGCTAACCTAAACACACCTACGTTATTTAAATAAATTCTCGGATAAATAAAAAAATGGCTATGTCTGTATCGCGCGTACAGACAGATGCGTAAATACCGATACCCACAAATAATCATTGAATCCGTTGTCATGGAAAGGATTATATCCACTTATTTATCCTATCAAATCAAATATTCGTTAAATATAATAAATAAAATAATTGTAATTTTACTTTTCTATATTTTAAATTGTTATCCAATAGGTAGGTACCTATACAGGGTGGCACATCTTAAACAATGCAGTGAAATATCTCGTAAACGGTACAAACCATAAAAAATGTTTTATACAAAAGTTATAGAGTGTCAAGGGGGACAGAAGACTGTGATATCAGATTTAACATAGGTGGTGCTGTGAAGGTCAAGCGAAGGTCAGCTTCGATTTTTTAATTGTAACAGTGCATTTTTATTCCAGAATACGATACAGTATTTAATAGCGAACAGTAATTTATTCAGGTACATATCAGCTAAAGTTAATAAATATTGAGATATCTAGAAATTAAATAACGGCGAAAATAAACGACAGATAAATTATGGCATAGCAGATAGTCATGATATTACGCACCGGCCTTCTTGGCTTGAATTCAATTCATAAAAGAACCGAATTGACAAATCAAATTTGCTATTTAATTTGTAAATATCTCAATATTTATTAACTTTAGCTGATATGTACCTTAATAATTTACTGTTCACTATTAAATACTGTATCGTATTCTGGAATAAAAATGCACTGTTACAATAAAAAAATCGAAGCTGACCTTCGCCTGACCTTCACAGCACCACCTATCCTAAATATGATATCACAGTCTTCTGTCCCCCTTGACACTCTATAATTTCTGTATAAAACATTTTTTATGGTTTGTACCGTTTACGACATATTTCACTGCATTGTTTAAGATGTGCCACCCTGTATATTTTAATTAAATATTAAAAGCCTTCGGGAATCAAACACGGGCTTAGCGTTTGCACCTAGACTCGTGCTTTTCCGCAAGGCCACAATGGCTTACTGTGTCTGAGACCTTAACATAGTTAGACACGCTGTGTTCTGTTTCACGTTTGTCGAGCGTCTATAATCTACAATCGCTATCTCTCTCTTTCAATTGTTAGACACAAAAAACAAAGATACAATTATCTTTATAAATAATACATTTTAACCGGCACACTAAGATGTTAAAGATGAAAAAAATGTGTATCAACATAACTAAATCATAATAAAACAACCATGAACTACCAAATAACAAACTTTCAAACGGAAACTATAATATAAATTCACGTCAACAAGAAGTTTTTTTCAGAAAGGAAGCGTTTCCAGATTTATGTTATAAATTTTTTTGCTCATATAATAGTATTTTGAATACACCTCTTACATTTTTTGAATCGATTGTGGAAAAAAATCTCGAACACATGAAATATCTCCAGAAAAAGTGTACCTATATTTGCATATTTAGACACGTCAATTTTTATTAATTTACCATCTTTTGAAAAAGCTAACTAAGTTACAATGGCGTACCGCGGGGCTGACAAAATAATTATAATTTTTTTAGATAGCTAGCTCAATTTGTAAACAATTCGAAAGAGCACATTTTAGAGCATGCAAATTTTATTAGGTTTCATAAAAAATCGAGATAAATAAAAAAACGTAATTTATTAAAATAAATTATAATTCAAAAAAATGATAATGAAGTGGACAACAGAAAAATAGTTTAAGTAACGAAGTTGTTATTAAAAAAATATACAGGGTGGTGAACGTAACTGCTGCACATAGGGATTTAACCCGTAAAATCAAACTTTCGCGATTTCCTGCTTCCCTAATTATTTTAGGAAAAATATTTTCAAATAATAGTTTTAGAACATAAAATTCTGCATCAAAAATCATTAAACAAAATTAATTTTGCATGCTTTGTAACGGCAGAAATTTGATATGAAAATGTCAAAATTACCTCAAAAACAGATAGCAATAGCCATGGAACTTGAACAAAATGATTAGAAATTATTCTGACAGCTGAAACGTCATTACTTTGTTCAAGTTCCATGGCTATCGCTATCTGTTTTTGAAGTAATTTTCATATCAAATTTCTGCCGTTACAAAGCATGCAAAATTAATTTTGTTTAATGATTTAAATGCAGAATTTTATGTTCTAAAACTATTATTTGAAAATATTTTTCGTAAAATAATTAGGGAAGCAGGAAATCGCAAAAGTTTGATTTTACGGATTAAATCCTTATTACCCGCAAAGTATAAGTACGCGTCGACTTGAGAACTTCCCTCCTTTTTTGAAGTCGGTTATAAAAAGCAACGTTTCGTCTTTATTCAAGACTTCTTATGGCTCTACAAAAGAAAAGTATAGTGACACAAATAAATTTCAAAATACTATAAACTTTTACATAAATACTTAATAAATTATTTAATTAAAAAAAACTGAATAAAAAACAAACTAAGCAGGTGTTGAAGATAAATAGATATTTTACAATTTTTCGAGGGTTTTCGAAATACTCCACATTTTTATTACCAGGTGAGATAAAAGCGTAAGATATTATTTTTTTGACAGAAATTACAAGTCGTGTAATTAAACTTTCAATAAACTAAACTATAATAAGTTAAGTAAGTTTCGATAAGTTCATAAACATATTTCAATTAACCTTATATTTGAATATACCTACTTCTACTGGAATTGATCACGCATCGTGCTCAATATAATATATAGAAAGAGCTCATGTAGTGTCGATAATAGCGGTCTGATAGTGTATTACATACACATAGTATCATGTACAATATATAATGATGCCAGAGAGTATAGTAGAGCTACCTATATCTGCATGAAAGCAGGTCACACGGACTGCACTGGGAAGAGTAATGGCCGCGCGGCCCTGGACTGTGTACGTTCCCCGCACTTCCCGCACCCTAGTCCTCACTGCCACGAGGGACGCCTGACGTCGACGACGTCGTCTTTTGCTTGTATATTATGTTTCATGTACGATGTTTACTATGGATGTATGTGTATTATAGAACACAAATATGTAACACACACATGCATGCGTGCGTGTATATTGTATAGAAAACTTCTATATATACAGCACGTTGGTAAATACACACACAAAGAATTTCCAATACATAAGTCATAAAGTTCATAACTATGTGTGTAGGCACTGAACTTAAAAACTGTATTGCAGTGTTAGATAAAAAAAACATATAAGGTAGATGCCTTGAAAAAAATCATCATAAAATAAATTTTGTTATTGATAAAGGTATCTTTATAGATAAAAAGATATAAGATAAGATAGCATATATTTCCTATAAAAAATTGGTTCATTTGAAAAATAATTGACCAGCCCGTAAGCGAAATAATTTTTGTTGAAAATTGCATTTTTAGCATGCGCAGTATTAAAGGAAAGGCGCAATGTCACATGAAAAAAATTTTCAATAAGAAAAATATAAACATAGGTATTACTAAAAATAACGATGCATGGCTAGTATTCGCGCTTAGAATGTATGTCCTCCCTAGGGTGTTATTTAAATTCGAATTAATATACTGATTCAAAATTTGTGTGCCATTCAGCTATGTCAATAAACAAAAATGAATATTGTAATACTTTTAAATAGTTCAATAAGATCAAAATTGAAAACATTGGTAATAATATATCGCATTAATTCTTATTGAAACATAAAAAATTAAACAGTCTTGGATTTCATCAAAAGTAGTTTTGACGTGAATAATGTCTCATATTTTAGAAATATTAGATGGAACGGAAATAGTCAGAAGTTGTTGACATGTGAAACAAAACACAGCATATATTAAGGTTTCAGACACAGAAAGGCAGGTTCGAATCCTGAAGGCTTTTAATTTTTTTTAATAATGAAAATATAATATAGGTATTAGATCGTAATCTGTCTATACCCGCGATACAGACATACACATATTTTTAGGATTCCGTACCTTCGTACGGAACCCTATTCCTACGATATCTGTCTGTCCGTCCGTCCGTCTGTCACACTCACAAGGCTTTATCTCACAAATGGTAAGAGGTAGCTATATATGCAATTTTCACAGATTCTGTGTTGTTATGGCATGAATCCTGGCAAATGATAATTTAGAATTAAATAATCAATTAATTTTAATAATGTAATGTTTTTTTATACTGACATTGAAGTGGCGCCATCTTGCACGATAATTACAAACTATATTATTTATATATTGGAATTAAACCGCATGGCTTATGGTCATCGCGTGTGATGGCGCCGCTTTGTCAGTTATATTATAACTGTCACAGTGGCGTCATGTTGCGCAATGATTGTAAACTATTATTTATTTTGCAATCGCCATATAACTGACAATCAGTGAGGTTTAGAGCTTACACTGTGCTTTTTGACATGGACACAGTTTACATTAATTAAATTGTTGTTGCGGTACGGAACCCTCGTGGCGCGAGTTCTACTCGTATTTGTTTTCACTTAATTTTTCTCATATATAGGTACAGTCGTAGACTTAATAAAGTTTACACTTGAGTTTTTCAGTGTAAGTTCACAAAAAGTCAGTAGCTTAGCAACAAATTTAGTTTTTAATAGATAAATGTAAATGTCAAAAATTAAAAGAAATAATTGTCGTTTAAATGCCTAGAAATTATTAAAACGATAACCAAAAAAGAAGAATTAATGCAAGATTGGAGGAAGGAATTTGCTAGTAGCAAATATTATCCAATCTTCTTATGTTTTAATTGAATAATGTTGAGTAATTTGGATTGTATAATAAACAACTGAGGTGTTTTGATAATAATTTCTTATTGAATTTTTAGGATGTAACCTTAGTAATTGATACATTACTATCAAAGGCCAAATTACAATATGCAAAAAATAAAAAAACCGGTAATTAGATGATACAGTTGTAAACTTTTTAAGTTCGCGACGTACCTACACGAAAAAATCGGATATGAATTTTATTTTATCAACCTTTCTTAGCGATAATTATGGAGTAAGAAAGTCGTATTATGTTTCGTTATCTTATGAGAAACAGCCATTGTAATAACATTATTTTCTAAGTGCTTTTCTAGTGTTACGATAATACAATTTTAACAAAGTATACTGTCTATAATTTGTTTGCCATTAAAATACATACATATTATACACCTGATATTACGTAATTTTATCGTTAGGTAAGCAACTAAGCAACCATCAACGTCTGTATTTCTTACAGTACAAGCAAGCTTTCTACAATGTCGTGTATTTCCTTTGCTTCCACCACAATCCACATTCATAATTCACACGCTGCCTCCACCATCTTATCTTTAACCTTTAAAGAGGGCTTCGCTTTTCCGCTCTATTCAGTTACAAATCTTTTCGTACTTACACTAATTAATTTAATGCTTATAAAGTAACACTACTTTGTGGACAGATACAACAAATGTAAAATTAGGAAAAGAGGGCGTTAACACAACATTTATTTCAAAAAAAGCTTATAACTGCAGAGAAACAATTTTGCGATGGAAAAAACATCGGTATTAAAAAAAAGTAACCTCGTTTTCAATAGATATTACAAATTTTTAAGTTTTTAATGATTCGTAAAAAGTACAAAGGATGGATACAGTGGAAAAAAAACGGTTTAACATTAAAATCAAATTAAAATTAATCGGTTGTATGAATTATTATAAAAGCATAATTCTTATCTCAAAGCTGCCTTTGAAAATAAACGCTAAAATACATTAGTCATATCCTACAACAAAGAAAACGACTCATTCTATGTTGCATCTTTAAAAAAATCACAGTAGTTATTAAATAAAAATGTAGAGACTGTGATAGTAAAAAAACCACTTGCCGGCAATCCTTAGTCACTAATTGCATCATACAAAATACATTTATAACAAATAAAAGCAGTACTTTAATAGTAGATTGTATTTCAAGTGACGTAATGAGAAATATTACTAACGAGTAGTGACAGTATGTTAAAATGAGCGATTAAGCGTGTTTTAACAATCACACGGGTCATAATATCATAACGCACGAGATATAGGTACCCACTATAAAATAATTATTTTTCACTTCACTTCAGTATTTTCAAAAATTTGCGTCGCCAACTTCACATTTATAGCAGGCCATGATTAGGTAATAGCGGGCGAATCAGAGCGAATAAACAAAAAATCACAATGGAAACTGTTTATTTTCCACACTAGGGTGTTCTGAAAACACTTTCAACACACCTGGCTGTTAACTGAACTATTCCATGCATGCCTACACGCATGTAAAATAGCTATTCTATAGTGGGTATGTCAAAAAATACTATTTGATGTGCAAACAACAATTATTAATTATAAAAATTTTAAACAATTTATCGTCTGACAAAAGAGAAAGATAACTATTCATAATTCAAGTTTTGTATAACTTTTGAATAAGAACCTTTTTCGAATTTGTTTTAATGTACCTAATATATATTTTAGAAATGTATAGTGCAGTGCTTCAACCCCGGCTCCAAGTTTCACAACTTTAGTTCCTCGATTCTAATTACAGAGCTGGTAAAAAAAGTTTCATTTGAATTTTCAGAGACAAATTGTAGGTATATGTTGCTTGTAAGTCTTATAATAAACTGAAAAATGATTTCAAAATATAATTAATAAATATAAAAAAGAATTTAGAACATGGTTATAAGAGAAATCTTATTACACTTTTAAAGAATTTGTCAACGAATCTTAAGCATTTTTATAACTGTAGCTATACAATATTTATTGTTTTCTAAATTCTTAAATTATAGACGATCGACAGCAGAGGTCATCCTATCTGAATTTTCAATTTATTATTAAAACAATAATACTCGTAGATTGAAAATATATATTACCTTTGCAAATAGGCCCAAAAAAAGGCAACCGCTACTTGCGACAACTAATTAAAAAATTCGACTGATGACCAGTCCTATACTTCCCACCTAGTAAATATTTGCAAAAAATAAACACTCTTTTTTTTTATTCTTTGACTAGGCCCAAATAACCTTAGCTGTTGGTGGTCTTTAAAACACAATTTAATTTTTATTCTTTGAAAAAAGCATGGCCCTCTTTTTTGTTTGGTGATCTATTGATGGCTAGCTTAATATAGCAAAAATCATGGTTACCTTGATTTACGTACAATTTTTATTTTTTTTAGTAAAATATTTTTTTTCTCGAAAACTATACATTTTAGAGAAAAAAAATATTTACATTTTTTTCATATTATAACATCTAGAATTCATTTATATTTTTTTTTACCTATGTTAATACGTGACATTGAGGACGTTTTTTTGAATATCTCAGGATCCACTGAACCGATTTGACTCAAAATCTAATCAGATCTAAGTTAAAGGCTGATAAACACAATAGAACAATCGGCATGCCCGTATGTTGTTCCGTTCTTAAGATATCGAAGGCGAAAAATTGACCACATACACACACACACACATACACACATACACACACACATACAGACATCAGTCAGAAAATGATCTTAAACGATTGCTAGGGTCTCAAAACGTGAAAATCTGTTAAAATCTCGAAATATTGTTTTCGGACTGAATCCATTACTTCCCTACCATAGTAGAGGTGGGAAGTAAAAAATATGTATATAAGCAACGTTTTGTTGGTCAATTAATCTTAAGTTCTTAACATTCGTTTCGAATAATTGTATAATATACGAACAAATACTCCATTTTCCATTATCGCCTATAACATACACACATGTAAGTATATCTATTATCACTATGTTAATGTCAAAAAAATTGTATGTAAATACCGCGCGTTGTATGTGTGTGTGTGTAACACGCGCCGAGTTTTCATCTATGACCTTGGAAGACAATGTGTGTGTGTTTCAAACTTCAATCAATATATTGTGTCTGTATACTCGGTGTACAGTAGGTATATTTGTGTGTGTGTCTGTGCATTCGTATAGATACGTGAGACAGCTCAACAAATTCAGCTATACTTTGCTCGCAGAAACGTTGTAACAATTTCAAAATTCTTAAACCACAAAATATAAAGGCGTAGCCTTTTATTGTAAAATACTACTGTCAACACTATTTCCATTTGCATAATTTAAGATATAGAAAAAGCACCGACTTAAGGTACGTGCAGTATGGAGCTGGGATTGTAGATGATTGTTATATATGCGAGCGTACACAACGAAGCAGTGAGTGTAGCAGGTATACGCGCTGTTACAAGAGCTGCTAGATACAAGAATGTATCTCACCATTCTTTCAGCGCGCTGACTACTACAATCAACGTGTGACAACTGTCAAATGACCGTTATACAAGTTTCGCAATGGATGTGACTAGTTTAATAAGTGAAATTTTGCCAGTTTTTATTTAATTTGTTTTGAGTTTTTTCTAAGACGTATTTAAAAGTGTTAGGTTCCATACGTAAATATTCAAAAAACCGGTTTGGGTAAAATTTTAATTCTTGGTATAAATGATGAAATTCGCCATGTTTAGATCATTAATAGGCTGAATATGATAGCGCCTAACCAAATTTGTATTTAAAATATACCACTTTGTAGCAGAAGAACACAAATATTCGTCTTCGCTATCTGACATTTCAAACGCGATTTAAGCTTGTATCAATGCTAGTATCAAAGCTTCGTTGTGCAAACCTATAAGCGCTTATAAAATCAGCCACCATTTACCATACATGCTACCATCAGAATCCCAGCTGCGTACTGCACGTACCTTTAAACACTCTACTCTCCATAGACTTGGTGAGATGTACAAAACAAGCTTCCGATAGGAAAAGTAGTCGGGTAAAACGTATTCAAGTTTTAGTAGGTATACTAGTAATGAGATGACACTAAAAATACTTATACCCGGTAATTTTCATCCTGGACGTTTGTTTTGTACCATTTTCACAATCCACGGCTATTTAACAGTCTCATCTTATGTTGTCAATCTTTGCCACCCCAAGTCTAAGAAAAGTGTCGATTTGACCCGACTTCATTTGAACGAGTCATAAGCGAAAAACACTTTTTTATTTGTTCCTCTTTGGGATCAAAATTCAAAAATCGGGCTTCCTGATGTACAACTAGACTTCTAAAGGAATCTAACAAAAAAAAAGTTTTTCAAAATCGGTTCAGTCATCTGGGTTGTACGAGTGACTAGCAGACAAAACCAAAATGTATACAGGTGCATCAGCTATCGCTATCGCGCCTAAAATCAAGAACATGCACTGCGTTTTGTTCCTTCTCATTTCAGTTCAGTGCAGTGGTTCGATACTCACAAACACACTCAAATAAATGAATGTGTGTGTTACGCATAGATATAGAAATCTGGGGATGTAGTATAGAGTGCCACTTTAGACGAGGTATGAAGCCATTCAGGGGAGGGTGCATGCCTGTCTTGTGGACATGTCCATGCTATGCATGTGTCCAATGCCGGATTTAGAGGTCTGGAGGCCCCCTGGCCCCAAATTATTTTCCAAATAAATTGGACAATTTTTTTCAGTCGAGTTTTCCAATAAATAATTTATTGTGAAACCAAGTATAGATTCTTTTATTATTTAACAAACATATAAATATAATCGGAAACAAGAATTATCTGAAATTAAATTTTAGCGTTAACGAACGGAACCTTCCGAGCTAACTTAATAAAATTATTAACGCGATTTAGCATATTTTCAACGACAAAATTTAATAGCCGAGAATTCAGAGACATTTTTTTTCCGAAGCCTCTATTGTGGGGGCCCCTTTTTTGTGGAGGCGCCGGGGCTGTAGCCCCGGTTGCCCTCCCCTAAATCCGGCCCTGCATGATGTGTCCACGTTCTATTATCCTCGTCTTTGCGCATGCTCAATTGCGCCAGATGCAGTCGTCCGCGCCTTTGCGCATGCTCAATTGCTCATACAGGGCTTGCGCAACTAAAGCGACCAATAGAATGTGGACACACTTTCTTCTTCACCAGCCCCTCTTAACAGCAACCACCACACTCGCTTGTACTACATCCCTAGATTTCTATGTCTATGGTGTTACGTGTCTATCTATATTCTATGTGGTGATGTGATCTAACGATAGCGGCTCGAAAAATGAAGAGGGGGAAAAGCAGCAATGCGCGTTTACAATACCTTGCATCATTTGATTCAAGGAGCGCATACATTCATATAATACATGCATAGACCTACTATGTGTGTGTGTAGCGTTGAGTTGTGTGCGCCGCCCCCACGGCCCGGCTGGAGGCGGCGCTCGTTGGCCTCGTTTCGCGTCAACGTCCGATGCTTCCCTAACACACACACACACACACCGCACACAGTATAACATAATATTTTGCTCCAGTATACGAATAGTGTTATAGATGTAGCGACGCGTGTGCCCGATACACTGCGTATGGCTAAAGCTAAGCTATTAACGCTGTACATACTGTATACAAACAGTAACACCCACGCATATCAGTCAATGGATCAAAATCAAATGTGTCCCGGCTTGAGAATAGCCGAGCAGCAATACCTTAGTTTATATGACGGTTCCAGTTCCCAGGTTAATCTGAGAAATGATAAAAATGTCAATTGGATTTCCAATTTATTATTATTTTAAAAAATAAATCGAAAATATGAATTGATGCTAGGTTCAAATAACCTTACTTGTCGGTGACCTAAAAATCAAATGTGACAGAAAAAAAATAAATACCTACACATTTCTAAAAAAAAAGAATACTTATAGACGTCTCGCATGGGAACTGCAAAGTTTCAACTGATTTACAAAATGTCATGGTACTTTTAAATCCCTAATAGTATTGTCTTTTAGACTTCTAAGTCGGTTAAATAAATGTTTTTAACTACTAGTTTATTTACACAAAAGACATCTGTTCAGACAAATAAATATTTGTTTAATTGCGGCGAAATCAATACGTACTGGAAAAAAACTAACTCATACAATCATTCATATTTACATCAACCTATATTTTCCTATATTATCCTATATTATCCAAATATATTTATTTGCAGCAAAGAAACTATTTTTGAAGCTTTATTTCGACAGATATATTTTTAGCTCAAAAAAACGTTTTTGTCCTAGTGAATTATTAGTCGATACATAATACCCGTTTTAAATTTTATATTATGCATCGACTATGGCAAAAACATTTTCTAACTCAAAAATAAACTACCAAGCGTCGAATTACAAGTTACAACCAACAGAATTCTTAGATTTCTTCCAATTGCAATCTACAAAGAACTTAAAGTGGACAATTATGACACAATGCATTTACACTGTCATCTATCGGTCAATTAACAGCTGTGACCCACTGTGCAGTACAGTGATGAAATTTCCTGACATAACCATTAACCACATTGATAATGACTGATGAAGAGTCTGTCTCTTGATTATACGTGATTTTTTGAAAGCCTGTATCTTTTTATTGCATTGAGTTAGAAGGTAGGCGGTCGTAGACCTTAGTATTTGATATCAATTTCAACTTGATACCTCTAGTATCTCTTGAGAAAAATTGTCTTGACGGAACCCTAAAAATTAAGTTTGTCCCGTGATAATTCCATATTGAATTAGCAATTAATGATACCTTCCTTCGTGCGAAATTTTAAGATTCTAGGTGAATGGGACGTACCCTATAGGTTGACTGACGAAAATCTGCAGTCTCTCTCTCTCCCATTCCATCCCTCTCTCTCTCTCGCCATTTTTTGTGACTCTTGGTTAACTGCTAACCGAATGCTCACCGTACGCGTTGAACTTAACGAAACGATAGAATTTTAGGAAAATCACTGAAGTACGAATTATGGTTTCAAAAATGCAAATTGTGTATTTTCAGTAAGTTTTCTCAAATGGTGTGATGGAGAGGGAAGTTTGATGGCCGCTATGTTCTGGTGTCTTTGTGAAGAGAAGGTGATTGTTCTCAGTTCCACAGCTAGATAATGTAAATAAACGTAACCCGTGAGACAGGTGGAAGAGGAAAGCTACATACTACTTCTCTCATTCAAAACAAGTGCGCTATTAATTAATGATGTCAGCACTAGTACATTTATGATACGCATATTATAATTATGTAAAGAGATCAAACACGTCATTAATTGATATAAAATGGCACACATACAAACAATCATAATTTCGTGCATCTATTTCAACGGTACACACGTAGTTGTAGTTATAGTATTATGTATTAAAATTAACTTTCTATTTTCTACCACATATATGGAGAATTTATTTCATTTGATGATTATTATTCCTGTTTTCATAATGTAAGCTTACATTTTATTGATGCATTTATCTAAGTTGATCCAGAAATATAAAGTAATAGATCTGTGAACGTTATTCACATATTTTTTGCTTGTAGTGCGGCTTAACTCGAAAAAACCAACGAATTGTTCACTTTGTATAAAAGCATGAAATTTGGTATGGTGAATGCCGAATCATGGGCATACCATGATACCCTAAATGACATTTTAAGATATTTGGGTCACTTCAAAATTTACTCAGGGGCAATGTTCCCTCTAAGTTGCGCGGGTGCGCGGCCGCGCACTAATTTTTCGAAAGTTGCGCAGCCGTTTTTGTATTCTGCGCACAATGAACTTGTTCACCATTTTTTTTTATTTCATTTTATTAGAAGAATTGCATCTAAAAATGGCAAAAATCCAAATTTCACAAAAAAAAGTAAAACTTAGAGGATCAGAAATTTCTTTGAAACGGCCATTGACATTTAAACGTCAAAGGAAATCTCTTTGCTGTCTGAGTTTTGCATACAGTACATAGCGTGCGTGGTTGCAGTATTTATTAAAAAAAAATTTTGACTTCATACACAGGCACAGGACCCCCCCACTTGCACATTTTTACATGTGTTTTGAACATGTTTTCTCCCATATACTTTTATACCGCGCAGTCAGCGAAAAAATTAGAGAGAACCTTGCTCAGGGGCCCTTAAAATCCAAGACGGCGGCCAAAATTTCAATGTTCTCTAATTGTAATATTTGTTTGATATTCAGTTTATATACATGTATTTTCAGGTGCTAAACGATAGTTATGGAAACAATTTTAAGTAAATAAGTAAATCGTTCACTATTGATTGATTGTTACTGTGATCTTTCTGCGTTGATTTCTGTCCTGCCGTTTATCCAAATTAAAAAAATAAGCTTACCAAATCTATAAGGGTTGTATATACTTTCGATCCATACCTGAAACAAAAAAAAATTGTGTTGTATATTCCGTTCATTTTATGTCATCACTTTGCTAACTAAATTACGCAACCGCTCACAAAAATCCTAGAATAAACAATTTTTCATTCGTCGTTTTCAGAAAATTTTTTTGATTATAAAACTGTTACAATATTTGTTATTATCATTCCATGAAATTGTTTAAACTACGAAAGTATTGTTTCATTCGCTTCCTCACGCTTCATACGGGCGAGAGAGAGAGAGAGAGAGAGAGAGAGCCAGAATGAGCGCCTTTAAAAATAGTTCGAGTTACTTATTAAAAATAGGGTTGTGGCGGATTAAAAATTTGAAATTAAGGTTGCTCATCTTTCTGCAAATTGCTAAAATATTATACAAAAAATTGTCAAATACGGGATTATAAAATTATATATACAGTGCGTCTCACGGCGAGGTTTACATACGATATACGTATTAAATTTTAACATTGAATCCTCATAAGAACAAACTTTGTTTCCAAGTTGGCTTTGAAAGGCATATTTTCTGGTAACTAATAGTTTGTACTATACTTTTTAACCGACTTCATATTTTATTAAATTGGCGCAGACCTCATTATTTTCCCCTTTTTAGTGGCTTTTTTGAAGGAGGTTTTTTTTTTTGTTAAAAAGTTCTTTTTAATTATTATTATGATTTGCCAGGATTCATGCCATAACAACACGCAATCTGTGAAAATTTCAACTAGCCTACCTCTTACCATTTGTAAGATGTCCTGTGACAGTCGACAGACGGATATGCAGAGTAATAGGGTTCCATACGGAAGTACGGAACCCTAAAAAAACAAAAAATTACCGGTTTAAATAAAAATACGGAATCTCAAATCAAGCAAACGATCGATTCACAAGGTGACCTTATTTACACAATAGGTATTTTCAATGTTTAAAACATTTAAGAAAATCCACACGGACATTGATCCTTTTGGTTTACATATAATATGAGCACGATAAATCAATTTCAGTGTTTAATACAGGGTAGCACGCAAACATTTGGATCATGTAATTATTTACATATTACTTAGGCATGCAGCAATATGGGTTGTTAAGAGCACGCGATAACCAACAATATTTGGACAGGCTGTATGCATATATCAGTCGGCCGTCCTAACCTAAAGAGCAGTATCTTAATTTCCCTCACTTGTATAATGTACAGTTCAGTTCGGAAATTGTAGGCAGTGACTAAATACTCAGTTCATGAAGCGGAAAAACGATGAAACAATGTAAAGCATCCATATCTTCATGGTTTCCGGGCTTGTAGGCAATAGTCCGGTGGTATTTTTACCTGACGTTTCGTCTACAACTGCGGTAGGCATTCTCAAAGGCGATGTGGCAGCGGTCGAAGTGTCCTCCTTGGCGGCTCACAGGTCAGTGTGTCAGTGATTGGTGTCCTCCCTTCTTTTATGCTTAGTACCAGTGTGTTCTCTGTTCGGTCGTAGTCCGTCTCTCCGTAATTGGTCAATTGTGTAGTGTATAGTAGTAGGAGTGAGTTCTCTACTCGGTCGTATTTAGGCCTTGTACGATTGGTCATTGGTTTTGTACGTCGGAGGCCTTTTCAACACACTGACCTGTGAGCCGCCAAGAAGGACACTTCGACCACTGCCACATCGCCTTTGAGAATGCCTACCGCAGTTGTAGACGAAACGTCAGATAGAAATACCACCGGACCACGGCCTACAAGCCCGGAAACCATGAAGATTTGGAACAATGCCGGCCGTGAAAGCTTGCACACCTGGATAATGTGAAGCATACTTGCTTTTATCAAATTTTCCATGCATAAAAACCGTGCCGGTTATATTGCATTGGGAAACTGTAAGTATTAGTCACCGTGCCTACAATTTCTGAACTGAACTATAAAAATGTAAAATATGCCACTTCCGGGACTAATGAAAATAAATTCATATTGCGGAAAGGGATTATAATACTAGATTGTATGTCTAAATGCGTAATGAGGCATATTACTGACGAGTAGCGACAGTATGTTAAAACGAGCACAAGCGAGTTTTAACACTCACAAGTCATAATATCATTACGCACGATATATATATATGGCATTTTTTGCATACCCACTAATAAAATAGATACTGTTCACTTCATTAATTTCAGTATAATTTGCAAAAAAATTGGACAGTTCACTTGCGTCGCCAACTTCACATTTATAGCAGGCTACGAGTAGGTAATACTAATAGCGGCGCGGATCAGAACGAATAAACATAAATCACTATGGAAACTGTTTACTTACCACACTAGTGTGTTTTAAAAACACTTTTAACACATTTACCTGTTAACCATTCCATGCATACATACACGCATGTAATGGTGGGTATGGCAAAAACATTTACTGTTATATCTCCAAGTTCCTCAAATATCTTATTAACTTCCCATTGGAAGTTGTTGTAAATTCTAATAGGTCCGATTTTGCGATTGAAAAATGAAAAATCTCTCTCTCTCTCTCTCTGTGTACGTTCATTCGTTCGTACATCGGTGAACTTTTCATCGGCTCGTTTGATTTTATCATTACACAGTGAGATTATTCCGAACCTGGAATATTTTTGAGTAAATAAACAGACTCTGTTTATTTCTCCAATGAGAATATCCAATCCTGAACTACTTTGAATTGAACGTTTTTATAAATTCTCAGTTTGAACGAATTATTCGCTTAGAAATATTTGCTATTCCCATCTCAAACTGTAGTGATTATGTTATGCAAATTTAGATAGTAAAATCCGATGAGAATTGCAATTTACACTTTCTGCAGCTGCTGCTTTGGTACATCCTGACATCAAACGCGAATGCACATCTTTGTTTGCGGTACTATTGTAGAACCTCAAGCATACCAGTCAAATCAGTATTATGTATATAGGTAAATTATATGAAGACCAATTACCGCCAATTACCAATACATAAAAAATCTCTTATTTAAATAATCTGAAAATATAAAAAACATAAGAAGTTTCACTTCAAAAAACCGGTCAAGTGCAAGTAGAACTCGCGCCCTAAGGGTTCCGTACCATTAAAACAATTTAATAAAAATTAAGTTTGTCAAGTAATAATTCCCAGATACACATATAGTTCACAATCATCGCGTAGGATGACGCCACTTTCGCTTAATTCGACACTATAGGTTTTGATGAATGAGTCAGATCAAAAAACATGATTTTTAAGGGCCGTATATCTTTTTACTGCGTTGAGTTAGAAATTTGAATTTTTTACAGGACTGTGGTTGTAGTAGACATTAGTATTTGATATTAACTTCAACTTGATATCTCGAGTCGTTCCTGAAAAAAGGGGTTTTGACGGAACCCTAAAAATTAAAGAAAACGGCTTTAAAGTGGCTTAAGGATCCAAATAAGAAGCAAATACTGTTATTATTCCATTTATTAGCTAACGTTTCGAAAATTATATTTTCATCAACAGGGCTCTGTATAAAAATTTTAAAATTGTTGTTAGTTTGGAAAAATACTTAAAAAATAATGTATAAAAAATAAAAATTATTGAATAACTTACCAAATGCCGTCAAATGTAATAGTAAAATTGTCCAAAAATTAAAAAAACATATTAACATTTTATATTGTTTTAATGAAGTGTAAAAAAAATTGTTTTATTGATTTATTTTTTTTGATAGATTTATTTTGATGAAAATATAATTTTCGAAACGTTAGCTAATAAATGCAATAATAACAGTATTTGCTTCTTATTTGGATCCTTAAGCCACTTTAAACGTTTTCTTCCATTATCATCAGGATCACCACTTTTCTGTTTTTAATCAAAACAGATTCTTCACACCTAAAAATTAAGTTTGTCACGTGTGATAAATACACATAGAATTAGAAATTAATGATTTTCAGATTTTTTCCTTTACTTGTGCTATGAAACACCTTCCTTCGTGCCGAATTTCAAGATTCTAGGTCAACAAGAAGTCCTACCCTATAGGTTTTGATCAGTATAAAAAATATACGTGATTTTTTATAAATCTTTTTATTTCATTGAGCTAGCTTGAATTTTTATAGGACTATGGTCTATGAGGTTGTACACCTATTGGAAATTACTTTTAACTTGATACCTCTAGCCGTTCCTGAGAAAAAGGGTCTTGACGGACAGACGGAAATTCGAATAAAAATGAATAAAATATAAATAGGTACATATTAAATTCCTGAAATTTATATCCAATTTGTCTTTGAATACCTATGTTTCATCTGAAAAAATAAATAGTTTTGTAGTAAGGTTAGCATAGCGGCTTTTGCATCACACTGTCGTGGGTTTGAATCCCACCTCCGCTCATGGATGTTTTGTGATGTCAATTAGTTTTAAGAGAATTGTTATTTAATGTATTTAAGACGCTAATGACCTAGGTTAGTTGTTGACACGTCTATAATCTACAATAAATAAAAATATAGTAAGGTGGTCTAAGAGTACGCATCAGTTGATAAGAGGACGCAATAAATATATAAACGAAACGCATTGCCTATTGAAGCGAACTTTAGTCGTGTTTTGATTGGACTAAGGTTCAGTGTGCTCGTGCAAAACTAAATTGAAAAGGATTTAAATTTAATCATCTCCTGATGATGCCAACTTTGTTGGCGAAACGTACGTCGAGAATTTTTAGATCATGATTTGGTGTTTTGTGGTTATTTTTAACATTTTGTATCAGTTAAAGATGCTTAGCAGTCTCACAAAAAGAGGTTTTTATGGTGCAAAAGTGCAGGGATTAGTTTCAACTCTCAGTAAATAAAAATTTCCCACTTATCCAGGTTCGACTGTATGTCAATAATAATAATCATAGCATTTAAAAAAAATTATAAAACTAAAAAAGAAAACCAACAAAATACCCGAGTGCGTAATTAAAGTGACATTAACTGAAAGGAAGAAAACAATTCGGAAAACTTTCTCTCTACTCTATCCGTATGTAGCTATGTACCGTTTTCAAGTATTCTCCTGATAATTTTGTTTACATTGCTCAATCCACAAACTTAATAACTACTTACTTATTTGTTTTGTGTATTGTGGTCTTAGGGCTTGATATTGTACCTAGTTTATCTTAAATTTTAAATTCCGCTTAAACTTAACCTTGACCTCGACCTGGAAATGTTATTTGTGTTTAAAGAAAAGAAATGCAACCAAACCAAAATAGTTTGTGACTTTTCTGACTGATCCTGGAAAAGTCTTAATAAAATATTTTCTGAGATAATAGTGTATAAGTTATTCGGTATACCTAGGCATATAATAATATTGTTTGTGCGTGTGCATGGATATGTGTCTGTACTGTGTTGTGCGAAGGCGGCGTACAGACTGGCGACCGGCCGCGTTGTGAACGAGCGCCTTGAGGTGGGGGGTGGCGGAGTGACGGCAATGGCCTGTATGTGAGCGCCGCAGAACGAGGTCACGAGAAGCAGGATGGCGACGCGCTCTACACGAATAAACGCGATCACAACAACACACACACACACACACACATGCAAGCAGGTATAAGTAAAGATATAGTACAGATACAGTGATAATTTTTCCTCATGGAATCTACTACACGTTTAACGATCTTATAGCTCTATTTGGCATCCAATATTATTTTACTGCCATCAGCACCCACAAGAAAAAACAGCCTAGTGCGTGTCGAGTCACGCAGAGCTGGAATCCATGGTGAGAGACCGAGGAGAGACATAAGTCTGAGCCTAGGAACTCACGCCTCAGTTTTCCAAGCTGAAGTAATGGCGATTGCTGTATTTGCACAGGAGGAATTTTGCGAGGGGCTATCGAAACCGCCAATCCGTATTCTATCTGACAGCCAAGCAGCAATTAAAGCCTTACAATCTTACAAATTCAGCTCTAAGCTGGTATGGGATTGTCATCAATTACTAAATGACCTGAGTGGGAGAAACAAAGTTCTCTTAATGTGGGTGCCAGGTCATGAAGGAATTAGTTGGATGTCAGAGTTGGAAGGTGTGGAACTCGCGTAAGATGTAACATTTAAAAAAAAATTTATTCAGTTTATATTTTGTATAGGTACTGAAAATAGTCAGTAGTCACGTTAAGGCACACTAATTACCATATTGCGGTTCAAGATCGATTTTATCGACCATTTTGTTTACTTTTTTTGCCACCTTTCTGTAATGATTGCGTCATAAAAAATTGCATTTTACCAACTGTTATAATATTGATTATAATTTTCTAATGCAACGACAACTTATGTTGTTAAAGCTGCCATAAGCTAGGGCAGAGGTCATACAGGACAGGTTCACTCGAGGGTGGGGGAAGATAGAATGAAAAACAGAACATTTTTATACGAAATATCTTTATAATGTTCCCTACAGAATCAACTTCTCTTTTATATATCAATAATATTTTCTTGATCATTTCACAACGCAGAAGGTCGCCGGTTCGATTCTGGTCGATACCATTTATTTTATTATTATTTTTACAAATACATACTTAGGTACTTCATATTTCTCTTGATATTTATTTATATATTTTTTTATACTTTGCTTTATATCATACAGTAGCAAACTCAGCGGGGTCAGGGGTGTGCACTTTTGACTTTCCCAATTTTTATTCACTTAAATGATGTTACTGTTCAAAAGTACACCGAGATTTTTCTGATTTGTATTAATAACTTTTTTTACCTTCTACTAAATGAAGTCATATATCACTCTCATTTTGGTAAATATTAAATAGAGTTGTAGAACACAGCCTTTAACACCTGCAATTGTTATAAAAGTTAAATTTCTATATAAATTCTGACTTTCCAATTTCGTAAGAACAAAATATACTAATCATCCAAAAATCTTCTATAAGTGTAACGGAAATGATTAGAAACGAAGATATGCTCTCAATTCTTGAATATTATTGAACGATCGTTTTCTTAGACCATATAGAGCGTCAAAAGTTCAGAATCTATACTAATATTATAAAGCTGAAGAGTTTGTTCATTTGTTTGGTTGAACGCGCTAATCTCAGGAAGTAGGAACTACTATTTCGAATTGAAAAATTATTTTTGTGTTGGATAGTCCATTTATCGAGGAAGGCTATAATTATATAGGAGCGGAGCATCAATGAAAAATGTTGCAAAAACGGGAAAAATTATTCCTTTTGAGAGCTTCCGTTGCGTGCGCTGCGTAAACGGTTAAAGTTACGCAAAAATCATGTATGACGGAATTGTTCCCGGAAGGTTTATATATACAGCGAACGAGCGAAGCGAGTGAGTAATGTAATTCCTAAACCACGCAACGGATTTTGATGCGGTTTTCACCATCAGTTGAATAATTTTTCACGGAAGGTTTATATAATATATAGCGAACGAGCGTAGCGAGTGAGTAATGTAATTATAATATTCAAGCGAACGAGCGAAGCGAGTGAGTAATGTAATTATAATATTCAAGCGAACGAGCGAAGCGAGTGAGTAGTGAATTGCACTCGGGTTTTCTTAGCACCCGGGCGAAGCCGGACGGGGCCGCTAGTATTTTATAATACCGCATTATACAGGGTGGACCAGGTTATAGTAGCAATAATTCACCATTCGATGGTCCATCGAAAAATAAGTCGACATGCATAATTTTATTTTTTTCCAAAACGCTTCCTAAGGGAGATACACCCCTTCAAAGTTCAGTTTTAAAATTCTTTTTTTTGTCCTAACTGTCAGGTCATTAATGCGTTTTTGACCAAATTTGGTACAAGTATTTATGCAATAGATACTCATTACTTGACGTAAGTAACTTTTGTCAAAATTGTCAAGTGGCGTAGATACAGGGAGGTTGTTTCACTTTTCCCGCCCTATTTTCTGCGCCACTGGATATTTTTAAAGAATAACATTTTTTTCGAATTCCCTGTTCAATTTAGAAAAAAACAGTCACTCTTGCAAAATTTCGATTTGCGGCTTCGTTTGCGAGATAATTAGAGTTGAAAGTTTAGAACACTTCTAAAATAGCCACCTATGAAAATAATAGGTCTGGTATCTTGTACAACAATTGTAAACTTTTTACTGTTTGACGAATTTAAATAAATACCTAGCGGACCCGGTCCGGCTTCGCTCGGATGGTATGAAATTATGATTTAATAGCGGTCACCCATTACTCCTCTCACGTATATTTAGTATAGCTGACCCGGCAAACGTTGTTTAGCCATATACGTTATTTCCAGGAATAATTACATTACTCACTCGCTTCGCTCGTTCGTTTGAATTTTATTGATATACTACTCACTCGCTTCGCTCGTTCGCTTGAATATAATAAATACACTACTCACTCGCTTCGCTCGTTCGCTTGAATATGATAAATACACTACTCACTCGCTTCGCTCGTTCGCTTGAATATTATAAATACACTACTCACTCGCTTCGCTCGTTCGCTTGAATATTATAATTACATTACTCACTCGCTTCGTTCGTTCGCTTGAATATTATAATTACATTACTCACTCGCTTCGCTCGTTCGTTTGAATTTTATTAATACACTACTCACTCGCTTCGCTCGTTCGCTTGAATATTTTCGCCTACTCACTCGCTTCGCTCGTTCGCCATATATGTATTTTTTAAAGCTTAATATAAAAATCGCGATTAAAAATCAGGGGTTGATCGTATAAGGGTGAAAATTTAGAGTTGTATGTATTTTTCAATGCTGAATCATGAAAAAATTAAAACAAAAAATTTTGTCCAAAAAATAAAAAAAAAAAATTTGGGGTGGACCACCCTTAACATTTAGGGGGATGAAAAATAGATGTTGTCCGTGTCTCCACCCTACCCGATAAGCACACAAAATTTCATCAAAATCGGTCCAGCCGTTTCGGAGGAGTTCAATAACATAGATACACCGCGACATGAGAATTTTATATATCGCTCGTTTGCTTGAATATTATAAATACACTACTCACTCGCTTCGCTCGTTCGCTTGAATATTATGAATACACTACTCACTCGCTTCGCTCGTTCGCTTGAATATTGTAAATACACTACTCACTCGCTTCGCTCGTTCGCCATATATGTATTTTTTAAAGCTTAATATAAAAATCGCGATTAAAAATCAGGGGTTGATCGTATAAGGGTGAAAATTTAGAGTTGTATGTATTTTTCAATGCTGAATCATGAAAAAATTAAAACAAAAAATTTTGTCCAAAAAATAAAAAAAAAAAAATTTGGGGTGGACCACCCTTAACATTTAGGGGGATGAAAAATAGATGTTGTCCGTGTCTCCACCCTACCCGATAAGCACACAAAATTTCATCAAAATCGGTCCAGCCGTTTCGGAGGAGTTCAGTAACAAAAATAGGGGTTGATCGTAGAGGGGTGAAAATTTAGGCTTGTATGTATTTGTGTATGCTGTATCATAAAAAATTAAAAACAAAAAATTTTGTCTAAAAACTTAAAAAAAAAAATTTTGGGGTGGACCACCCTTAACATTTAGGGGGATGAAAAATAGATGTTGTCCGTGTCTCCACCCTACCCGATAAGCACACAAAATTTCATCAAAATCGGTCCAGCCGTTTCGGAGGAGTTCAATAACATACACCGTGACATGAAAATTTTTTATATTAGACAGGGGTTGATCGTATAAGGGTGAAAATTTAGAGTTGTATGTATTTTTCAATGCTGAATCATGAAAAAATTAAAACAAAAAATTTTGTCCAAAAAATAAAAAAAAAAAATTTGGGGTGGACCACCCTTAACATTTAGGGGGATGAAAAATAGACGTTGTCCGATTCTCCACCCTACCCGATAAGCACACAAAATTTCATCAAAATCGGTCCAGCCGTTTCGGAGGAATTCAATAACGTACACCGTGACACGAGAATTTTATATATATGATGATTAATTAATTAAATTAAACACAACAAATAAATAACTTATGAAAATAACCAACAAAGTAGGCGATACTTGGTTTTGAAATAATTTATGACACTTGTCAGTATTGATTTTTAAAACTGGACTTTGAAGGGCTGTATCTCCCTTAGGAAGCGTTTTGGAAAAAAATAAAATTATGCATGTCTACTTATTTTTCGATGGACCATCGAATGGTGAATTATTGCTACTATAACTTGGTCCACCCTGTATATTTATGATCATTTTAAATAATAAAAAAAATTCCAGCTAATTGGACTACGATCACTTATGAAAGCTTAGTTTGTAAAAAGTATTACTTAAATTTGCTAGTTTACAATTGGGGGGGGGGGGGGCTTGACGTTAACGTTCCACATCGGGGATATGATTCTTTCGATTCCGCTGTAACGTAAAGTGGTTTTGGAAAGTTTCCGATAAGTTTTTGTGGAACAGATTGTATATCCAAAATACAATGCAAGTAGACTAATTTAGCGAGACACAAAATTAACCATTCCTCAAGATAATTAGATATTTGATACTGGTATTCCCAACCTTCCATTTATAGTAACCTAGTAGACCGACCCGGCTTTGCCCGAGTTTGTAGATTACCTTTTAAAGATAGACTTTATTGTAGAATATATTATGCCCAACAAATCTTCCATACATTGCATTGATATATTTCTAGCGGTTTAGGCAGCGTGTGCCAAAAAAGTCTCTCCCCGACATGTTTTTTGTTGACATGTTCGAGTTATTATTACTGCTAATTCCCTATGTCACTTAGCGTAACAAAATATAGAATAAAGCCTGGCCGGACAACGTATTTCTATAAATTAAAAAAAAATGCATATGTAAATCGGTTCTCGAGATAAATAGACAGAAACGTTGCGTTTTACATATTATTTTATAGTTGGCGGATGCAATTCCAGTTCCAATTTATTATTAAAAAATAATTTTAAAAAACTGAAAATATGAATTGCTAGGTCCAGATAACCCTGGCAGCTGTTAGTTGGTGACCTCAAAGACCTCAAAATAAATTTAAAAAAGAAGTAATTTCCATCATATGCAGAAAAAGAGGCTTGATGTGTCGGTAAAACCACACTGCTAACTTCCCATTAATGTCCTTAGTTTTTTTATTAAAAAAAATTGCAAATCTAATCAGGTGTTCATTATGTAATTATGACGTGTCGAATGAAATCGGTTCGAAGTTGGTTTCATTATTTGTTCTCGAGAGAGCCGAAAAAAGTTCACCAACGTACGAACGAACGTATACGTACACACACACAAAGACGTCTCTGAAAACAGCAGATTCGGAGTCTAGGGACCTCAAAACGTTCAGATATGTCAAAAAATGTTCTTTTGCAAAATCGGACCCATTACAATAACTTCCAATGCCTATTATCTACTTCACTAGTATATAATGTAGTCATGGTTATGAGTTACGAACTTATATGACTATGAATTATGACTGGGTCACTGTCATTGTCAATGTTACGCCTTATTATCTTACTTCCCACCGATTTATTTGCATATTCCTTAGTCATACTGTTGGATACAAAAACCAAAATATATTCTTCCTTGTTTCAAATTGCATACCTATTAACGAAATCATTGCACGATTTGCAAACTCAAAACCTTTTACTTTCTATTTATCATAATAAATAGTAAACGGGTTTTTTTTAGAAATGTGGGATGAAACCTAGACGGGAAAACGTGTTTCCTGAATTTTCATTTGTGTGTCAACATCGTCCAGAACAGCTAGATCGATTTTAATAAATTTTGGTACATTATATCAATTAGGTATTTAATAAAATTAAGAAAAATCGCAGGATAGTGGACAAAATATTGGATTTAAATGTACGACGTTTCGTCTATATATTTAGACTTTTTCAAGTACATAAAAATAACAATATTTATGAAAATTAATATTAATTATTATTAATATTAATTATTATTTTGTCCACTATCCTGCGATTTTTCTTAATTTTATTATAATCACGATGGACACGATTTCTAATATAAATTAGGTATTTAAATTTAAAAAAAATTTTTAATTTTTTAATTTTTTCTAATAAGTAATTTAACATAAATAATATTGAAAAACGAAAAGAAATTTTTTTTTAAAGTCACAGATAAATTACTAAAAATTAATTAAAATGTATAAAAATTTAAAAAATATCATACGTGACTTCAAAACGCACCAGGAATGTTTGTGACGTCGTTATGTTAATTTGTGTGCATTTGTTGGTATATTTGTGTATATGTGTATACACATACTAACAAAAATAATAAATTTTTAACTTGGTAACCATGGATACAAAGACCATAGATAATATAATGACGTCACAAGCGTTCGGATTTTTTCGGCGCGTCATCGGAACTGAGTTTTAAAAATTAATTTTTATTTAAATATAACTTTTTATTTAGTAAACAAAAAAAAAAAAATAAAAACAGTTTTGCTATAAAACTTGTATGTGGTCTTTCCATTTAAGTAAAAAAAAAATTAATTCAAAAACCCAATTGGGAGGTACCCAAATCTAAAATATAGCATACTTTTTATCCGGGATTCCGGCTACTCTATATGGTTAAGGTTCCGTTTATTTTATTTATTGTAGATTATAGACACGTCGACAACTTAGGTCATTAGCGTCTTAAATACATTAAATAACAATTCTCTTAAAACTAAGTGACATCACAAAATATCCATGAGCTGATAAACACAATAGAACAATCGGCATGGCCGTATGTTGTTTCGTTTTTACGATATCGAAGGCGAAAAATTGACCACACATACACACGCACGCACGCACGAACGCACGCACGCACAAGCGCGCGCGCGCGCACACACACACACACACACACATCAGTCAGAAAATGATCTTAAACGATTGCTATAGGGTCTCAAAACGTGAAGATCTGTTAAAATCTCGAAATATTTTTTTCGGACTAAATCCATTACTTCCCTACCATAGTAGAGGTGGGAAGTAAAAATACCAGAAATGACATCAGTATCCGAAGATCCGGCAGATTAAAAATAATAATAATTGTGGCTCAGCCCTAATGCTACCTCACACAGACAAATTTTTCTGCGTATTCAATACGTAGGAAATCTGACGGTGAGCTCTCCGTCTAATACATATTATGTATCAAGTAATACCTGTATTATTTTTATTACTTGCTTAAAAAAAGTTGTTTGCTGTTTATATGAACTCTCGATTTCAACTGCTAACCTGCTGCCTGACCCAGAAACTCATTCGCTTGTGTTTACGCTTCTCTACAGGTATTCAAGTATATCTATACTAGTGATGCGCGATACGAGATGTTTTAGTCGATTGTTTCGATTGTTCAAACATCTCGATGACGCTCGATGGTTGTCACTTGGACTCGATTGTTGTTGTTTCATAATTCATCAAGACCGAGTCGCATAGTACTGAATCGTACACTGTCGAGAGCCACATAATATAAGTACAATCGTTCATCACTTAATAACTGTGGTCGAGTTGATGGTCGATTGTTCAGTAATCGCGTAATATAAACTGCTTTTACGGTGTTTACAAAAAATAGAAAATATGGAAACAAATCGTCTTCCAAAAATTTGTTTTGAAAGGTTAAAAAAACTACACACAAATGAACAAAATAACATACAAAAATATAATTTGTTCTCCCAAATTGAAGATTTTCTAACTGCCTTGGGCTTGGAACGCCATTTATACAATCCTGTTAAAATAACTAGTGAATTTGAGGACATAATTGTAAAGTATGAAAATCTCCTTCGGCAGCAAGTTTTAAATAGGGTAAGTTTGTCAAGTTTCTGCCAATTTTATAAATATATAGAGAATATAGATGGATCTCAGGCATATTTAAATCTACAACTCCAGTTCGATGCTGTTAAAGTGTTTGCACAATGTCGTACAGCCGGAGTAAACAGAATCAGAATTGTAATTGATAGTGTAATTTATAAAGTCAATCAGATGCACAGATCTGTTTTCTGTGACTTGGGAAAAAATGAGAATTTAATTCACATACTAATGGAATGTCCTCTATATGGTTCAATAAGGGAGCGCATATTAAAGTCATTAATAAAAGAAACAAACGATTGGGAAAATATTTTGCTATTGCTGAATTCCGACAACAAATATGTAATAAACAAATTTTACTCCTTTGTTTCTGCTGTGTTTGCACATCGTACCGACACTTATTGATTGTTTAAGAACAAATTGAAATTTAACTAAAATTAGAAAGTTTAGTAATTTATTATAATTTTGTTGAAGCTAAAGTTTAGTAATTAATAAGGACTGTAACTGAAACCAAACTGTGTAATTTTGTGTAACTTTTTGTAAATCCCTGTAAAGAGATACTTTTTTTCTTAAATACAGTATTCATAAGTATATAATTATAATAATCGCGTAATACGAATTCAATAGTGAAGAGATCACAGAGTAGTGGGTACCGACTGAACAATCAACGAGTCGCGTGAACGTCAGTTGACTAGCATATAACCTTGAATCGCGATTATATGTACTCTCATTCGCTGCTATTGCTATAACCTATGTGGCAAATTATCGACTTGAACAATCGAACATTTCGATTGTAAAATCAAACTCCGAGTCGATTGTGGACTCGATTGTTATTATGAACGATTACAATTATGTCGATTGTAAAAATATCTCGTAACCGCCCATCACTAAATTATCTACTTACTGTAAGTTAACAGACTGTTTTTTAATTGACAGTGTCAAATATTCTGCATAAATAAAAAACTTTTTCAGTTTAAAAAACATTTTTATGGTCATGAAATATAACAAATAAAAAAGACTGGTCGCAGCAGTGCCGCAGCTAAGGTCATCAGCGCCCAGGGCAAGATTCTGCTTTCGCACCCTCAAAATTTCTATATGCTTGATATATTCAAATAAAACAATAATGTATCAATCTAAATCGCTTCCAATGGCAAAAAAAATGCAAATAAAAAACGGCAAACATAATAGTACCAGGACCTCTGTAATTTCGTTTTTGGCGGAATTTCGGAGTCACCTTTTCCAGTTCTTGACATTAAAAACTGGAAAAGGTGTTTCTAGAATTTTGTTTTGCTTGTACCAGCATCACTCGAGAACGACTGGACCGATTTTGATTACACTGTTTACTGATACATAAACTTACAATATAAGTTCCTTTTTATGCGACTACGACCGAGTTAACATCATGTTTATGTCAAAACCGCGGTTTCTAATCTCTCACATCTAGCAGTCATTTTAATTGAAGTAAAAATATAGTGATTGTCAGTGGCTGTAAGATATGACAGATAATTTAAAATTATTTATATACTACTACTTAAATTGTAGTCTGATAGATGCCATCGCTGTACGATCATGTAAAAAAAGTTTCAGCCAAAACCGAATTTAACACAAGCGACGCCGCGGATAACATCTTTTTTTGTTTGTATTTTGCTGCTTAATTACCTAGTACTCCACTCGAAAAAAGTCCAGACAAGTACTCTATAGTCGGGCAACTTCGATAATAATTGGACCTAGCGTGCAAAACAAATGCCCTATTACCGTGACCTCACTATAGGCACTGTTTACTTCCCACCTCTATTATAATAGGAAAATATTATATTCAGTCCGAATTTTTTTTCGAGATATTGATATAGATCTTCACGTTTTAACACCCTAGGAATCATTTGAGACCATTTCTGGACTGATGTCTCTGTTTTTCTGTCTGTGTGTGTGTGTGTGTATGTGGTGAAATTTTTTATCTTTCGATATCTCAAAAACGGAAGGACACATGCGGTTTGTTTTATTGTATTTGTCAAGATTTAACTTAGATTAGATTATATTTTGAGCCAAATCGGTTCAGTGGTTCCTGAGATATTTTGCTGGGAAAATTTTCAGTAATGAACGATTGTTTCTAGGTGGGAAGTATAGGACCTATATATTTAGTCGAATTTTTATTGATCATCCACACCTCAATGTTGTACATTTTTAATAACGAAACTACTGCATAATAATATGTTTGATAGTACATTATTTTATTGTTCTGTTTATTATTTGCAACAAACACATAGGGTAAGAAACGTGCATCATATTATAATAGTGTGTGCGTGTGTAAGTGCAGATATATATGTATAATAATGTCGAGTCCTCTTCCAAGAATTCCGCTGACGCGAAGGTTCACAGACCTATGTATGATGTTCAGCAGATAAATGCACTATGAGCTAGGGCTGGACGATTTTCAAAATGAATATTGTTGTACATTACATAACACTACATTACTAGCTGAACCCGTGGCTTTAATCGCCCCCGATTTGTACATATTATTACCGGCATTCTGCTGCCTCCTGATTTTAAGTTAGACTGCCCAGGCATACATACAACTTTTAATCGCACAACTGTTTAGTTGTTTGTCAAAAGGCTATTGGAGCAGATGGGATTGCGTATACTATCAACACGATAGTTGTTCGACTAAAAAATCAAAACCACATCGATCGCCATTTGACTAAACTATTGAACAACTATATCGTCGGGGCTAACTTCACGCACCTTCGTCGGCAGCATAATATGTCTACAGTGGTGTATTGACGCCCACATACATTCAACTAAATAGTTGTTCGACTGCCTATTAGTTTAATATTGAAATTGTGGCACAACTGATTGATTGTATGCGCATCTCTAACAACTAAACCAGGGATTCCCAAAGTCGGGGTCGTGGGTTGATTTTTTAGGGTCACGGCCTGTTTCCGTGATTATAGAATTTATAACTCGTGATTATACCATTAAATTCGAATATAATAGAAAAAAAAATACTAAATAAGAACACGAAATCAAATAAAAACAGAGTGAAGAGGCGGAAGGGGGTCAAACGACTTAAATTTGAATTGCTGCATTTTTTACTGAAAAATCTTTTTATAAACTTTTTATAGAAAGGCTTTTGCAATTAGGTATTACAATTTAAAAAAAAATATTAATTTTTTAATTTTTTCTAATAATTTAACATAAATAATATTGAAAAACGAAATGAAATTTTTTTTTAAAGCCATAGATAAATTCCTAAAAATTAATTAAAATATATAAAAATTTAAAAAAATCACGTGACTTCAAAACGCGCCAGGAATGTTTGTGACGTCGTTATGTTCAAATTTGTGTACATTTGTTGGTATTTGTGTATATGTATTACACATACTATCAAAAATAATAAATTTTTAACTTGGTAACCATGGATACAAAGACCATAGATGACGTCAAACGCGTTCGGATTTTTTCGGCGCGTCATCGGAACTGAGTTTAAAAATTAATTTTTATTTAAATATAACTTTTTAATTAGTAAGCAAAAAAATTAAATAAAAACAGTTTGGCTATAAAACTTGTATGTGGTCTTTCCATTTAAGTAAAAAAAAAATTCATTCAAAAACCCAATTTTAAATTAGGGTCATGAACAAAAAAGTTTGGGAACACGTACACAACTCGACTAAACTGTTTATATAGTCGTGAAACAATTGTGTGTACGCGCCCGGCCTTAAGCTAACGATTAATAATAATTTTATCGAAATTGATGTAGTAGTTCTCGAGTTAGTAAAGGGTTTTTCAATAGGGACATAACAATTTTGTTTTATAATACGGAACATAACCTACAAACTTTTTTATGATCTGTCAAAGTCAAAACGTCAGTCAAGGCTTACATTTTTATCATGGTGAAGTTCACGGACGAGCAACGTTTGGAAATCGTTAAAACTTACTACCGAAATTCTGAGTCGGTAGTCGCAACTTTGGTAATCGTTTAATCTCGAGAAATGGTCCAGTCGAATGGCCACCTCGCTCATGCGATTTGACGCCGTTGGATTTTTTCTTATGGGGTTACCTTAAGTCGAAGGTTTATGCCAACATTCCAACAACGTTAGAGGAGCTCAGGAACAATATCGAACGCGAAATTGCCAACATTCCAGCTGGTATGTGTGAAAGAGTGATTGAAAATTGGATCCAATGAATCGATCGCTGCCGTCGTGCTCGTGGTGGTCATATGAACGACGTCGAATTCCATACATAATTGTAACATGCGTACTACACCTGGAATAAATTTCAGCCCGCTATCTCAATTATTCTGTGTTTTATTTAAATACAAAATTGTTGTCCTTATTGAAAAAAAGCAAACGAACATATACAGACAGACAAGTTCTTTGAAAATGCAACAAGAATGTCTAATTCGGTCTACGTAGGTATGCTATTAAGGTGACCAGACGTCCTCCTTTGGTGAGATTTGTCCTCCTCAGTGATAGTGTCTCCCTATGTCCTCCTTTCCAGTGATAGTGTCCTTCTTTCAAATGATAACGTCATAACGACCCCATTTGTCCTACTTTTTAACGATTTCAACAAACGTTTTTGTGGTTCTGTACTATGGATAGACAATCTCACAACCGGTAGAATAGTCACAGCATTCTTTAATGATTTTATTATTATACAGCAAATGGTAATACGAATACGGCTATGGACTGTTAGATGGCGCCACTCCTGCGTATTTCACTCTTAGATTATAAGGTCTAATGTTTCACTTTTACCGTGCGAGTTTTTTCAAAGCGTACATAGACTGTTTCACAATTTAAAATCGTGGTATAGACATTGTTGGTATCTATCTGGTCTGCCTGCAAAACTGCACACTAAATAACGCAGAGACTTGCCGACAACTATTTCCACCAGAACACAAATTGTACATAAGAACCTTTTCTTCCACGGTGTACATTTTTTATAGAAAAAATATTAAATTAATCTCTGAACTTATAAAATTTATTATCACAACTCAATAATAATAAATATTGTAAATAAAAACATTCGTTTCCATAGTTTCTAACAATATCTATACCACGATTTCAATATGTGAAGCAGCCTATGTACGTTTTGAAAAAACTCGCACGGTATATAACTGAATAGGTCTTTCAAAATCAAGATGATGATGATGAACTAAAAAGTCGTCAATAAAAAATTATTTAAAAAAACCCGACTGCGTAAAAATCGAACTTAAAAGATGGAAACAAGATCAAATGATAACATGCAGTCGGAGGCATAGTGAGTGAATGCAGTTAAACACAAATAATTGTATTCGTTGTCATATCCACTTTTATTTGTCTTATAATATCAAATGTTTGTAAAATAGGTATAATAAATAAAATAATTGTAATTTTATTTTTTTATATTTTTTTAAAATTGTTATCTAATACCTACCTAGACATTTTAATTATTAAAAAATAAATTAAAAGGCTTCGGGATTCGAACCTGTGCTTGGTGTTTGTACCTGTCGGTAGACTCGAACTTTTCCGCAAGGCCACCTGGCTTACTGCTTTGTTTTGTTTCGCTTGTCAACCACTTTCGACTATTCCCGTTACATCTAATATTTCTAAAATGCCAGCCCGGCTAGTATGAGACAGTAGACCTAATTCACGTCAAAATATATCTACATGTACCTATACAAAAACTTAATAAAAATTCGATAAATGCGATGGCTTCTAGTCGCAAAAAAAATTCCCAACCCTGTTTTTTTTAGCATACACGATATTATACGATGAGTACACCTCGCGCACCGTGGCACCAGCGCTAGGGCTGGTGCATTCACAATAGTTTACGGTTTAGATGCTTGTGTGGCAAGAATTTATTATTATTATATCCCAGAAGAAATGCTGACGAACATGGCGTGCATTAATAAACATATTAGCAGCTTATAAGAAAGACATCGTATATTATTTACCTTCACTCAACAAAATTTTAAATATTATGCAGAAATCGATGACAGGAATATACAACTCTGCGGAATTTTGTATGAGGAAGGAATTTAGACTAGTGTCATTATCTGGCATTATTCAAGAGACCCCCTCCTTAGGGGTTGTCTTAAAAAATCCTACAATACGTATTTTATTATTTGTTTTGAAGAGTATTTATACCAAGTTTCAAGCTGTAGATATACGCAGGGAATACGATTTTCTATACACACATTTTCACACCATTTCACCCCCTTAGGGGTTGCTTTCCGAAAAATCCTTTCTTAGTGCATCTCTACACCCTGTAAGGAACAAACTTCCAAATTTCAAGTTTCTATATCTTCAGTGGCTTAGGCTGTGCAATACACCCCCTTTTAAGTCCTATGAGGGTTGACTTTCGAAAAATTCCTTCTTAGTAGATGCTTACGTCACAAAAAGAACCTACTGACCAAAATTTGGCCTGGGCGTTTAGTCAAAAAACACTACACTCCCGTTTTACCCTCTTAGGGGTTGAATTTAAAAAAATGTTCGAATATCTGTTTGCTTATTTTCAAAGAAGAGCTAGAATTCAACAACTCTCACCTTAACGGTTTGTGAGATATAAACATTTTTTAAAAAAACCCTACACCCCCCTTTGAACCCCATAGGGGTTGAATATCGAAAAATCCTTTCTTAGCGAATGCCTACGTCTTATAAGGAACCTACCTGCCAAATTTCATGTTTGTAAATTGTAGGCTTTGTAGTTCCTGAGATTTCGTGATGAACCAGTCGACATACCATAAGAATTTAGAATACAAAAATTACACTGTTAAAATGGGCTCTTTGAAAAATAATTGACAAATAAAAAAACGATACGTCATTTATTTGCAAATTAATATATTCCGCTGCTAAAAGACTAAAGAAGCTATATTTGTTAAATTATTAAACAAGAATTCTTTCTGTGTGCTAATTAACTGAACAATGAAATTTTAAATTAACCCTCTCGTCACGGTCGACTTTTGAACCTGGTTTTTAATTTTATACATTATGTAAACACAACATTATATCGATAAAGAGTGACAAAATCTTGGTTCATTTGTTTGGCATGTACTACACATATTCGGCTGTACCGTAATTACATTATGTACTAATAACTAGAGTCCGACCGAAGGTTTTTTTCCCACTTTCGGCCGAAGCCGAAGTCGAAGATATTGTTAATTGTATAATGTTAAAAAAGCGAAAAAAATACTTATCATTGTTGTAAGTTGAACGCAGTTGCGCGTTGAAATTGAGAAGCATTTTTTCATTTCTTAATTGATTTAATACTTTCCAATTATCGACATAATACATATAGAAATGCAGTGTAATAATTAAATGTTGGCGGTACAAAATTATTTCCAAGATCAAATGATTTGACTGCGCTGATAACATGTTACGTAATATCTACATTTATCAAAATTATATATTAATGAGTTTTTTTTTAACAGAAAATATTTAATGAAAATTTCAATTAATACGTATTTCAAAGGAACTTATTTAAAGCGAAAATTGCCTCCCAGTACAATTTTAATTATGTCTCCTAATTAAATGGTGTAGAAAAAGATCAAAGAAATAATTAATTATTATTACATTTGTTTAAAAGTAAGTATACGAGTACGTGTGTAATTGATTCGAACTAATTCGTAATTTCAGGTAAAAGCAAATTAATTTCCCTTAACCTGTATATAAAGCGCCATTTCTCTAATTTATCCACAAGAAGTTTAAAAAACGTGTACTACTTAATGGCAGACAAAATAAAAAAAAAACTCGGGTCGCAGTGCCAAACCCTGCCGACAATATAGTGTATTTGCTAATAGAGGCCTTGTGGCTTTATTATATAAACTTAAGTTTGTTTTTGGACAAAATAAAAAATTTAACCCCTTAATACATCCCTTAAAATAATTAATTTTTTCTTAATTTCAATAATATTATCAATGCAACCTCTGTACCAAATTAAATACACCCTTCAGTAAGTAAATCACTATCCGCAAACCAGTGTTTTCATGAAATTGAAAGTCCGGTCCTGTCAGGCCGATTTTATTAAAATTGTAGCAGCACATTTTAATCTTCACTAAAGGGTTAAATTTCAATTTTGAAACGATTCTGAGAATTTTTTCGGTATTTTTGGGCCCAAAAACTTTTTTCAACCCCTAAAAACTACCCTTAAAATGGTCCGATTGGGCCCATTTTAAATAGGCTTCGTGCGGTTATGGATTGCAACGTGTCTACCCAATTTCGTCAAAATCAATTAACTCTTTCAAAAGTTATAGCCCGTACACACACACACATATATATATATATATATATATATATATATATATATATATATATATATATAAATATACATATATAAATAGACATTTCCAAAAATGGTGCCAAAATGTTCAGGAGGCTATGAAACGTCGAGAAATTTTGGTCCGACCCCTACGTCCCGCCATCCGACCGACGCCAATAGTGTATGTGCCATATGGCAAATACACTAATAAAAGTTTTAAGATACTGGTTGCAGATGACAGTCCATAAAAATCCATAAACATTATAGCCTTGAGCATTACATGATGTAGTAAACAATCGAAGCACTGAATCTGTATTCTGTGGGATTAAGCTGACAGTTTTCAACCTTGTGCAGGAATAAAGAGAAGATTTCACGTTGGTAGTAAATTATAAAAATTTTGATCCATAAAGTCCGGACTATGTTGGCATATTTTGATTCTGTAATATAAAACAACTTCTTCATTTCTGTTTCTCGTATCATAACCATATGGTAATCAGCACCAGAAGTAGCCCCAGCAATACACTCAACAGCCTTTTTTTGAAGCAGAAGAATTTTGTGAACATTTTAAGCACAACCCCAAAACATTATTTTTTCCATAGATGTTAGAATGGAAGTAAGCAACTCCCTAGATAAGATTTGACATGGAAGCGTGACCTAATTATCCAATTAACACATTTTGCTGTACTATAATTTTCTGCCACGATATGTCACAGAATCGAAAGTCAAATTTGAATAAGGTCATCATGATATAAAAATAAAAATTCAAGAGGATTAGCAATAGCATATGAAGTAATGACGAAAGACATAAATGTGTCCAAGCTATTTTTTGTGTTCCTAATTTTCAGGTTCTATTAATCAATTCTTTTACATGTTGGCCATTACATGAACTTCAGCTGCATGCACAATTTCAAAAGGTTCTGCCATTTTTACTAGCGTTTATCATACGACGTGTCAAAAGAAAATGCTATTTTAACTCGCGCAAATTAGCTTGTGCAGGCCGGCATTTATTGAGTCAATCCGAGAAAAATCAAATAGTATTTTGGAGAAGCTGACATCCAGCAAATACATTTTTCATGTCAATGACATCACTATAGTCTAAACTTTAGAGAAAAATACATACGATTTCCTAATCATTTTCCAATATTCGTTAGATGTAACTGTGAGAGTAACTCATATGAAAAATATTGTATTGCATACGTCGCTTACTTTAAATAAGGGACTAAGGATAGTTTTTAAGGACCTTTAGTCACTAATCAGCAGCAAATTGAAATCTATGTCATATGCGAGGAACAACTTATTTCACGATTTTTCAAAAACATTTAGAACAGCTGAATATGAACCTCTCCAAGGGGTAAAATCTTCAGCGAAGTACAAAAATGTTCCTCCAAAAATAAATACCTCGGTACTTGTTTAATATAATTACTATTTTTATATCTAAATTATCTCTTGATAGCTTAAGCAACGAATAATTTGTGGATGGAAAAGTCGAAAGCAGAACGTTTGACTTAGGAACTTTGTTTGGACTAGTTAGGAGATAAACATACTAAAAGTCCTTACCCCTCCGAGGTACGCCCGAGGGGGGGGGGCACAAAGAAGGTCCCGTTTTTTGGTTTTTTGCTTTTATCTCGAAAACGGTGCGTCGTACGAAATTTTGTTGTAGTACATAATGAAAGCTGATAAAATTCTCCACAGCTTTAACTTTCACACTTTTTATCTATCTCCATTCTTTGCCTAGCTATGAGCTTCGAAAAAGGGCCGATTTTCAGAAATGTGTTAAATTCTCTGTAGCACATTGTAACAATACGAATTTGCCAAAATCATTTCTAATTGCTCATCCACACTATTAAAAATACCCACACACTATTAAAAAATAACAAGCTGGGAGTACCTCCACGCGGTGAAGGCGGAAACAGTTTACTTTTAAACTGGATAAAACTCCCAATAATATCAATGAATAAAATTCTCGACCAATTTTTCAGACAATGTATTAACAAAAAATTACAACAAATAATTCAAATAATTGACGTTTCGATCCGGATTTGGATATTCTTCAGAATCGAGCTAAAAATATAAAAATTAATTATTAATTAGTTTATATCTAAGAAATTAAGCCGTAGATTCGACAGATGAGGAGAAAGAAGAAGAGGCAAACGCTGAGGAACCACAACCAGGCCCGTCACGCCCAAAGAGGCAGCGAATTAAATAATTCATTTTTTAATAAGGTGGATGAGCAATAAGAAATGATTTTGGCAAATTCGTATTGTTACAGTGTGCTACAGAGAATTTAACACATTTTTGAAAATCGGCCGTTTTTCGAAGCTCATAGCTAGGCAAAGAATGGAGATAGATAAAAAGTGTGAAAGTTAAAGCTGTAGAGAATTTTATCAGCTTTCATTATGTAGTACAACAAAATTTCGTACGACGCACCGTTTTCGAGATAAAAGCAAAAAACCAAAAAACGGGACCTTCTTTGTGCCCGCCCCCCTCGGGCGTACTTCGGAGGGGTAAGGACTTTTAGTATGTTTATCTCCTAACTAGTCCAAACAAAGTTCCTAAGTCAAATTTTCTGCTTTTGACTTTTCCATCCACATTCCCCTTGTGAGCACTCATTGACTGAACTATGATATAAATAAAAATCTCGAAGTATTTAATTATTTTTTCCAATTTGTCCCGTTTTGCGCCTAAATCCAGATTTGGTAAAATAATTATCTGACAACGCAGTGAACAATCAATTCATTTGTGATGGCAGAAAACATTCTTTGACACAGTGTATTATACAGATTGACTATATAATATATGTGTTTCTAACGGAACTATTATAGCTCCTCGAAGTTTATTACATATAACTCCAATCAATCAAATATATCGCGTATATGAACAGTTGCTTACAGAACGTCGCAAATGAAAATAATAAGAAATGAGTTTGATGTGCAATCTGGAGTCAGAAATTCACTCGTCCGACGTTGTCATCTTTGGATTCGTGCCAAAGGAGGACACTTCGAACATTTAAATTAGGACCTAAACATTGTCTTAAAGTTGTACACATTCAACATGTAAAAAACTTTGGGAGGCTAGTTTCGTTAGAAAGCGTTTTCGGACACATGTTTTTTAAATTACTCATAGGAATCACCCTGTGAATTTTTTCCAGACGTCACGAATCACCTGTATAGGAGAGAGGTGAATGTACACTAATGCAGGTATTATGCAGCACTACAATAGGTAGTTAGATATGTGACATATTATAGGTAAGTATGTGATATATATTTCTACATAGAAATAATGCAATTATCGTATCAGCAGTGACCTACCTTCACGTATATCGTATAACGAATAGGAGACAGTGACAGTGCGCAAGGTAGCGTCGTTCGAATCAATTCTTGAGCAGTGTGCATGTACAGGTATAATAAATATGTAAGTTAGTATGAAACAATGCATTCTTGTATAAGGGAAGCCTCACGAACGAATAATTTAATACGTACACCGCGTTACCTTGCCTAGGAGTAGGAAAACGGGGTGCGATCACTGACCTAAACAGGCTAATATATAAATGCGAACGATAACACTCACATGATACCAGAGGAAAATCACAAATCACTAACTTTAGCACCAAACTATCATTAATACAAAAAAATGTAACTTACCAGATCAGAAAAATATATAACAAAGTGCCAGAACACATAAAAATGTTGCCTGAAAAAATGTTTGAAAAAAAAATGAAACAAGAACTAATAGACAAATGTTATTATAGCATAAAGGAATATTTGGATGACACATTTTAATATAGTATATGTTTTGTATTGTTTTTTATTTTAGTACTTTATTTTATTTAAATTTTATTGACATGTTCCATGCTGCAAGGCTTCTCGAATAAATAAAGAATCTATCTATCTATTATAATCTCCATTGTACTATAGTTTATTCAGTGAGGGCTGCCATTTGTTTATTCGTCAAATGGCGCTAGTGGCAAATAAGGTATATGTCAAACGTTTAGATATTAACGTTTTGTGTTTATTAGTCATTCTTCATTTATTTATCCACTATTTAGGAATCAACAATTAAATAAATACAAAACTGCGATTTATCCGTTAAATGATGTATCTAAATAGTATTGACATTTGAATGACAGATACCTCACTATTGCTAGTAGCGCCACAATACTACCTATAACTGACATTAACTGATGACTGATACCTCACTTGCTAGTGGCGCTATCGAAAAAGTCTGGTAGCCATCATTACTGTAGTCTTTCCCACCAACAGAAATAGTTATCACGTGAACAGCACATGCTTGGCTAGGGTGCACATTAAAGAATCTTATTGGTTGTTCTACTGTGTTGAGTTTCAAGCAACCAATCAGATGCTGTTAGATGCTGATTACGTAGTTTTATTGTTATATCGATTCATGGGATAGAGTTTAGAGTCAGGCTTGAGCTCCCCCCACTAATGCCTAGGGGCGCTGGAACGAATCAAGGGGGAGTAGTATCTTACGAAGTAATTTGGGAGCGCTGAGTAAAAATAAAGGAGCGGTGGAAACATAAGGAATGAAGAAAATTTTGAAAAACCGTTTGTACATGTCTAATCTGTTGTGTAAAATACAGTTAAATTTGTAGTGATTACTTTATTTTCCAAACAAACACATAACACAAGCTTTGCGGCTTGTAACTATTCAATAAATTATTATTATTATTATAAAATGCCTTTTATAATCGATCTTTTAATAAATAATTTTATAATTTAAGGCGTCTTATTCACGAGAATTTTGTCTCAGCATCTTTCTGTTTGTTCGCTTAGAGAAGGTACATTTCTTAGGGAGCGTTGAGTAATTTTTTTTTTGAAAAGTGAGCAGTATGCTAAATAAGTTTGGAAATCTCTGGTCTAGCATGTTCGTAACATTAACATTTTAATATAAAAACTATGCGCAAATGTGCAGTGGTAATTCGATCTTAAAAAATGCGGAGTAAATTATATTTTCTGTACCTTACAGTTTACACCCTGTGCTCGTGCAGTTGTGAATGCAATGGCTTTTAGAAACCTTAAAAGTTTATTGTGTAAGGTCACGTCTTGAACTCGTTTTGTTTTATAAATACATATATAATATTCATAAGCAGGCGCGGACTGGCCAAGGGTGCTAGGTGCTGGAGCATCCCGGGTCCCCGGAGTTGGAGAAGACCTGGGCCCTCCCATTTCCCAACCCCAACAAATAAAAAATTACTCAAGTCTCTCCCAGGGGCCCCTACAAATGTTAGCAAAAAATATAGCCAGTCCGCGCCTGTTCATAAGTAATGAATATTTTTATTTATATGGTACTTGAGGCGAATCCGTCCCCGAGAAGAAATAATCGAAGACAATGTATCCTCTTTTAACGTAATAAATGATAACATAGAAAATTATCTGACCTTAATTATTCTACTACATACCTGATATGGCAAGATTTAAAAATAACGCTTTCCATTTTACCATTTACTTATACAGTGTGAGTAAAACATATTCCAAATAATATATTTGGCATCTTTCGAACAAATCATGCGCAGCTACGTGCTGGATTAAGGGTTTATAGTTTCTACGGAACCCTAAAAAGACAGCTGTTTACTTTATAAACGAAATCTGAAACATTTTATACAATCACTGAGATTCCTGCATCGTAAATAATTCACAATTAGTGAAATTAACATAAGGATATCAGACGACATTATCGCCATGATGACATAGAAGGCTATATAAGAAAAATGTAAATGCACCTTCTATATACATATCATGTTAATTTCACTATTTGTGAATTACTTACGGTACAGGAATCTAATCATATTGATTATTAATCTCAATGTTAGTCAAAATATATCGCATGTATTTCTCACAGGTAATTTGATTATAAGGCATGTCCGTCATTTGAGAAACCCAACATTCATTGCAATGTTGTTATAAAAATAATAGCATTCGCAGTTAATAGATCTGCGGTCATCATTGCTATATATAGGAAAGATTGTACGCTGTTGGGCACTGTGTAGTAACTGGAAACTTCCCAGACGCGAAATTGTGAGTTCCAGGTTCGAGTCCCGCCGGTTAATTTACATTTTTCTTATATAGCCTTCTATATACATATCATGGCGATAATGTCGTCTGATATCCTTATGTTAATTTCATTTATTGTGAATTATTTACGGTGCAGGAATCTAACCATATTGATTATTAATCTCAGTGTTAGAGTTTCGGTTTCTTACAGGTAATTTTATTACAATAATGTCCGGTGCATCGTAATTAGCTTGTTGCCCAACAAATTGTGTGTGTTATGAAAATACTTTACAATTTGCTGCACGCGCTATCAAATAAATCCCACGTAAACAATATTAACACAATAATGCTTGTACAAAATCATACTGTAAATAAACTTGCCCGGTAAGCTATACTGTCACCCAACTTATTTATTTATAGTCGAAATCTACATTACATTAGTTTATTTCTATAGGATTGTTTTGTTGTCTCTTACTTTTCTCCAATCGGGATTTTGTTTTCCGGTAATATATGTAATATAGTATATAGTGAGGGGAGAAAACGAAACAGCAGCTTCCATTAACGAAAAACGAATTCAATCGAACACAGAACGAATGAAGCAATGTTTATGGAATTCCTTTAATGATTTGTTGCTTTACCGGCCACGTAGATCACAAAACAGATAGGTACATAAAAGTTTTTGAACAAAAAAAAACCTTTAAAAAGCCATTAAAAAGTGGAAAATAATAAAACTTTGAGGTCTGCGCCAATTTAATAAAATATGGAGTCGATTAAAAAGAAGATATTAATCACCATACTATACTTTTTAACTGACTTCATATTTTATTAAATTGGCGCAGAATTCAAAGTTTTATTATTTTCCTCTTTTTAGTGGCTTTTTGAAGGAGGTTTAAAAAGTTTTTATTTTTTTACTTTTTAGTGGCTTTACAATACGTAGTTTAGTCGCTTGCCAATAGATTCACTTCTACAAACTTAACTGACTTCTTACGCTGTGTGATGTGTTAAAAAGTGACATTTACCTTAAAGGAATCACACGCCGTTACTGACTTTTATTAAAATCAACCGATCTATTGCACCGATTTAAGTAAAATTTATATGGGACCAACTTCGAGGTATAGTACCCCTATCCAATAAAACAAGAATCCTCAAAATCGAACTACTCTGTAAAAAGTTATACGTGGTCATACATAAAAAAAAATATACGCGTCGACTTGAGAACCTTCCTCCTTTTTTTGAAGTCGGTTAAAAAACGACAACGATTTTCATATCTTCGCTTAGCATTTGTTGGGTGTTCATTTACATTCGTTCGTATAGCTTCATAAAAGTTCCTAATGTTAATTAAACTATTGTTTCTATAATGTAACTGTTCACCAGCTGTTGAATATGTCCCCTTATTCACCCGCATTATAGTTCTATCTTACGAGCATTTGAATGTGTGTGTGTGTGTGTCGCACGCAATATTTTGTTCAACTACCGCAAGAAATATTTCATTTCGTGGCTCTGCTGAGCGTGGGCGAAATAATGGGTGACCTGATTGATTCATGATTGCGTAAACGTTCCCCGTAATGAGTGTGGGCGAAATGCTATTTCGCCCACTCTGCCCTGATTGATTGCGTAAACGTTCCCCGTAATGAGCGTGGGCGAAATGCTATTTCGCCCACTCTGCACGTCAACAATCAGGGAACTCATTATTTCGCCCACGCTCAGCAGGGCCACGAAATGATTTATTTCTTGCGGGTGTTGAACAAATTATATTTTATCTCTAGAAAATTTATTAATCATTGCTAAAAAATCTATATTATAAGAAGGCCTACTTTGCAAATTAGGCAGAAGTTATTTTTTTAATCTTTTCATTAATTTTGGAATTCCGATATGAATTCCTTCAGTTCCGGAATTTATGTTACAAGAATACATAGTGTAACATTGTAAATATTTTTTTTTTACTTTATACCAAATATCATTCTAAAATAAACGCTTCATCAAAATAAATATTAATTTTTAAATATTACTAAACAAGTATTTGTCACCGATTTTCGTTGGATCTCAAAAATTATTACTAAATTACTACATGTCACAAAATAAATATGTTTTGAATAAAAACTATTAATATCAAGTTTTTCCTTTATCATTAATATTTTTGAGCTTTTCCATGACTTATTAACTTATTAAAAATTCAACAACATCCAGGTCTGAGACACCACTCTATATTATGTATAATGTATAAGCTTTGATATAATTTTTGCTACGGAACATCTGTTTCTTAAATGTGTAGCAGCACAAGTACAGACTGCTCTGTCCAAGTACTCAGTAAATACATCAAGGTCGTGATGCGGCAATAAACGAGGGCGGTGTAATCATTATAGTCAGGTCAAGTCATTTAACACAACAATACATCAACGTACACATGTACGCGCATAATCATGTATGTGGTCGCAAAACAAAGTCGCCTATGTCGAATTTTTGGTAGTTTTGCCTACACCTCAAAATATTTTTTTTTCTTTAACTCAACACACATTAATTACAGAAAGAACGACAGGAACAGTAAAAAAAATATATAAATTCAGTTGCAATGAATTTTCGAAAAGGACTTGCTAAAGATTTCTTATTAAACATTGTTTTTGTGATTTGAGAATAATAGCCGTGCATGTAACTATTACTACTATTACAACTTACAAGCCCCCAGGTCTCGGGTGATAATTCGAGAACTGGTAAAAGAATCTTTTACATTTCATTACCAATCTTTATACATAAAAACGAAACTACAGAACCGATTGAGCTCAAATTTACTGAACATGTTTATTTTGATGTCAGAATGCTTTGAACTCTATATCCTACAGGGTGTAAACGGTTTTACCAAACAGGAAAAATGTAATGACATCTCTTTTAATTCAGCTCCTTAATATTTGAATTTTTTTATTCACTCTCAATGACTTACTTAAAAATAGTGCATACCAATAAAAACTTAATATTAACACAGTTGAAAAAATAATTAAGAAAATGCTCTAAATTCTAATTATCATGAATTACTTACGCCATTAAAGCGGATAAGTAATGTTTTAGTAATTCATAAATTCAAGCACCCGGGCGAAGCTGAACCGTGCCACTAGTAAATCTAAAATTGAAAATATTAATTCGATGCTAGGCCTAAATAACCCTAGCTGTTGGTTGCCTTGAAAACTCAAAAACAAGCATTAAAAAATTTTTAAAGAGCAATTAATTATTAATATTTATATAACCGTAAATGTAGTTGGGTAATTTAATAATCGACCCAGTATAGTCAATTTTTCATTGCAATGAAGAAGATACAATTATCTATCATTATGCTTCAAGGGCGTTTCGAAAGATAGGCATACCTTTTAAATCAAAGTAAAAACTAGACTTGGGTAGTTCCGGACATGTATAGGTCCAGGAACCATGTTCTCTGCCGGAGAGATTTCCTATCTTTCCTTAGAACGTATCTTAAAACATGTCCTTGTCCATACTTCGACTTCATCACGAGAATGAGTATTCGTTCGTTCCCGACTTAGAGTGCATAGACTATAATATTGAGCTTCTGGCATCTTCGGGTAGGCTCGGCGTTTTACACTACGAAGCATATTCCTGTCCGTTTAGACTTTAGAACTGTGATCGGTTCACAATCCGCGGCCACTCATAATATCCTTTCTTTCCTTCAACGCAAATGTGCCAGTGAAACAGTGGAACGATATCGTTCCTCGGGTACGTCGGACATCTTTCTTGGAATCTTGTCCGCTCAACAAGGGAAATTTATGTTCGTTCCGCCTTTGGATCTGTTTTGTGCAAGCCTAAAAAAAACCGTTTCGATGTTGGTGAACGTAGATATTTTGTCAACGTTTTAGCGGCATATGATCGGCAATTCTAGTTTCACTGGTGAACTGGATGATTAAATTGTCATTAATCTTTTTTCATCAAAAATCTGGCATAACCCATTTTGCATTATGCCCAAATATATACTGTAACAACTCTGATGATATCATAAAAGACAGCCATATTTTATCTTACGACTTATATCTCATCTGGGTAATATTACACAAATATCCGAAATTATAAAAACAATAATTGAATAGCTTATTTTAGAAAAAAAAATGTGAGTCATCGTGGGACGCCTGGCAAATGTGAAACAATTTCATAGCTTGAACCCCCCGCGAGAAATTTATCAAAATAAAATATACCCTATACCACTCAGGGACAGTGTGTAGCTTAATCTATTCGTGAAAGAATTTTTAGAATCGGTTCAGTAGTTCTATGTTTCAGAGATAGGTTTTTATGATTTATTACCCCCCCCCGCAAGAAATTCTTTCCTGCGAAGGTATTAAAACAGCTCGGAACGACGCTCGCCTGTTTAAATTCGTTCCAATATACAGATATTCACACACACACACGTAAAATAGCGTGTAGTGTTAGTGCAGTAGGTGAGAAGATGCGACGTGCCATCAAAATTTTTCACTTCCATCCAAGCGCGCCATTAGTTGTTTCACATCAACTTAATTAAGTTATAGCTATAAGCATGGACCAGAACTGGAACTGTTTCGGACTGAAAAATTTAATCTAAATCGATATTTTTAAAAGGACTGAAACTGTTATTTTTTTTTAACTAACATACTGGAAACTGTTTTAGTCAATATTCTTAAATTTCTATTTTCGGCTCGATTAGGTGTACCTAGTACTAATAACTAAGAGCAACATTACTTATGGAAGTTTTAACGTCATGCAATATTTTGCGAGTAATGTAGGTACATTACGCGCAGCTCTATGCATCGCTCTAGACTGTCTCTCTATTATCTATATTACATGTAGGGAATGCAATCTCGAGCTGAGATTGGCAATTCGAGATCTCGCGAGATAAGTTTGGGTTCGAGATTGGCAATTCGAGATCTCGCGAGATTGTCTGGCGAGATCTCGATAAATCTCGACAATATCGAGATTTCGCCTACTTTTAAAAAGAACGTATTATTTTGTATCTAAAATACTTAAAAATGAAAACTTGTGACAGTGGACTGTGTACGTGTGTGATTTATTGCGTAGTGCACTGTGAAGATGATTATTATTCATTACTTTCCTTAAATAAACGTTGATTTTTTTGTTTCAAGATTCAATTAATGTTTTGTTTTATTTTCAAAATATAACAGCAATACCCCAACTCACACAGCACACTATATGTCAATTAATTACTTTGGAAATAACTTGTTAGGAGTTAGGAAGCATAGGGTAAGTTACATTAGTAACGTTCACGAACATTTGGTTTGAATTGTTCTTAGACATATTCAGTATTCACTTAACTTTGTAATTTATTAGCCATCTAATGCTTGTTATAAGTTAAATAACTGTCAATTTCACTCAAGAAAACATAATTAAAACAATATATGCAGAGAAACAAACAGAATCAATTAGCGCGACTGTCAAAAACTATTACGTATAAGTTATAAGTTTTTTTTTTCAAGCGCGTTCGTTCTTGAAATCTCGTTCGAGATTGCCTGCCCACGAGATTAAATCTCGAAAAATAGCTCGAGATCTCGCGAGGTCGAGATTGCATTCCCTAATTACATGATATCACCCTATAGTGAGAGTTAAGACAATCCGTCATATTTAGCCAATCGGCGGAAGTTTGCGCGCTATTTTTGAAATCAATAAATCCACTTGATGAATATTTATTTATATATAAACAGCGAGACGCACACCACTCCTCTTCACCGTTGACGTATGGATATGTGTGTGTATGTGTGTGTGTGTGTCTCTACAGTCGACACGACAGTTTCACTTCTGTAGTATGTAGTGTATAATATTATTCACGATCTCTTTTGTATTTTTAACCTAGCCTTAACAGTAATTTAATAAGAATAGACTTACCTTAATGCACCGAATAAATTCCAGCGTAGTGAAAATCAATTCTGAAAAGAAAAAAAAAATATTATCAGCGAGGTAAGAAGTGTTATTTTTATATACATATTAATTGTGAGACTTTCAAAATCACAACTCCTCCTTTTTCGCAGTCTGGTAAAAAGTTCTTTGTTCAAGTTTAAGAAGACAAAGAAAAATACAGTCTTTCAGACAGATTGATAGAGCTCTCAGTTCACATATGGAAATGTTTATTAATGGAGGATGCATATGTATCTATGTACCTACATAATGTATGATATGAATATAAAATAATGTAAATTCTATTTTTTCCTTGTAATTCAGTTCACATAATATGAAAAGTATAGGGGACGGTGGGGTATAATCGCATACCACTAAATAAACCACATTTAGTAATTGTATGGTAAACCACAAATTAACTTATTTCTGATAGTTACGGAAATACTGTGCAGATTCCTGCAGCGAATAAAAAATAAACAGCTATCAAAGTTTTTGGCGCGCGTTTATATAAGAAAGACACTTTTTGTGATACCACAATTTTGAGGATAAACGCATATAAGGGCCTGGTAAATAATTTTTATTTTATTCTAATGTCATTATTGCATGCTCTCCTGGGATTTTGTTGTTGTTCTGATGATCAATTTTTTTTAAATGTTGAAATGATATATTTATGAGGTAAGGAAGCAAAACAGCGCCCGGCAAATTCAAACATGTGCGGTTATGCCCATCTTCGAAATCTATGCATTAAATTTTTTTTACTATTATTTATAGGCAAGACTAACCTGCAGGAGTGGTCAGGAGATGCTAATTTAGACATCTTCATACGTAATAAGTGCCTCTGGAGTCTAGATTATTATTTCATATATTATGCTGTGGCGATTTTGCCCCATTAATGTGTGCGGTTTTACTCATAGGTGAGGGCAAACCGCCTAATTTTTATATATTTATTTTTGTATGTAGAATTTAATTACGACTGTATTAATAATTTGATTTTGGAAAGATTCAGTCAAATATTATAACCATTGACAAAAATAAAATTTTTGCAAAATTAGTCAAAAAATGTTATTAGTATAAAATTAGATAGTAACATATTAAACGTTTCGCCATTAAGGCATCATCAGTAATCAGTAATCTGTAAGGAAAAGTATTATTTTTATAATTTTATCTTGAAGTTAAAACTTTTGTAGTAAATCAGTGATTATATCAATTTCTGATGATTACTGATGATGCCTTAATTGCGAAACGTTTAATATGTTACTATCTAATTTTATACTAATAACATTTTTTGACTAATTTTGCAAAAATTTTATTTTTGTCAATGGTTATAATATTTGACTGAATCTTTCCAAAATCAAAATATTTATTTTTATTACTTTTGTTTGTGTTATTATAAGATTTCATTTTTTTACAAAAATATGTAACTACCATCTACACGTTCCATATTTTTTCAATTCAAAATATCAATTGTGTAATTTCATTTTCGAAAAAAAAATTTTAGACGTTAAGGTGTCTTGTGATAATAACATCCAAAAGTTTCGTTCATAATACGCTGTAAAACAATAAATAAGTATAGTGTTAAATGTAAAAAAATTTTGTTAGAGATTGTACCTAAACTGTTGTTCACATAGTTACACATATTTCACTTAGTTTGTTCGCTTGGATTATATAAAAATGTCAATCTTTTCTCATAAATTGTTGAACTTTGCGTTATTATATCTCAACAATAAAAAGGTCAATAATTATTGGATTTTCTTTTTTAAACTCAGAACAAAAACATCAATGAACAGTTAGTTTTTTGAAAATTTCTGACTGTTACTTTTTTTTTAATTAAAAAACTTGTTAAAAACACAACCTTTCCTATGCTCTCCGTGTTAATTATCCGAACTTTAATTAAATTTATCTCGAGTTAGAGATGGTCAATCAACTTCAAATTTTAATGGTATTTGTATTATAGTATCCTTAATGAGTATACGAAAATTTAGAATTTTCTGACACAATGCCCATAGCACAACTACCTTAAGTATGCGATTATGCCCCACGTTCCCTTACGTATACAACGTGACCTGTTTGATCACGTGGATTTATCATATTATGTGCTTTTTACTTATTTTTAAGTTTCATTACTGCTAAAGAACCACTATAGTTATTGGTTATTGACACATTTTTATAATATGATACTTGAGAGGTCAATATAAAATATTCGTCAAGAAATAAACAAATACAATGAATTATTACGAATAAATGAGTTTAGACACTTCTTAACCACAACTACTTATATTTAAAACCTCTGTATGTACATTTCTAGAGCTAAGCTCTCCATCCTCAGCATAAACTCTAGTTTATGGTGAGGAAGAAAGCTTAGCTCTCGGAATGTACATACAGAGGTTTTAAATATAAGTAGTTGTGGTTAAGAAGTGTCTAACAGTATATTGTGTAACAAGTGTGCTAAATACATCTCTATGCGTCAGGACAGATGTTTTCAGCACGAGTAATAGGCGAGCGCTCACGAGCCTTGGCGCGTGAGCATCGCAAGCCGAATACGAGTGCTGAAAACATCGCGCCTGACGCATAAAGATTTAGCAAACGCGTTGCACACTATACTTTATTCAACACATGCATGGTTTTAGACTTTAAATGAATTAATGTCGAAGAACTTAGATTCACTGACAGAACTACCTACATCTCATAATAAAAACATTGGGTTCGATACAATATTTATTCCCTTTTTTACCATAGTAACCACATTTCATTTTATAACACCGAAAAGAGGTACATAATGTTCATTAGATAACGGGTTTTTCAAATGTTTGTCAATATATCATCGAAAAGCGTTTCATAATGGATCATGACGTCATCAGTCAATAAATTTTAAGGTCCGCAAAACAGATACGAAAAAACACTAAAAGCATGCATGTGTTGAATAAACTCATTTATTCGTAATTAGTATAATCCACAGTGCTCTTGATATTGCTTTACAATGCATATGAATTTATGAATAAAAATCCATGACGAAAGGATGTGCACAGATCTAAAATTAAACCAGTTCAGATAACTCCATGCAGCGATATCTCCAAAACAAAGGCTGATCAGGAAAAAAATATTTTATATTTTATGCTTAGAATCCAATCCCAAACACGAATTTTCATTTTTCTCCTCCTGGTGTAAATCACCTGTATATTATGTTATTATTTGTATAAATCATATTATTGTTTTTTTCGTCCATCATATATCTTTAATGAAAGCTTACTAATGGGTTAAATAAGGACATTTACATGTGCAATATGTTTTATTTTATAATTTATTGCCAACGTTTCTTCAACATTGTTGACTTCTTCAAGGCTCAAATGTTAGTTGTTGCACACTAGTCAAGATTCGATTTAATTTGTTCATATGTTGTTGCCATGTACTATATCAATTCTATTCGTACAATAAAATTATTAAAACATCCGTGTCAAAATTGAAAAATTAAAACCTGAGGAAATCAACAATGATGACGAAATGGCAGTAAAATAAAACATATTGCACAGGTAAATGTCTTTATTTCCCCTTCGTAAGCTTTCATTAATAGGGTTCCGTACTGGAACCCTATTACTAAGTCTATATACGCAGTCTCTCTGTCTGTTCTATCTTTAAAAGGCTGTATATTTTGAACCGTAACAGATAGCTGGTTGAAATTTTCACATAATATGTGTTATTATGGCGGATATCCTAACAAATAATAAAAAAAACAAAAAGTAAAAATTAAGAGGGGTCCCCATACAAAAAACTTTTTTTTTTCAATTTGTTTTTCTATTTTTCAGGGGACAACCGACCGTAAAACTGTAAGCAAAATCAACTACTGCTTATCATGAAAAAGAAAAATGACGAGGAGAGCCGACCCCAAATGAAATGAGATAAGGCTAAGAAAAAGAAGAAAAAAGAATAAGTTCTTCTGTTTTTGCTCTGTCGTAAAAACGGTAATTATACATACCTACAAGCGTCAAATTTGAAAATATATTTTTATCTGGCTATTTTTTACTTGTCACCGAAAACGCAAGAGAGAAAGGCTGCCAGATTTATAGATTCTTAAAGGGGGAACACTTACACAGGTATTTTTAATGTTATTTTGCCTAACGTAAACGCTTGAGAAATTCCGTCGCTGCCTCTTCAAATAACTGTAGATATGATCGGAAAACTTCTGGAACCTTCAAGAAACCTCATAGAACCTTCTAAAAACTTTATAGAACCAAAAAAATGAAAAGTGTGTTTTATTTGTAACTAAAAAGTATACAAAATAAAATTAAAGTAAAAAAAAAATTTAATAGAAGATGCTTTTTATTGAGAGGCCCTAAAAAGCAGAAAATAAAAATTAATATTATACAAATGAATGCTTAAGTTTGCATTAGTGTTTTGAAACATCCATCGAAAATGAAGTAAATCAAAGTTCACACAGTAACGAAGTATGCGAAATCGTGACCCATCTCCTACGATACCTGGCAAAAACCATTAATTAAAGAGTAACAAAATGAATTATTACTAATAACGAAGTGCTCGCTAACATATCCTGGCATATTGCCAAAGTACCGAGTGAAAGATTTTCGTTTTCATTTAACATCTGCACTAAGGTGATTGTTCAGTCAGATTGTAAAAAATGCTCTCCACAAATTTCGAACTGTGGTCGCAAAAGGCGTTTTACTCCTGTTTTTATTAGCTACAATTAAGCAAAACTTCTCAAAATGGCGTTTGTTACTTAAAAACTAAAAAAAAAAATTTTTTTGTCCAAAAAATTCCGTGATATTTGTCAATATTTCTTTACACACGACTTGACATTTCGAATTACGGGAAGTTAAATTGACATTTTAAAGTTTTTTCTTCACATGATAAAAATATTGAGATATGGCTTGTTCAACAATTTTTTTAAAGTTATTTTTTTCTGCACTTAAATTTCTGTTAAACTTATGTTATTTTTACCTGATTTTAAATCATTTATTTAGATCAAATAATATATAAAAATTTGGCTCAAAGTCATATGGGAAGAATGCGAAACATACATCTAGTTTATTTTGAAAACATTATTATCAAAGAATAAGGTTTTTTTTACAGAAATGAGAGATTTCCGAAACTGTTTTTCAGTATTTTGTATGTACACACACATTCGTATTTAGACCTATACATTATACATGTCACTTACATAAATAAACATTTAAAAGAAATAGTTTCAAAAATTTAATTGCGGATCATAATTAAACCTGCCTCCACCAACACTAACCATTATTAATGGGTAAACATGACTCTCCATAGTCTATACTCTATACGACCGTAGTCGGAAATACGAAATAAAGCATAACCTATATTTTATTCTTAGTACCTTTAGTACTATATCCTTACAAATTTTCAAGTAAATCCGTTCAGTATAGTGACGGAATGACATGACGAAATAATAAGGGCTCCTGGTAGACTTGGGTATAGTTACTGACATGTATAATGTATATCTCCTAGAACTATATCCTCTCTCGGACACGTTCCCTATCTTTCCCTAGAAGGCACTTTAGCATATTATAGTCCGATTTCATCATGAGATGGTCACACTGCACACACAACGACCAAAGTATTCGTTCGCTCCCTAATGAGAGTGCATATAGTAGCATATCGGATACTTACATGATAATTGACAAGTTCGGGTATACTCGGCGTTTTAAACTCTGTAGAGTCTTTATTGTGAACAATGGAACGAGACGTTCCCCGGACAGGCAGAAACTTATAATATAATATCTTAATATCTGGGTGCCGAGCTTTGCTCGGATGAGTTCAATAAAAACAGTACTTGTATGCTGTGAGATATTATTTTCTCAGAATATTATTCCGAAACGAATTTATTTCTGAAACATAATTTAAAATAATTGTTTCTGTTAAATATTTTAAATACCTATGTGTATTTTTAAGCGTAAAAACTAAGTATCAACTTGAATCAAGCATTTTTTCCTGTAAATATTATTTAGGTCGCCATTTTCAAATCTACCGCCGTTATTGTTTTGTTGACTGAAGAACTCGCAAAAACCGATTTTCATAGATTGAATATCTTGTAAAAATGTTCGAATCAGATAAAATTTTGCTCGCCCGTTACCATTTTAACAATCCAATTTTAAGCATTAATACCAAATATCAACTTTATCGAAGTACTTTTTCTCTGTGATGTCATCTTAACAACTTCCAGTAAATTTCAAATACTTTTTTTTGCATAGGTACCTACTGAAAAACTCACAAAAACTTTTTTTGCATGTATCTTCACCATAGTTTTTAAAAATCGATGTGTTTTGATACACATGCCTGCGGCGCTATAAATGCGGCCCTTTGGGCCGCCGTGCCAATTTTTAGATACGCAAAACTTTTTTGTATGTATCTTAACAATAGCTTTTAAAAATCGATGTGTTTTTACACAGACCCGCCGTTTTGTCATTATTTACATATTGTGCAAGACACTTCTTATATTAGTGTTCATTTACAATTTTAACACTTGTGATATATTATATAAAATCTATGTAGAAATAGACTTCGAATCAATCTGACTTTAATTGAGCAAGTTATAATAAATAAAAAAAACACCTTTTTTTTAATTGCTCCCCTCTGGAACCAAAATTCCTACCTAGATCAATTTCTCGTCCCGAAAAATCCTCATTCTGTAAATTTCATCAAAATCGTTAGTCGTTTTTGAGAAAAAAAGGTCTAGGGAAGATTATACGTCATACTACATTTAACGTACCTACTTACCTATACTACATATTTTATATAAGTAATATAAAAATAACATACCTATTTATTTAAATATTAGCTACAACTACTTACATAATTATGTTTAGATTTTATTGTTGTTATTTTTTTACTTTTCAAATAATTACTGATTATTTTAATAAGTTAAAGATTGACTGTCAGAGTAATAAAATATTTTTTTTTTTTTTTTTTTTTTTTTTTTTTTTTATTATAATCACGATGGACACGATTTCTAATATAAAAAAAATGTCAGAGTAATTTTGACATAAATAATGAAAATAGTTTGTTTTTCCAAAGCCTACTCACAATACGACACTGTTTTATGACGTTAAAAAACTGTTTTTTAAAATGATAAAATCGATAAGAAAACGAATTTTTCCAGAGATGAGACCTAGCTAGATCGATTTTTTGCCCCCCGAAACCCCTTTTCGGTAAATTTGATCAAAATCGTTAGAGCCGTTTTCGAGAAAATATTTATATAGGTACATAGAAACATATATACAAGATTTACTCGTTTAATAATATAGGGATTTCTTCAACGCAAAGGTGTTAGTGAAACGAGATAGTTCTACTGGCATGTTGCACATTAACATGTCCGCGTACATGTGTCAAGGAGCCATGTCCGCTCATCACAGGAAAACGTTCCATGTTCTTCTATCTTCGGAACTCTTTTGCTCATGTTTAGTTCCTATAGTGGCTACGGAACCCTAGTTAAAAGCCGTGACTATGCATTTTCCAGGAACTGTAAGACATTGTGTCTACATGATATGATTGTGCGTATTATTATACCATCATTTTGTTAATAGGGATGTTTACAATAAAACAGAAAAACACAGTAATGATATTATAGGATACCAAAAGGACGCTTGAGTATACAGATGGTTCACATCTGTATTTACAGTATGCACAATGTAACAGACGCCAGTGAGGAAATCATTATCTGTATGCTTACTCTTTATAACTTGTAGGACTAGGAACTACAGTATAACCGGTAGTTGCAGTATGGTCGGAACCTTTGATCTTTTTGTTTTTGATCACGTCACCATCCGATGTTCTTGGGAATGAGACGCAATACAAGAGTCTAGTCGTCAAATCATAAGGAGCACGTGGTCGGTTTTAGAATAATTCACTGGATCTTCACAATCACTATCTATACTTTTATAATAAAAATATATGAGCACTGTGGTTGGAATAAAAACAAAAATAAAGATAGTTACTTCTTACCACAACAGTTTTATTGATGGATGTACATTTCGAAAGCTATGCTTTCATCTTCAGCAAACACTATACACAAATATGAAAGCATAGCTTTCGAAATGTATATCCATCAATAAAACTGTTGTGGTAAGAAGTAACTATCTTTATTTTTGTATCTATACTTTTATCAAATCCATTTTAGGTTCCTTATCGCTTTTTTAGTTGCAAACGGTGATACTAGATCGGTTAAACACAAATTCTTTTAAGAAAGGTTCGTTGATCAAAAATAAAGATAGTTACTTCTTACCACAACAGTTTTATTGATGGATGTACATTTCGAAAGCTATGCTTTTATCTTCAGCAAACACTATACACAAATATGAAAGCATAGCTTTCGAAATGTACATCCATCAATAAAACTGTTGTGGTAAGAAGTAACTATCATTATTTTTGTATCTATATACTTTTCTCAAATCCAATTTAGGTTCCTTATCGCTTTTTTAGTTGCGAACGGTGATACTAGATCGGTTAAACACAAATTCTTTTAAGAAATGTTCGTTGATTAGCTGAAGGATCCAGAATAAAAGGCACTAAATTTCGCATTTTTAAACTGGAGTCTTGTGAAACATCTATGGAGATTATTATAGGTATATAAACGAAAATATCTCAATTAACCTCACAATCGCTCTGTCTGTTTTATGAAGAGAATAGTAGCGCCGCCTGGACACATGGTTTTTTGTTCGCTACGTTTTTGTCAAATATTATATAGGCAAGGTCCGTCTGCAGTTTGCCTGTCTAAACGCAAGTTCAACCGATTATTATGCGGTTTTCACGAATACCGAGATAAAATATGTGGAAAGGATTTAGGCTATATTTCATTGTCATCATAACATGGGACTGTTATTCCCGGGCAGCGCCAGGTAAATATGGCTAGTTTAACATAGGTTTATGTAAATGTATCGTTGCTTCCACTTCTTTCTAGTAAAAGTTAAGACAAAGGGGTGTCGATTTCTGATTGATTCGTTCGATCCGCCATGTTTTTCAGCCAAAATTTAACTTTACGTCATTGAAAGCATCTTTCACATGATTGTTTCCTAGGTAATGTAATTGTCTCAGCTGCTGTTAGTGCAAGAAAGTGAAACGCGAAATATTTTTTTTACGTTTCCAAAGTTTTTAAAAGTACGCGCAGAACGATATAAACACGTAGGCGAGCACCCTCTAAGAGAGGGGGTTAATACCGACATTTTGTTCCGTAAATTGAAATATATGCTTAAAACAGTCGCCGTAACAACATATTAAAATTTGAACCTTGAACTTCGTCGGGTATATGACACGTTTAGGGTGATCTGCCACCCCTTTAATACCGACCAATCGATCTGCAAGTATTATAATGACATTATTGGGTCACAAGCTATACAAACAATTTCAGTCTTGAAGCAATAATAATTATGACCATTTTTTTTTGTTACATGTTGGGGGCGGTCTGCATCCCTCCCATACCGCTATCTAGCAAAATTCCTTACTCAGGGCACTTTAATATGCCTCCCTCAACATCTTCACAAAAACAAGGCCTTAAATAAATAACACCAAAAATTGTCACTAGCTCTCGATCTATTATACTAGAGCAACTCTATTTCATTGTAATGCGCGACGCGACGCTTTACAAAGTTATAAACAAAGTGGCATACGCTTTTTGTCTTAACGCCTACGATAACAGTATACTGTGGAGTGTGGACCAGCCCCTACAATATGTAAATCAAATACAGGTAACAACTAGATTTTCAATACTGTCTGCAGAATGTATTAATACACACATATACCGGCAATGTAGAATTCTATAGTTACATGTGAATGATGAATATTTATGACGAAACAAGTTTTGCAACGTTGCAAGCGAGCGCATCATTTTAACTAGACCCCGTGACCTTTATTTCAAATTCACTCGGCCGTCTTACAAACACACACACACATCCTACATACATATTATGTATGCATGTAATTGGCATTGCATTGCTCTGATGCACTTACATTATTTTTATTTTACAAATGGCGCGTATATAAGAAAAAAGTGCCGCCCTTTCAAATACGATTTGCATCAATACAGAGTGTTAAAAAAATGTTAAAAAAGACATAACGTGTAATACTTATAGCCCTACAGTCGATCGTCGGATTTCCAATGCTTCGAATACAGTTTATACAGACAAATTTGTCTGTGTGAGTTAGTATTGGGGCAAACAAATAAGGAGCCACGATTATTACCTATTTTTATTTCACCGGAAATTGAAAAAATAGGGCTGCCAAGGGGATGCGGGAGAATGAACTCTGGCATCCCTTGATGGTATATAAAAGTACTCGTTGAGAGTTGAGACCGACAATAGGATACATTCCAGTGAACAGTGATCAATATAAAACTTTTAGTCCAGTAATTTTAGATTTCCACTGCAGAAAAATTCCCAGTTAGCTGATTTTTCTTTATTTACCTTCGTTATGGTGTTTTAAAAAACGTGTAAAAAGTCCCCATCGATATCGTGCCGGCGTTGCCAGATATTCGAGGTTCAAGTTCACAATAGACGATTTTTAGCGAATTTCTCGGTTCCGTTTCATTTTTTGTAAAAAATGGTTATTATCAATCTTGTAGAGAACGAAATTATCTACAACTTTTGTATAAACATCTTTTGTCTACGATTTATAGTTTTTCTTATTAAAGTACCCGCGGCTTCCTCCCCCTCGATTTTACATAACGGGATTATGCTGCTTCCCGAGGGTCTAACATAATGATTTGTACCATAATTTTAAGTTGAATTGACAGCTAACGATTAATTATAATTTTCTCGAAATTAATGCAGTAGTTCTCTACTTATAAGCAACCAAACATACAAATCGACAGCGCTCAAACAGACAGACAATTTTTTTTCGAAAATACGATATTTATACTTGACATCAATTATAAAGACCATTCGTAAAGTAATTTTGTAAAAAAAATTTACAAGGGTTCAGAGAGTGCGGATTAAGTACGTTTCAGCAAAAGAAAATCGCTCTTATCTCTGCAGCAGTAGCTTGCTTATAAAGATTTTGAAAAACTTACGATAAAAATAAAGTGCCGTTCAAATTATATTGTAAGTCGAAAATTTACTAAACGCACTGTATTATGTATGTATATAGGCAAGCGCAGAACTGTATACGCGTACAGTACAACACATTTACCGCCCTCCGTACTTACTGACGTTCGCGTCTGTCTCTCAATCAGTGCGCTCTGTGACCTTCCTATATATCTCCTAATCGGCGGGACAAGTCCAGTGTTGCCACATGCTTAAACAGAAAAGTTGTGGGAATGAAAATTGTGATCCTCTTTAAAACATTATATAGTGGAAGAATCGCTTAAGTCGACCGTTTCTAAGATATTTCGAAAAAAGTAATAAAGGTGGTAGAATTTCGTGGTTTTTTCAAGATGGCGGATTTTCCCCCAGAGGGACTTTTTGGGAAGTTTGGGATATCAATCAGAACACTATTCTTTGACATTTCCACCAATTTTTAGCTTGAGGTTTCAAGTGTCCGGGTTCGGGCAACTTTTTGTCGTATTTGCCTGAACTATAAATAAAGCCTGCTTCAACTGACCAATCAAAACTTAAGCTTCCAAGGTCGCAAATAATGCTGCATCTTTTATATACCTGTATTTTGCTGTATAGCACTATAATATACTTAATATTGCAGGATAATTGATAAGTGAGGAAGTTAAATCATCATGAACTACACTCGTCAAAATTTATTTTTGTTACTCAGTCCTGTACACGTCCGTCTAAATAAATTATTATTTATATTGCGTATCCAACCACCCTCTTTTGTTAGTAAATATGGGGTGTAGCTGGTAGGTTAGAGATTGTACAAGATGTGACCTTTATAAAAACTGACATCCCTGTCCAAAAACTACTCCCGGAATCAATATTTTATTCCTATCTCTTAGTGTTAAAATATTTTTGAAAGTGAATTTTTTACCTTTCAATTTCTCTTCAAGTCATAGCTATTTCTCTCATTCTTAGCATTACAGCATCTGTTGTTTCTAGCTAAATATGGATATTTAATATCGTTTTCCAGTTAATTTAAATTACCTATCGTATAATGATTTCAATAATAATTTAAAAGAATATTTTCTGATTGCTACCCGGCCCCCATAAGGGAGGGCTGACAAGACTCAAGCCTGGAGGGCCAGGATTAGGAGGGGCACGCCCGCGTCGTGGCGGGTCGGTCAACTAAGAGGCAAATGCATCAACATTACTTAGTAAATAGTAGCACATATCTTTGGCCTGGGAAAATGGTACATAAGTTTAGGTATAGAAATATATCTATAGCTAAATATTATTATTTATATTCGAATGCTACGTTCCAAAATAAAATTTACTTGAATCATTCTTAAATATAATACACACCACATTACTAACAGGACAAAAACCTGATTTAATTTAAGACACTGCGTCCTTGATACCAAAACATATATGGATGGGTGAGTGATGATGCTTTCGAGTTACGTATATGCGCTTGGCTATATAATTTGAAAAGTTTGGGACTGCAAAAAACACGTTTGTGTTGCAGGTCTAATATTTAATGCTCGGAAAGTTTTTAGTACGAAACATTGAACAATTTTGAAGTTTTTATATGTATCTAAATAATAAAACATGGCAATCTTATATTATGCATTCTTTGGATCACTAAAATTATAACGATTCTTCACATTTTAGAGTTTGATGAAAAATAACAGGCTTGTCCATAAAGAAGATCGTGGCGAGAAAACACATCACGAAATAGATGAGGTCAAAACCAAACGATTTAGTCAAACATGCCTTGGTAAAATAATAATTACACTCCCTAGGCTTAAGGAGATGCAGGATGTTCAGTTGTTCAGGATGTTCAGTTATGCACATTTAATAACAAATAATTTGTTTTCGTCTTACGAGTATTCTCTACAGGATGTTACCCCCGCACTCTTCATCTCAAATCCTTTCCCCTCGCCTATAAAACGGTTCCCGCTCTCCCGACGCTATTTTTAAAGCTAAAGGGCTCGGGTAAACGCCAAATGAAGGACAAGAATCACACTACAGAATATAGATCACACAGGCGAATTTTTTGAAAAAAGTTTTGGCGGCGTGTGAAAGATTACGGAAATTTGTAATTTTTTCCAGGAAATGTTTTACAATTTTTTGCTTGAAGGGTCTGTACTGTGATTCTTAGTCCTTCATTTGGCGTTTACCCGAACCCTTTAGCTTTAAAAATAGCATCGGCAGAGCTGTAAGCGTTTATAGGTGAATGGAAAGGATTTGAGATGAAGGTGAAGGGGTCACTTCCGGTAGAGAATACTCTTTTAAACGGGGTTATTTGTGTCACTGTGGTAGAAAGACTACAGTGCGTATAATACTTATATTGTAAATGAATGTGTGTGTGTGTTGTATTGTAAAAGAATGTGCACATGTGACACTGGCACGACATGACCTATCACAATCGGCTCTTTAAACTAATTGTGACTGAAGTGGAAAATGGAGAGAGTGAGAGCTACTGTGTGAAGTGCTTCACCACAAATCGGCGTCCCGGTGTTACGGTTCAAACAGCGCTGATTACTGCTTAGTTTACTATCGAAAAAAGCTATGGGTATGCAAGTTCATATAGACAGTATTAGTTTGCTTATTTAGCTGAACACTTCAGCTAATTATTTAAAATATCCAACTGCAAACGAAATGAGTGTTTAAAAGGTGCAGTGGGCTTATATCTGACTACACACGACGTGGTTAAGTCAGCCAATATCTATTTGGATCATTGACCAATCCTAGGAGCTTAGAAATTAGCCAATATGTATTTGGATCATTGACCAATGCTTAGAAGTCAGCCAATATGTATTTGGATCATTGACCAATCCTAGGAGCTTAGAAGTTAGCCAATATGTATTTGGATCATTGACCAATCCTAGGAGCTTAGAAGTCAGCCAATATGTATTTGAATCATTGACCAATCCTAGGAGCTTAGAAGTCAGTCAATATGTATTTGGATAATTGACCAGTCAATCCTAGGAGCTTAGAAACTGACTGATCAATGTGCGGAACAACCGCGCGTTTTGGTTAAAGCTCATAATAGTTTTGTTTCGTACTTTGACAGGGGTATTTTTAGGAGTGACTAGAATGGCTGGTCAAAGCTAGCCACTAAAAAACTCACTTCGGACTTTGACTGGTCAATTCTAGATATAGCTGAATTCTAACTTGTCAGAAATACATATATAGGCCATGATCTCAGTGACTGAGAGAGTACAAACCACGGTAAAGAATGACTGGATATGGTAGCGACTGTACAAAGTCAAAAGTTTTCACTGCATGCGATGACGTGTTTCCCTACCTTAGCATATGCAGCGAGAGACATTACTTTTAGCGTTGGTATTGACATCGCAGTGTTTCCATGCGCAAAACTTTAATTTCCCTAGTAAAATCTTGAAAATTTCCCCAGATTTTCATTAGATCATAGTTTTAAAATTACCTAGAATTTCCCTAGAAACATTTCTATTCAGATTTGAGGTTATGTTTTAGTTCTACTGTTTTAGCGAGTATTATCCCCTAATTCTTGTAGTTATTTTCATCTGTAGTTCAGCCATACGTATGAAAAATGGCAATAAAGGCATGGAATAAATGTGTACACTAAACTCCTTAAATTGTCGGAGATCTAAGACTAACGAAAATAATGAAGATTCGGATTCATTTATTATCTCTTGCTAGTTAGGTATACAACCTACCTTGTTAGTATTATTTGTGTCAAATTGATAAAAAAAATTATAAAAATTGGCATCCGAAGCAAGGTAACTACCTTAAATCGACAAAGTATGCGGTCGCCGGCGTCTGCACCCGTATTTATAAAAAGTAAAAACACAAGTATACATATGTGTTTATGTATGCGTATTACAAGCCAAGGTTGTGGTTTTGCTGGCTCACACACAAAGCGTAATCTGGAACGTCTGGCACTCTGGAAAAATTTAAATAAAACAATAGTATTTCATTGAACCTTAATATATAATGTAGGGATGTGCGAATATGCCACTAAATATTCAAGTCAAATTTAGGTCAAATCAAAGAGTGTATTTAGATCTATACTTAAATATAATAAAATCGTAAACGCTCTTTTGTCTGTCTGTTTGTGCACGCTAATCTCCGCAATGGCTTAACCAATTTGGATGTGGTTTTCTATGATGTATTAAGATAAGCTTGGGCTAACATTTAAGTAGTGTTTGTTTCATTAATCGGTTTACAACTAAAAAAGATATGTCAATTTTAAAGTGCCTCTCGCTCGCGTTGTGACACTTAATGCAAATGTCAAAACGCAGAGTTAAACATAGATATAAATAGGTTGAGTGTTTATTTATGTGACACCGTTAATGCAAACTATTTCCAAGTGATTTTAAGCCTGAACTTCGTTTCACAGGAGGAGAGATTTTCGCGGGAAAAGGGGGGGGGCGTAATAAATCATACTTCGCTTTGCAGGGGGAGAATTTCTCGCGGAGGGATAATAAATTAACACTATATACAGGATTTTATATTACTGGGCATAAAAAAATCTAAATATACGTGAGCGGAGCCACGGGTGGTACTGCTAGTGGTATCATAATATGAGAACTTACAATTTGTTTTGGGCAAAATAAAAAAATTAACCCTTTAATCTATCCCTTAAAATGATTAAATTTTTCTCAATTTCAATATTCTACAAGCATTTTATCAGTCCAACATCTGCACCAAATTAAACCCTTCAGTATAAGCAATTTACTATTCGTAATCGCAAACTAATTTTATAAATCTGGCACTGTCTGGCCGATTTTGTTAAAATTTTAGGGGCGCATTGTAAGTGATTTTGAGACAATTCCACTCATTGTTTTGATGCCCCCAAAAAATAGTTTTCAACCCTTAAATATAATCTTTAAAATGGTAAATAAATTGCGCCCATTCTAAATAGGCTTCGTGATGACGAATTGTAACATGCGTATTGCGTGCGCCAAATTTCGTTTAATTTTATGAAGTCTTTCGAGAGTTATCGTGCTAGTACAGATACACACACATACACATTTCCAAAAATGCTGCAAACTACACTGATAACTGTGACAATTGCGGGTTAACTACCCCGAAGCTTCCAAAATCGCGTTAACTGCAGTTACATCGCAATACCAACTGTAATGTATTTTTTCTGTTAAAATGAGAATTTAGTTAATTTAATGTTATGTAAAGAATGTAAGCATTTGATTATGAAATTTATTTCTTAAAAATTATTGTAGTACTTATTTAAATTTAAATAAAATACACAACACCAACAAAACTGTCAATCATTCTTTGATTTGCATAAATTCCAATACACGTGAAAGTCTTTTATTAGGATAGGCACAGATGTGAATTAAATTTATCTATTGATTAAAATGCACGATTCAGATTTTACAAAAACGAAATGTAAACGAGCAACTAAATAGACTTGATTCTAGTCATATTATTTTAATCGCATTCTACATAATATATTGTATTTTCTATACCTAGTCACTATATAAAAAAACTTTTTAACAAAAAAAAAACCTTCTTCAAAAAGCCACTAAAAAGAGGAAAATAATTCGAAAATAATGAAATTTTGAAGTCTGCGCCAATTTAATAAAATATGAAGTCGGTTAAAAAGTATAGTATAGTGATTAATATCTTCTTTTTAACCAACTTCATATTTTATTAAATTGGCGCAGACCTCAAAATTTCATTATTTTCCTCTTTTTAGTGGCTTTTTGAAGGAGGTTTTTTTTTTTTGTTAAAAAGTTTTTTATTTTTTACTTTTTAGTGTCAAAAAGTGACATTTACCTTGAAGGAATCACACGCCGTTACTAACTTTTATTAAAATCAGCCGAACTACTGAATCGATTTTGATGAAATTTCTATGGGACCAATCTGAAAGTATATCCTTTCAAATAAAAAATTTCCAAATCGGTATATAAATGACGGAGTTCTGAGGTAACAAACAAAAAAAAAATACAACCGAATTGAGAACCACCTACTTTTTTTGAAGTCGGTTAAAAATTAAATATAGTTCTGGCTAAAAGAGACATATTTTAGTCTCTATTAGCCAGAAAAAAATGTTTGGTAAAATTGTAGCTTTTTTATTTTACAAGCTTTTATATTTAACTTGCTGTGAGTTAGTATGTGTGGGTCAAATCTTGCAAGTCAATTTTGAACGACTTTCATGTATCCGATCGATTTGAAATTTTGTATACATGTGTATTCCCGATGACAACACATGAATAAATCGTTTTTAGAATTAAGTTCAAAGCTAGAAACTTGAAATTTGGACAGTAGGCTCCTTTTCTGACGTAAGCATCCACCTAGAAGGAATTTTTCGAAATTCAACCCACACGGGGGTCAAAATAAAACGGGGTAAAATGTTGAGACTAAAATGAATATTAGAAAAAAAACATTTTAGAGACAAGCTTTTATCGAAGTGTACTTAAAAGGAAAAAAATAATATTTAATAATTTAGGTTCACAATTACATATAAAAGCGGGGGTTGCGACTAATAAACTATCATAGAGCTTCAACCCACGTTCTTATAATAATTATTATGAACCTAAATAAATTATTAAATATTATTTTTTCCTTTTTAGTACATTTCAATAAAAGATGGTCTCTAAGGTTTTTTTTACTAATACCTATATTTTTATATTTTACATTATATTTTTTTCAAGATATTATGGCATAATTGACCGCCAATGCACTGCATTAACATCGCGGATTACTTTAGGTATTAACGCGAGTACATTTTACATTGCAATGCAATGTATGAAGCTTGTGAAATAAAATAGGTAAACGCAGAGAAGCATGTGGCTGTGGCACCCGTCCCTCTTCTGTATTCTTATTATAAAAGTGTGCTGCTGTGTGCATTAAAGAAGCTCTATTTATAACCGCCCTAGTGAATGCAACATACACACACACGCCGACCTATAGATGCGTTCACACATACATAGGAGGTATCTACATAATATGTATCTGGATTCTAGATGCATGCTGTGCACATATGCAGCCATCTGTAACGACAACAATGTTGCCAACCTCCATCAGTTTATCATTTTATAAAGAAGTGATACTAAATTTAAAAGTTGAAAGAAAAATGACAATTTTGGAAAATATTATGCGAGTCATGCGGGGTTAATATGAATATTTGAACTCTGTTACAAATATTTGTTTATTGTTAAGAAGTCTGGTTTAATCAAAAAATCTCAAAAAAACAGGCTTTAATCAACACAATAAAAAGTAGAAAATAAATTTCTTTCTCTTCTATAACGTTTAAAAACGTGGGACATTCACTGTACATATATTTCATTTAATTCATCTACGTTTTAAAATTTTATAAAAAGAGAAAAAAATTTATTTTTTACTTTTTAGTGCGTTGATATATAAACATGTTTCTTTAATTTTTTTGAAAGTGTAAATTTTATTTTTTAACATTTTAGTCATTGATAAATTTTCAACTTTTGCGGCACTAGAGTACAGTCTAATTATCTGATATCGAGGAGGTACTTTCATTAGATATCTGTGCGCGAATTCTCTTCATCTCTACTAATGCGGCACTATTACAAGGTGTCTTGCCCATTAGCTTTGAACAGTCCAGCTCCTGGATCTGAAGTCCATTTAGTGACGACACGTTTTCCCACCATCAATACCGTCACTTCCACCACTTTTTATTTATTTTCTTTTTTTTAACTTGTTATATAAATATTATTATAGCCAAAATATCAAAATATTGTATTGTTATCAAAACTACATACGACTGCAAAGCTTCACATCAATTGGACATTTGGAAGAGGGTGAAAATCGAGTCGCAAGATTTTTTTAATATACTACTTACATACTACAAACATACATACAGCATACACGTGAAACAAATATAAGTGTGTTAAAAATATCGCTTTTCAAGCTAAATTTTGATCAAAATGCGTAGAAAAATGTTGTTTCGAAATTGTAGAAAAAACTATGTTAAATACATGTACCTATACAGTTTAAAAAATATCGTTTCAATCGATAAATTATTTTTCGAGCAGAATTCTCCAATGTTTTTCTTATGGAGAAATATGTGTGGTAACAATCTAAGGTCATTGTCGAACTTGATTTTTTGCCAATGCTTTCTGTAAACTCAACAGAACACTTGCAGGAAACTGTGAAGCTTCCACAGTGAGAAAATCTTTATGAGCGTTGGCAACATTGATGCACAGAATAGCTGTTCCATCCAGTGATGCTGACGCACGCAAATGCATTGTGCAATCGGGCACTGTTCTCCCCAACGCCAACGAATGGTCACATTGAAATATATCTTATGTACGATCTACACAATGTTATATACCTACGTTATACAAATGGTTCAACCCATATATTGAAATATATAGACTACCTAGAGAATAGGAAAATTCTGTCAGACCATTTCTGAAGTGAAACTTATATAGTGAGCACAATCAATAACTGACGCACTATTTATGGACTTCTCAACGCGTTTGGTTGGCACTGCAATATCTATGGCTGGCTAACATCAGTTCACAAGGACATATCCAGCGTGGGACATCCAACGACCTATCACATGAGGTTATTCAAGGCAACTCAAGGTCATAAACAAAGAAGTTGGGTAATATGGAAATAACTAATTATTAATTAAAACGTTACTACCAAGTCCGAAGATTCTTCCACAATACTGTTAATGTGCCTAGATTGATATGTCGATTGTTTTTATTATTATAAGGCTTCTTAATAGTGACGTTTTAATTAACAATTAGTTATTTTCATATTACCCAACTTCTTTATTTATGACCTTGAATAATCTCATATTATAGATTGTTAGATTTGTCTCAATAAGGGCTACAAAATTCTGTAAAAATTCCAGATGGTCGGATTAAAAAAAATGGAGGTGACCTTGACCTGACGTCAGCATATTAATCGAGGAGAAAATTTATATTTTCATAACGCCGCTATTGAAAATTCGATTTTCGGTATTTGTTCAGCGGATTGACGAGACTGATCGATTTCATCCCTAGAGATGAAAATTTTCAATCCGGTTCTTGTTTTTAACGTTGTTAAGAGGGAGACAGAGCGATTGGATCCGCATATAATTTTCGAAAACGTCAAATTAAGAAGGAGATAGAGCGATATTGAATCCGCATATAATATTCATAAACAGACATCTGACAGATCTAATATTTTTGCGACTTTTTTGCACGTTGATACCTCAAATCTAATTGTCAATAGAGTTGATGTGAAAAATAATATGCAATTACTCGGTATGAAACTTGGCGTTTGCAACACTTGTGGCTGCATGCCCTCGTACCTCGGGCAGCAAACTTCACACCGGTTGCAAACGCCAAATTTCTTACCTTGTAATGCAATATACTATTACCTACATACGTCCCCCTTGAGACCAAACAGTTTTTTTCCAAATCTTTTTTTGCTACTGAGATATTAACTTGTAACACTTTATGTACTTCAGTCTGTATGTAAAACTCTTATGGGTGGTGTATAAATAAAATAAAGTTTCTGTTAGTGCGTGCGATGCCGCGGGTAACGGCTCATCGTCTATAAATTGCGACTGCAAGAATTATAGATGCTCAATATAACTTAGGAGTTAGGATATATAGTAACAACAATAATACTATTTATTTGGTGTCTCGCAATTTTGTACATTGCTCGCAGAGATGAATGAATTTGATGGTTTATAGGTCGCCGCGCAACGAAATTATAATTTTGAATGTCACATCATGTATGTTGTGGCCGGCTGCTGGTGGTCAATAATAATTATTAGCGGTTGGAGGTCCGTCAGCACAACTAAACATGCATAGAAACAAACAAGCAGAGCGTAGAACTATCAGAGCTATTTACACGGTAAGCCGGTTATATGCAACGATACAGCACAATGACATGGATTTATTAGTGTATTTGCCATATGGCACATACACTATTGGTCGGATGGCGGGACCTAGGGGTCAGACCAAAATTTCTCGACGTTTCATAGCCTCCTGAACAATTTGGCACCATTTTTGAAAATGTTTATGTATATATAGAGGTGTGTGTGTGTGTGTTAGCACGATAACTCTCGAAAGACTCAATCGATTTTAACGAAATTTGGTATACACGTTGGAATCCATCACCGCACGGAACCTATTGAAAATTGGCCCAATCGGACCATTTTAAGGGTGGTTTTTAGGGGTTAAAAATGTTTTTGGGCCCAAAAATACCGAAAAAATTCTCAGAATCGTTTCAAAATTGAAATTTAACCCTTTAGTAACGATTAAAATCTGATACTAAAATTTTAATAAAATCGGCCCGGCAGGACCGGACTTACAAATTTTATGAAAACATTAATAGCGGATACGAATTTACTTACTGAAGGGTGTATTTAATTTGGTACAAATGTTAGGAATGATAATAATATTGCAATTAAGAAAAAAAATATTGTTTGAAGGGATGTATTAAGGGGTTAAATTTTTTATTTTGTCCAAAAACAAACTTAAGTTCACATAATAAAGCCACAATGCCAGTATTAGCAAATACACTATATGTCGGCAGGGTTTGGCACTGCGACCCGAGTTTTTTTAATAGTCGTTACAAATTTAAGGCTTCCATAGCGGAATTGAGATTTCGCGATTGCAAAATTTTTGACAACATTTTTAAACATACCAATTCCAGAACTGAAAAAATTAATATCGGAATTCCGGAATCAATGAAACGATTGAAAATTAACACATTTTTGCCTAATTTGCCGGCCAAAAGTTGGCCTTAATATAGATTTTTTACCAATGATTGATGAGTTATATTTTTTAAGTTTAATATTTGAAGTGTTTCTAATTATTACTAGCCGACAATGTTGATTTGTTTTGCTTGCTTGCAAATTTCCGATTCGAAGTTTCATTCAACGTTTTCTATATCAATATGTAAGCATAATTCGATTTTAAAAAAGATATGTTTCTTCCACATGTAGTATTTTTGTAGACTTTTCTCGATATTGGAACTCGTTCCGGAATTCCGTAGCTGGAAAACCACATATCGAAACCAGTTCCGAAATTGAGAACAATCCGATGTAGGCCGATATAGGAGATCGTAGTTATTATTAGTTTAAAATATTATGTATGCATACATCCACACCACTGAGTTAAAAGGTAATAAAGACGCTATACCATATAATACATAATACAACTGCTTATACAAGTTGAAGCCAAGTCTGACGTCACATGTCACAACAAACATGGCAGCCAAACTGCAGGGGATGGATATGAATATTATTCTCGTCTTCTTCTTACATATAAAATGAATGATCTCAATAAATATGGCGACTGGGTTCACTTTTAAATGCTTGTAGCGTGACAGCGTCTCTATAGGTATAGTGTATCCTCTTAACTCAGTGATCCACACAAATAATTACATATAGAGACGTCACGGATATGAGATTTCGAATCCGGATATATTAGGAGTCTTTTCATCAGTTTCGGTAATGGATACAGATATGAAATTATTTCGGTTGTCCGATAGTTTCAGTTATTGATATCTTTATTTTTTTATCAATAAGTAGATTTTAATTTTTAATACACTTAAATTTTATTGTGTTCACAATAAAGTTTAACACAGTAATTAGCCTTAAAATAAAATAATTGTTATGTCTACTTATTTTTAATCAACTCCGCCCCTATCCGAAATATTTATATCGGTTTCGGTTATGGTTTCGGATATTATTTTTTTTTTCAAATATCCGATAGTGTCGGTTACGGTTACGGAGCTCCATAACATCTCTAATTTGTATACAACTGTCTTTCTCTGCATCTCGTGTTGCATGGCGTCTGGCGCGGCGTGTTCTTTGTATAACAAGTGTACGCAATACAGGCTAACTGGATGACTGTGTACGATAAAAACGTCCGCTTCAAGTTTTATGTTCACTATCAAATATCAACAGCAGTCTCGTAGAAATGGGGTAAAATAAAATAATACATGTACATTGCGATTTGCAAACAATATGTTTTATGGATTCGAATAAATAACTCTAGGTCTAAGAAGTTCACGTCAGGAGTGTATTTTCAGGCGGTTGTCATTCCTTAAAGATTAATTTTGTCAAATTTTCTGACTTTCTTATACCATTATTTTGTAAATACAGAAATATTTAAAAATAATTCTGATGTGAAATTTCAGTGAATATCTTCTGTTTAGATTGCATTGAATTGTGGATTATAGACGCTCGACAACAGAGGTTGTTTAGGTTGCTTTTATTGCTAACGATAGCTTTATTGAATGCAATTTTAAACATCATTTTAATTATTCTTATTAATTTAGATCTGCAAGGTATACCTCGCCTAAGACTGTAAATGCAAAAAAACCTCCTTCAAAAAGCCACTAAAAAGAGGGAAAAAACTTTGAGGTCTGCGCTTATTTAATAAAAAATGAAGTCGGGTAAAAAGAAGATATCTATTAATTTATTAAATTGGCGCAGACCTCAAAGTTTTATTATTTTCCTCTTTTTAGTGGCTTTGAAGGAGTTTTTTTTTTTGTTAAAAAGTTTTTTATTTTTTACTTTTTAGTGGCTTTACAATACATAGTTTAGTCACTTGCCAATAGATTCACTTCTACAAACTTTTTAACCGACTTCTTACGCTGTGTGATGTGTCAAAAAATGACATTTACCTTAAAGGAATCACAAACCGTTACTCACTTTTATTAAAAGCAGTCGGACTACTGAACCGATTTAAGTAAAATTTCGAGGTACACCCTATCCAATAAAATAAGAATCATCAAAATTGAACTACTCTGTAAAAAGTTATGCGTGGTCATACATAAATATATACGCGTCGACTTGAGAACCTCCCTCCTTTTTTTGAAGTCGGTTAAAAATGAACTAATGGCTTTGGATTATTGATTCAACGATGCCATTAAAAATCAACTGGTCCATTAACACTGACAGTTCTGGGACAACTATATGCTGCAAACGGCTACTTTAACGAAACAGAACATTTTACCTATTTGATTGCTATTTGATTACAATGCTAAAGAACACACAGAGCATTCAGTTTTACGTCTTTGGCAGTCTGTGAGTCGCGTGTAGGCGGATTATATTATGCATAATATACATTTTTGCCATTCGAATAACTCTGTTACCGGCAACGTGCGAAATCAGTTAATTCGCGAAATCCATAGCCAGTCTGCAGAATGTCCAAAACGACAGGCAATTTGCGGGCTCCCGGCTGACATGTTTTAAGACTGCTCGCAGATTCATGCTAGGTTTCAGAAAGCATTGTCAAAAAATATGATTTGACAATGACCTTACATATTTTGATCATACAATTACAGTTTTTGAACATGCAGGAACAGTTTAATGTCGTTGTCAAACACTGTCATGCAGGGCCGTAGCTAGGGGGGGGCATTAAGGGGCAATGCCGTACCTTAAAACATCCAGTGCCCTACTTTAAGGAATTATAAACAAGCCGCAAAGACTGTCACGACAGAATGACAGACTTGATCTATCTGGCATTTGGAAAAACAAGATTAAATTCGTTGGACTAAATGAAGTTCTTCGGAAATTTGACAACATGGCAAGTTTTGTATTTTTTTTTTGAATTACCGTTTTCTTGCTTTTGTAATTTGATATCACCAGATGAGGTGGGCAATCCAATTAAAAAATTGTAGTCTTTTGCTTCAGCCCTACTTTAAACTTTCAGTGCCCTATCTTGAATTCAGCTCTAGCTACGGCCCTGATGTCATGTAGATGGTACTCACACAAAAACAAATGATTTACAAAGAAGAAGATCGCTCTCAAGTTCATCTTTCACTTTAGTGTGGATGATTAATTCGCGATTCATATCCAAAGTACAAGATGTAAAATCGGCAATCAGACAGACAGACACAGACACGCGATTTTTCTATTTGACATCCGCAAGGGAATTTTGCGAAAATTCGAAAATGACAGACAAATTTTCCTTGACAGTTTTATTATATTGTGTAGGTTTGGTATGTAACATATACTTATTTTTTTCTGTTTTTCAGTTTTGTAGTTTTGGAGATGATAAATAGTGCTCTTGACGTCTCGCGTTTTTTTTTCATTAAAACACCTGTCAAAGAAGTCTTCACTTTAACCAGTAAAGTACTATAATCAAAGCGTCTTATCAGTTTTCTCATTGTCTGAACTAGGCTGCATTTTGCATCTTATCAAACACACGCCAGTCCAAATAATGTTGTAGCTCCAGGGGGCAGGGGGCATGCCACCCCACGCAGTCAGAGATTCCAATTCGAGAGAATTTTTACTTCCCACCTCTACTATAGTAGGGAAGTAATGGATTTAGTCCGAAAAAAATATTTCGAGATTTTAACAGATTTTCACGTTTTGAGACCCTAGCAATCGTTTAAGATCATTTTCTGACTGATGTCTGTATGTGTGTGTGTGTGTGTGTGTGTGTATGTGTGTGTGTATGTGTGTGTGTATGTGGTCAATTTTTCGCCTTCGATATCTTAAGAACGGAACAACATACGGGCATGCCGATTGTTCTATTGTGTTTACCAGCCTTTAACTTAGATCTGATTAGATTTTGAGTCAAATCGGTTCAGTGGATCCTGAGATATTCAAAAAAACGTCCTCAATGTCACGTGTTAACATAGGTAAAAAAAATATAAATGAATTCTAGATGTTATAATATGAAAAAAATGTAAATATTTTTTTTCTCTAAAATGTATAGTTTTCGAGAAAAAAAATATTTTACTAAAAAAAATAAAAATTGTACGTAAATCAAGGTAACCATGATTTTTGCTATATTAAGCTAGCCATCAGTAAATCACTAAACAAAAAAGAGGGCCATGCTTTTTACAAAGAATAAAAATTAAATTGTGTTTTAAAAACCACCAACAGCTAAGGTTATTTGGGCCTAGTCAAAGAATAAAAAAAAAAAAAGAGTGTTTATTTTTTGCAAATATTTACTAGGTGGGAAGTATAGGACTGGTCATCAGTCTAATTTGTTCACCTTTATTGAGTGCTATACGAGTCAATTCGGCCTAAAGATGTTGAAGGGAAGAACGACGCCTGTCTGGTAAGGCTCTCGGACACATTGTTATCGATGTATGTGAAAAATATTCTTTGGAGCTGGAGAAAATAAAATTCTGGAGCCGCCAGTGAGTCCAATCTGCAAAACCTAAAACGACCGTAAGTGCAAATTCCCTATCGATTTGAACATTCTGCAAATTGGATAACAACGTAATAAAATTAGATTTTTACCAAGTTGGATTTTTAGGTGGACCTTTATTTTTTATGTTTACATAAAACCTTAAAAGTTTCCTCCGATAGAACTCCCGCAAACATTTTTATAGGGGATGAAGGGAGATAAAATTCAGTTTTTCGCAAATAACTCAGAAACTGTCAATATTTTGAGAAAAAAGGTCATTTTCAAATTGTAGTTCGTAAAATTTGTTACATTATTCGATAAACATTTTGCGGGGGTGCTATCGGTGGGGACTTTTGAGGTTTAGTTTGAAACGTAAAGAAGGTCCACACAAAAATCCAGCTTGTTAATATTTTTTTTATAATTTTCTTCTTTTTTGGTCTAATTACGGGGCTATAAGCATTTCGCGGATTGACTAACTGATCTCGCACTTTGCCGGTAACATGTCTTTAAAGCACATTGATTGGGGATGCTTGTAAATATAAGGTGTAATGTTTATGTGTGTGTATGTGTGTGTGTGAATGCATAACAATAGCTTACATATATAATAAAAGCGTCTGTAGACTGTAGCTGTAGGTGGTCCGTGATTTGTCAGGGTCTGCTTTCAGCTTTGTCCGCGTCACTGAGATCGCCACCCGTATACAATACCATTTTCTCATTTTAATCTGAGAAAAAATATTTATCCACTTGTGGATTGCCGGTACGAGTTTTCGCTTTGACTCTATAATATCGTTATACACTAAATGAACTCAAACGTCTAAACGTGAAGATCTATTAAAATTCGACAAAAATGTATGAATGATTTCAATACTTGCCTACGATAAATGTGGGAAGCAGGCACATTTTTACAAGCTTTTATTTAACTTGCAATGTATGTTATTAGTTAGTTAGTTTGTGTGTTTGTTTAGGTCAAAACTTGCAAGTCAATTTTGAACGACTTCCACGTATCTGATCGATTTGAAATTTTGTACACATATGTATTCCAGATGACAATACATGAATAAGTCGCTTTTAGAAATAAATTCAACGGGGATGTAGGGTTTTAACATTGGAAATGTTTATGTTCGTATATGGGGGCAAAAGGCCAAAAGACAACGGTGTCGCGATCAAGTGAGGAGCAATCATGCAAAATTGAACAAGTGCAATTTTTTCGAAATGTGTTTTATATCATGTCTAGTTAATTGAGAGGTATTTGCGACGATCTGCGATGTTATTTTTGAGCAAATGTTAATAAATACTGTAGAAAAATCCATTTAAAAGTTAAGTAATCAAGCAAAAGTGAACGCGTATATAACAGAAGAATAATAGGGTTATTCCTGACAAAACTAAACAGTGCATTGATAAATATTGTGTGTATAATAAACAGTTAATTAAGTTTCATATATGCTGTGAACATTTCCAATGTCCTCGATGGTTGCAAGGATTGCGAAATCTGTGAATTTTTTGATTAATCAACGCCCAGGCCAAATCGCTGAAGCTAGAAACTTGAAATTTGGACAGTTGGTTCCTTTTCTGACGTAAGCATTTACTAAGAAAGGATTTCTCGAAATTCAACCCCTACGGGTGTCAAAGCAGGGTAAAATTTTGAAAGACTAAAATGACCAAAATAAATATTAATAAAAAAACTTTTTAGAGACAAGCTTTTATTTAAATGCACTAAAAAGGAAAAAATAAATTTTAATAATTTAGGTTCATAATTGTAAAAGCGTGGGTCGTGAACTCTATGATAAACAATAAACATTAGTCACAACACACGCTTTTATAATTATGAACCTAAATTATTAAAATTTATTTTTTCCTTTTTAGTGCATTTAAATAAAAGCTTGTCTCTAAAAAGTTTTCTTATTAATATTTTTGTTATTTTTTTTTTACTAAGAATACGATAAAAATTATTCCAGCGCATCAAAAATGTCACTACGACACTGTCTTATAAGCGAAATATTATACTGTTTTTTTTTGTTTGTAAATAAGATTAAAACAAATGCGGTTTCTAGGTTTTATACGTTAGGTATTAAAGTAATTAATGATAACCTAGTTTTAGTAATATGCAAAGGAAATGATAAAAAATTAAATAAGTAGAACACACTCCATGGATTTTACCCAAGCTACTGTATGTTGCCATTAACTGAACTCAATGTTCAATTAGTAACTACATCAGATTATATTGCTATCACTACATTCCATTTGCTACTAGGCTGAGAGCTGGTGACGGTTTTTCTCAAGTATCTATTTAAGGCGATTTAAGGCAAAATAAAATTAAAGTTGTCTCTATTTGAAAATCTGTAGGTCTAGCAGCGACATTTTGGTCAGTCATTTCAGAATAACAATATACAACAGAGTGGCCCAATGAAAACAGTCACCCCAAGTTTTGGCCACTTAACATCAATTTTGCGAAAAAAGATCGCACACGTCAATTTTAGAATCAAGGGGGACATCTAAATCGTGTAGTATTATTTACGTAACTTCAACCCTGAGAGCAGGGTGAATTGCACCCCAAAAATTATAAATGAAAAGGGGTGTCAAACGATTCGTAGTTCGAAAGGCCTCTCAATTCTTTTTACAACAGTCTTTTTGTTTTTCAAATCCGATCATTAATTGCGGAGAAAATGACATTTTAATTTGTATTAAGTATCTTAGTCAGATTACTCCAGCAATGTTGGAGAACGTACGACGACGCTTTGAGGATAATCTTTGTTATTGTATGGTGGAGGTGGTCATTTTGAGAACTTAATAAAGTGATCCTTGAGTTCTTGTCTGTATTTTTACTTGACAGATAACGTGCTTTTGTTTGCTATGTTCAATTGTTTAAGACTATTGATACAATTTAAAATGTCATTTTCTCCGCAATTAATGATCGAATTGGAAAAACAAAAAAAGAACTCCTGTGCAAAATTTCATGTTTCTAACTTCAAAAATGAGGAACTTCCATATAAATTTTCATTTTCTATTTAACCCTCTCAGGGGTTGAATTTCGAAAAATTCTTTCTTAGTGGGTGCTTACGTCACAAAAGGAACCTACTGTCCAAATTTCAAGTTTATATCTTCAGCGGTTTGACCTGGGCGTTGTCTGTCAGCCAATCGAAAAAAAAGCTATATTCAAGTGGCCATATTTCGGTCAATGTTTAACCCAAAAAAATTTTCGACCCAGCATTTTAAAGGAAATTTTGTCTACTTTTTTTCCTACAAAGCAAACCTATCTCTGACCCAAAAAAAGTGCTACGCAAAAAAGCAAAAAAAGTCAAAAAATCGAAATTTGGCTTTTTTTTCTTTTTGTTTCAACATTTTTGGCATAAAAAAAAGTTTTAAATTTTTTTAAATAAGCCATTTCGATGAGAAATTCAATTCTCTACAAAAAGTTTCATATAAAATATATCGAAATTTTGCTTCGTTTGCGAGATATATTGAAAAAACTGAAAAGGGTGCATTTTCGGCCCTATATCCAATTTCCACCCTCTAATTTAATAGCACTCCGCGGTTTTTTCTTTTTAAATGACCCATTGACCGATTCCTGCAATAAAAACCCGTGAACGTCTTAGTTCCTTTCTATATGACATAATCAATAGCCTACAGTGTCAATTGCAAAATGTAAACTGAGATTAGCCGAGAGTGTAGCGGCGCTGTTGTTTACATGGCGTTGCTATGGTTCCTCTATTACAAGTCCCCAGTTCCCGACTTCTAGCCCGAGAGCTGGTAAAAGTGTCAATTGGATTTTCAATTTATTATTAAAAAAAAAAAATAATGAATTGAAAATATGAATTGGTGCTAGGCCCAAATAACCTTAGCTGTTGGTGGTCTTTAAAATACAATTATAAACTGAGATTTCCAAAGAAATCAAGATTGTAATATAAAATCAAGTATTAAAAACAAAATAAAACTGATATTATTAAAATCTATTTAAAATTAACATTTGAAAACAAAAAAAAATCATTAGAGAGAAAAAACTTAGTAAAAATATTTCTTTTTTTTTTTTTTTGACACGCTAAGCAAGAGCAAATATACAAAAAAACTCGGGTCGCAGTGCCAAACCCTGCCGACAATATAGTGTATTTGCTAATACAGGCCTTGTGGCTTTAATACGTGAACTTAAGTTTGTTTTTGGACAAAATAAAAAATTTAACCCCTTAATACATCCCTTAAAATAATATTTTTTTCTTAATTTCAATATTATTATCAATGCAACCTCTGTACCACATTAAATACACCCTTCCATAAGTAAATCCGTATCAACAAACTAGTGTTTTCATAAAATTTGAAAGTCCGGTCCTGTCGGGCCGATTTTATTAAAATTTTAGCAGCACGTTTTAATCTTTACTAAAGAGTTAAATTTCAATTTTGAAACGATTCTGACAAATTTTTCGGTATTTTTGGGCCCAAAAACTTTTTGGAACCCCTAAATACAACCCTGAAAATGGTCCGATCGGGCCCATTTTAAATAGGCTTCTTGCGGTGATGGGTCCCAATATGTGTACCAAATTTCGTTTCAATCGATTAAGGCTGTCGAGAGTTATCGTGTACACACATATATATATATATAAATATATATATAAATAAATAAATATATAATATATATATATATATATATATAAATATATACATACATATATATATAAACATTTTCAAAAATGGTGCCAAATTGTTCAGGAGGCTATGAAATGTCGAGAAATTTTGGTCCGATCCCTAGGTCCCGCCATCCGACCGACGCCAATAGTGTATGTGCCATATTATGGCAAATACACTAATAATAAGCAAGCTGATATTCAATAAGCATAAAATCGTATTTTTTGGCACTAAAGAACTCTAAAAATATTAAACCTCATGCAATGTATTGTTCATAATTAAGAAATGCAATAAAACATGTTGAAAAATTAGGCCTGTGTTGCCATTATTGGTGGGGATTAACTATGTTTTTGATCCTGTCGATTTAATTATTTTTCTTAGGTGAGTGCAGCGTGGACATGAACATTTGACGATATAAAGCGCCGCTCGCTGCGCTGCTAGGACAGAATTAGACCAGCCCCGTTTAAGTCTGTGACACACATTCGCGTTTCTATTTTCTGTTAATATTACAACACAACAGGTGACCCGCATGTTCTAAGTTCTAACTGTTGCGTTTGGACGATTATATGAACAGTGAACAAATATGTACATATAATAATAATAACTAGACTGATCCCATCGAAATTCGACGGAGTGATTATATTTGGAAAAGTATCCTACGGCCGTATTCATTGTTAACCCTTAAGTAGTAAGGGACACTTACTCATACCCTCAAATCGAATATGCGTTTCAGTCAAAATAGACGTCCGTAAGGGCCCTTACATCACCCTCACCTTAAGGGTGGATAGTATGTCTCTTAAGTGTCGAAAAAGTAAAAACAGTAAAACACATGAAAAACACGCATTTATATAAAAAATGACAACTAAACACAATCGGTCTGCAGTACGACCAACAAGCTAGATGTGGCCACCCTATAGAAGTAATTTTTTCGAGATAGTACATTTTTTGATAATAATGGAAATATTTGACGCGAAGTGTTCTCGTAAAAGGGTGTTCGAAATCAACAGTTCATCGATAATTCTACAGCATCTATATGTGGGAATTTAATATTTTTTCTTACTAGAGCACTTCGCGTAAAAAATAAAAAATAATTTTACAACTTGTATGAATATAACTTGCAGAAAACATAAATCAAAATTAAAAGTGAAAATGATTTACGTTATGTATAGCGAGTTCAGATTGCTATAATCTGAATCATTCTGTACAGGCTTATAAAAGAAACATTTTACTTGATGTATATAATTCATTAAAAGCAAACAAAAATAGAAATACCACGTAGCATCACCGAGCAAATGAGATTTTAGTAATTACGCATACTTACTTTTTATTATTTTTATTATATGGTTTTCTTTTCTTTCATTTGAATCTCACATATTTTTCTTTTACACCAACACTATAGACACTAATGACCTTAGTTGTCGAGCAATCACTATTGGAAATTGAATTTCTATCCTAGCAGCATTGGCATTGATATTCTTACTTTAAACAATTTGGTCTGTATTTTTGCAATTTGAATTTATGTAAATTATTAAGGAAATAACAAATCTATACTAATACGATATAATAAATTTAAGCTGAAGAGTTTGTTTGTTTGTGTGTTTGTATGCGCTAATCTCAGGAACTACCAGTCCGATTTGAAAAAAAATATTTTTGTTTAATAGCCCGTTTATTGAGTTTTTTTTAAATTGAAGTCCAAAGGGGGTAAAACGGGGGTGCATTATTTTTTGACTATCTGTACTAATATATACTATATAGGTACTAATATTATAAACCGTAGGCAAGTACGCGAAGCGAGAACAACGACAGGTGACTTCGTTTCGCAGGGGGTTAATTTCTCGCGGGGGAGGATAATAAATCATAAATTTTTATCTCTGGAACTACTGAACAGTTTCTAAAAATTCTCTTACTAAAGAAAACTACACTATCCCTGAATGATATAGATTATATTTTATTTTGATACATTTCTCGCGAGGGGGGGATAATTCCTGTGGGGTAGTAACAAAGCGTAACTCTGAAATTCTTTTGCATTTTAGCGTATACGCGGAATCCTACTAATATTATAAACACTACCAGAGCCCGACTTCGCTTCGCAAGGGGAGAATTTCTCGCAGGATGAATAATAAATCATACATTCTTAGCACCCGGGCGAAGTCGGACGAGACCGCTAGTAAAAAAATAAATAAACAAATAAAAATTTAAACTCACTTTATACATCGCTAATAGAACCGTCTCTAATCAAATTTAAAGTCCTTATATGTATAGTATAAGTACATATAAATAAAATTGTAACATAACTTGGACATAATATAGTTTTGCTGCTTTTGAATGTGATAGTTCAACAATTTACAGAATTATCTCTACATTGGCAAGGAATCGAACTATGTGGGTGCAATACAGGTAACTAGGGTATCTCCGTATGTGTAACATAATGCCATTACGTCATGGCGTACGCGATTATGACGCTTCATACGATTGAAGCGCTACCGAACAGGTATTCGGGCATCGACCTTTCAAATTAATACAGTCGAACGCGCCACTGATTCAAGGATAGCTCGCGAAATACGCAGTGCGGATGCGTGCGCACTTTGGCCCACTTTTTGTCCGGCTTATATTTTGTTCCTTGAACTTGTTCAGGAATACAGAGTTCAAGTGCGTACACACACACACACACATAACTACAGACCCCACCCTACATTCAGTGTGTCTATTATGCATCGTGTGTATGTATCGCCGTACACAGGTAACCTTGATCGACCTTCAATTTATATATAGCTCATATACCAGTCCTTAACCCTCGTTGATTCATATCCCCCGCATACATCGCTTAGCTTTGTAATTTAATTTCGACAACGGCTATTATTTTATATTATTATAAAGAAATTGTACAAACGACATTTCACCCTTGAATTATGTCTTTTTATTAGAACTGACGTATATTGGATTCTGGGTGTTAAAAACTGACGCACGTAAAAATATTAATGTGTTTCAACTTTCAACACCATTAAATCAAATTATATAATATAGGTATTTGTCTGTAACGTTTTATGTATCACGGTTCTGAAAATGAAACTTAATTTTTCAAAAAGTTGACATAAATTAAAGAAGTTCAAGAAAACAATAATATCTTTATCGTTTCTACTATTTTTAAATGCAGGTTATTAAATACAATTATGGTCCAGTAAAATTAGATTTTGTCTATAAAAAAATTATTAACAAACTGGATTTTTGTCTGGATCTTTATTTTTTATAGTGGAAAAAGGGGATAAAATTCAGTTTTTCGCAATTATCTCGGAAATTGTCAACATAAGGAGAAAATAAAAGTTTTTTTCAAAATTGTAGCTCGTAAAATTTGCTACAAAAAAGGTCCTTTGACTTTTTTAAGATGACTGATTTTATCATAAAACCGCATTGGAGGCACTGTTATACTAATATTAAAGCAGTAGTCGTTTATTGGTACTTCCAATTGCAAGAACTTCAACTGATCAGGAAATTAATTTTTTTTAAGCCAGAATCAGACAAAGCTGCAACTAAACTATACTCATCCAAAAGCTTTGACAATTTTGAAAACAGTAAAAAAAATTTTGGAGGATACAAGTAATTCAAGAATTACAAGGCGCGATATTCATGTAGGTACTGTGTGTAAACGGTTTTATCGAACATAGGGAAAATAACACTGAGAAGATTTATAATTTTGTAGTAGGCTATAAGCCAGAAGACCTAATATAAATATGTATTAGATTACATAGAAAAAATAGTAGGTACAGTGAATTTTTTAAACAATTTTCCATAGCAACGGTTGACTATTAAGCGTTACTCGGAACCGGCTAAATAAAAAAGTCATGATGTGTCGTAAGACACCCGACAGAAGCTATGCTTCTTACGAATTGTATATAAAACCGAATTTATCAAAGATATAAATAATACAATTAAAAAGTTATTATTTGATCGCCATTTTGAAATCTGACGCCATTTTATTTTTTTGTGTCTTATTAAATTCTCAAATATCAATTTTCAAAAGGATCGGATAATTTTTACAAAGAAATATATACCTATTATAAAGATCTTTTTGACTTGATTTAATGTTATCGTAGATACTTATATAAAATTAATAATAAATAAATAAAACACAACAAAATTTGATTTAATCAAGACGAGTCTAAAATAGGTCAGATCACAACGAAATTATAATTTTGAATTACTTGTTTGTTTCAAAAGCGTAGCTAATAGAAACTGCCAAAACAAAACAATGTTGTGTCGACAATGTAGAGTATTATGTTGACTCAAAAAGACACAACATAATGACCGCCATTTTTAAATATGACATCATTTTATTTTTTTGCGTCCTATAAAACTCGCAAATATTAATTTTCAAAAAGATCGGATAATTTTTCAAAAAAGTGCATACGGGCGCCACTTTGAAATCTGAAGTAATTTTTTGTGTCCTGTAAAACTCTCAAACATCAATTTTCAAAAGGATCGGATAATTTTAGCAAAAAAGTACCTACATATGGCCGCCATTTTAAAATATGACGTCATTTTATTTTTTTGTGACCTATGAAACTCTCAAATATCAATTTTCAAAAGAATCGAATAATTTTTACAAAAATGTACATACGGCCGCCATTTTGAAATCCAACGTCATTTTATTTTTTTGTGTCTTATGAAACTCTCAAATATCAATTTTCAAAAGGATCGGATAATTTTTACAAAGGAGTACTACATATTTCCGCCATTTTGAAATATGACGTCATTTTATTTTTTTGTGTCCTATAAAACTCGCATATATCAATTTACAAAGGGATCGGATAATTTTTACAAAAAAGTACATATTATGGCCGCCATTTTCAAATCTGACGCCATTTTATTTTTTTGAGTCCTATAAAACTCTCAAATATCAATATTCAAAAGAATCGGATAATTTAAAAAAAAAGTGCATATGGCCGCCATTTTGAAATCTGACGTCATTTTATTTTTTTGTGTTATATGAAACCGATATGAAACTCTCAAATATCAATTTTCAAAAGGATCGGATAATTTTTACAGAAAAGTACATACGGCCGCCATTTTTAAATCTTGCATCATTTTATTTTTTTGTGTCCTATGAAACTTTCAAATACCGAAAAGGATCGGATAATTTTTACAAAAAAGTATATATGGCCGCCATTTTGAAATCTGACGTCATTTTATTTTTTTGTGGCCTATGAAACTCTCAAATATCAATTTTCAAAAGAATCGGATAATTTTTACAAAAATGTACATACGGCCGCCATTTTGAAATCCAACGTCATTTTATTTTTTTGTGTCTTATGAAACTCTCAAATATCAATTTTCAAAAGGATCGTATAATTTTTAGAAAGGAGTTCTACATATTTCCGCCATTTTGAAATCTGACGTCATTTTATTTTTTTGTGTCCTATAAAACTCGTAAATATGAATTTTCAAAAGGATCGGATAATTTTTACAAAAAAGTATATATAATGACCGCCATTTTGAAATCTGACGTCATCTTATTTTTTTGTGTTCTATGAAACTCTCAAATATCAATTTTCAAAAGGATCTGATAATTCTTACAAAAAAGTACATATGGCCGCCATTTTGAAATCTGACACCATTTAATTTTTTTGTGTCCTATAAAACTCTCAAATATTAATTTTCAGAAGAATCGGATAATGTTTACAAAAAAGTACATATGGACGCCATTTTGAAATCTGACGCCATTTTATTTTTTTGTGTCCTATAAAACTCTCAAATATTAATTTTCAAAAGGATCGGATAATTTTTACAAAAGTGACGTTACACTACTTCGTGACGTGACTTTTCAATTGTTTAGTGTGCTTTATTTCCTTAGTCTGATTTTATTACATTTATCCGAAACGTTACCGGAGAAAGACCTTTTGCCTGTGAAAATTCAAAAGTACGATTTGCACCCGGACGTAAGCCGGGCCGGTCAGCTAGTTACCATAATAATGTATTGTCATCGGAGCTACACATGTGTGCAAAATTTCAACTCAATCGGATCACGGGAAGTGGGTGAAAATTTAAAAGTACGATTTACACCCGGACGAAACCGGGCCGGTCAGCTAGTTACCATAATATTGTATTGTCACCGGAGCTACACATGTGTGCAAAATTTCAACTCAATCGGATCACGGGAAGTGGGTGAAAATTCAAAAGTACGATTTACACCCGGACGAAAGCCGGGGTATGAACGTCGAGAAATTTTGGTCCGATCCCTAGGTCTCGCCATCCGATCGACATCAATAATTAGTTACACGTCATTTTAACTCAGTAGGCCAGGGTTTTTAAACTTAAATTCAAACATCAGCAGTCAAAAAATTGAATAACTATATTGAAATAATGCAATATAAGACAGAGCATACGCTATCTTCCAATATCCATATCACACTGTGCAACAGACAAGGACAACCGAAACAAGTTCGCGATTTATTAGATAAAGTCGCATTTATTTAGTTTAATAATCATATAAATCTGTATAAAAAAACTGTTTTGACACAATATTATACATGAAATCTATCTAAAATTTTCTGCTCTTTCGTTTAAGACAGGTTTCGAATCGATCTGACTTAAATTGAGCAAACTATAAGCAAAAAACACCGTTTTTTCTAATTTGCTCCCCTCTGGGGCCAAAATTCAAAAATCGGGCGACGTTAGGATCAAATAGACCCCGAGAGGAATCGAACAAAAAAAAGTTTTTTAAAATCGGTTAACCCGTTTGGGCTGTACGACTGATACAAAAAATCCGTTACAGATTCACAGATTCACAGATTCACAGACGTACAGACAAAGCGAGTGTATATAGGCGCTTCTAGCTTCGCTAAGATCGCGCCTAATAACATTTTATTCGTCCATTACATCACACAAAAAGGATATCTTTTTTTCGAAAAAGTAAGAGTTTCCAAGATAATTTCGGAAAACTGAATTTTACCCCTTTTCACCTGCTACGAAAATGTTTGCGGGGGTGCTATCGATGGGAGTGTTTTGACGTTTTGTTTTATTTACAAAAAAATATATGTATAATTTGTCGCATATAGGTAATACCTACAGTATATTAAAATTTCAACTATATCAATAATGAATTCGAAGTCGCTATATTTAAATAGAGCCATTTGATCCTTCAAAACAGTTTTAAGAATTGTTGGAAATGAGAACTTCCGTGGCACAAAGGATCAATAAAAAGCAATACTGATTTTATTAAATTTGCATTTTACTAACGTTTCGGTATTCTTTATACCATCTGACAGCATTTGACTCTGAAGATGGTATAAAGAATACCGAAACGTTAGTAAAATGCAAATTTAATAAAATCAGTATTGCTTTTTATTGATCCTTTGTGCCACGGAAGTTCTCATTTCCAACAATTCTTATATCAATAATTACAATTTACAATATAAGTTCTGGTATATTTTAGTATGTTTGGACGCTGTGCAAAAAATCTTAAAAATCACTTGTTATTATACAGGGTGCTGAATTGCTTTGCGGGTAATAGGGATATAACCCGTAAAATCAAACTTTTGCGATTTCCTGCTTCCCTAATTATTTTAGGAAAAATATCTTCGAGTAATAGTTTTAGAACATAAAATTCTGCATCTAAATCATTAATACAAAATTAATTTTGCGTGTTTTGTAACGGCAGAAATTTGATATTATGAAAATGTCAAAATTACTTCAAAAACAGATAGCGATAGCCATGGAACTTGAACAAAATGATGACGTTTTAGCTGTCAGAATAATTTCTAATCATTTTGTTCAAGTTCCATGGCTATCGCTATCTGTTTTTGAGGTAATTTTGACATTTTCATATCAAATTTCTGCCGTTACAAAGCATGCAAAATTAATTTTGTTTGATGATTTAGATGCAGAATTTTATGTTCTAAAACTTTTACTCGAAGATATTTTTCCTAAAATAATTAGGGAAGCAGGAAATCGCAAAAGTTTGATTTTACGGGTTAAATCCCTATTACCCGCAAAGCAATTCCGCACCCTGTATAAGTAAAACAAACAAATAACAAGAGTTTTTCCAGTATTTTTATACTACTTTAAGATTAAATTAGAGCAGGGGTTCCCTAACTGTGCGTCGCGACGCCCTAGGGTGTCGCAGCGATCTCCTATGGGAGTCGCAATTTCAGGATCTGAATTCAGGACGTCAGTCCCGATTTGAGAAGATATGCTCAGAAAAGCAAGCTCATTCTGCTCATTAATATATTGTTTGTAGTTTTTTATGTTTTCTAATTAAGATTCTATATTCTTTATATTTTTATTGTCTGTTAGAACTACACACAGGTATCATCTTATAGAAGGGCGTCGCAAAAAATTGCAACCTGTAAAGTGAGTCGCAGTAAAGAAAAGATTGGGAGCCCCTGGATTAGAGTATTAGACTGAAAGAGGCAGTGAAAAAAAATTCAAATTGGTTCAGAAGTTTCAGCGATAATCGCGACCGTATCGCGGCCATATTACATAGTACATACAAACGACGAATTGATAACCTCTTTTTGTCGGTTAAAGCGACTGACAATTACTATTTACTCGAGTTATTGTACGACACAGATTTTATCACATACAGGATTTTTAATATAATGCCACATACATCGAAGATGTTTCGATGTACAGTAAACACTACATAACGTATGAGTTTGGAAAACATCCAAAGTTGTTGGGGGCTTTACAGGGCCGCGCCGCCCCTGTGTGCGAAGTGTGCGGCGCACACAGGCGCCAAGACAATAGGGGCGCCGCTATCGAAATTATTTTTGTTACACTTACACACCAACATATTTCTTTGTAGTGGAGTAGGTATAATAGGCGCAACAAATGCCATTTATTTCGGTCAAAATTAACAAATAAGAAATAAAAATAAGTTGAAACATTAAGATTCGTGAAAAAAAGAGGCGCTTCATAGGTTTCGCACACAGGCGCTGTGGGGGGTCGGCGCGGCCCTGGGGCTTTAGCTTGAATTGAATTACAATATTTAGTTTATCTATATTAATTACTGAAATCCGATAAATAATAATTGTATTCATAGATCGAGCTTCTTAAAAATCATACTTCGGAACTGAAAACAATCTTCTTAGAGAAATGTCTTTCTTAGAAGCAAAAAATTTGCCCTCGTTTCAACTTTCAACCAAATTCATGTAGATCGGCTCTACACATCTAAAAATGCTTGAATTTTGTTAGTAGATAAAAATGAAAACTCATATTCAGGGAGTCTATTTTTAACCAATGCTACTGGATTTCTTACTCTTGTTGACATTTTAATGTGAACAAATAGTTTTAATGGCAAAAAATATAAAACCAATAAATTTTAGCTGTCTGAATTTTTTATAACCTGTTATTTTATTATCTGTCTGATGTTTTGAAACTGTCAGATAACCAAATTAATGCATTATAAAACTCCGTTTCTGCACCAGGTATAACCCAAGCTTCGTTTATAACCCTCCCTTTTTCGTAGTCGGGTAAAAATTCAGTTTTATTATGTCTTAAAAACGTAAGTCATATAGGAGGTATTCTATTGACAGTGTGTAAAAATGATCAAATAAAGCACGCTTTGCACCAAACTATCTAAAAAAAGCTGCTCTTCAATATATTTTGTTAATACCTATATCTAAAACAATAGCACAATTTACACTAAACTAGAGAATTCCCTAATTTTTTACACTTTAATACAGTGTTTCCGAAAGTGGGCGATTCGCCCCGTTATAGGAGCACTGAAGCGATCGACAGGAGGTGGCAGTATCCTCGGAAGTAATGGGCGAGCGTGGAATAAGGGAGGCGGTGGAAGCATAAAGAAGAAGAAAATTTTGAAAATCCTAAATGTTATAGGTGGTGTTGATTTCATCTGTTGTGTAAAATACATAAATTAAATAGTGGTTAATTTCCATATAAACACAATTTAAGTTATATAACCGATCTGCGGTCATATCGCAGTCACTGCAGCTTTTAAAAATTTTTCACTTAACGAAAGTAGATTTCTGAAAAGGGGGCATCGGGCATTAGACCAAATAAATTTGGAAACCTCTGTTTTAACACATTCTCGGCTCTGAGAAGTAGAGATAGCCTTGATAAAAGAAACATTAAAAACAAAAACAGCAACAATTTAAATTATAACGTTATTTAAACAATAAATTGCATTAAACAACGTTATCATAATATATAGATATGCGACATGTGACAGTGGAAGTTGTATATCAGTAGAGCAGTTTAATACATAATATACATACTCGTAATATGTACAAATAATTATTAATGTACTTATACTACACTATATGTACATTATAAATACACATAATATGCGCGTACACAAAGCACATATCTCGTGACCTTGGGTAGAGACGATACTCCATCCATGTCAATGGCCTTCTAGTATTCAAACACACAAACATCGTAACTAATATACAATATAATGTAACTACGAGTGTTACAGGAGAGACTATAATAGTAACTATGAACTAATATAGTCCATGAGGTCGCGACCAAAAATTGTAAGAATTTTCTGAAGGCTTGAGATAAGTTAGTATTTAGGTCCGCAAATGAGAGGATAAAAATAAAAACTCTCGCTCGAATTCTACTCCAGGACTCCGGCAATCAAAGAGAATTCATCTCATTTTCAACTAAAAGGACTAAAGAATTCCTTATTCTCAGCAAAGCAGAGCTGAGAATATTGATAGGACTCTTCAATGGCCACTGCCCTCTGAGGTAAGACTCAGGATGATAAATGATGCTTCTGCAAAGAAGCAAAAGAAACTGCTCAACACATCCTCTGTGCATGTGAAGCAGTTTTCTCCAAAAGGTTGCAACACCTGAACACCTGATTAAGTGTGGAGGGCAGCCTCTAGCAAAGTAGTAAGGTTTATCAAAAGCTTCCTACTTGACTGAGAATAAATATTGGGGGATTCACAAAAGATATTTTAGGTCGCAGTGATTGTGAGGTAAAGTTGCCCATCGCCCCATGTAAAATCTAATCTTATCTGCATAAGGTGTAAATAAGATATTAGTCAGAAAGTCAGCGGTCTACCCACTACTGACTAAACCTCATTTCGATAGAATTGATCTAGTCAGCAGTCGGTAGAAATTGTAAGAATTTTCTGAAGGCTTGAGATAAGCTAGTATTTAGGGTGTAAATAAGATACACATTAGTCTACCGACTGCTGACTAAACCTCATTTCGATAGAACTGACCTGGTCAGCAGTCGGTAGAAATTGTAAGAATTTTCTGAAGGCTTGAGATAAGCTAATATTTAGGGTGTAAATAAGATACACGTAAGTCAGAAAGTCAGCGGTCTACCGACTGCTGATTTTTATAGAATTGACCTAGTCAGTAGAAGTCAGTAGTCGGTAGAAATTACAAACTTGTACTGACTGCTGACTAGATCATATCCATCAAAATGAGGTCAGATTGTTTTTTAAAAAAATTATATTCGATAATTTTAACACTGTACCTAGCTTTTACAAAATACTAGTTTTTTACATCTTTTAAAGCGTGCCAGGTGTCCCGACCGCTGACTTTCTGACTGATTATATCTTATTTACATCCTAAATACTAGCTAATCTCAAAATCTTAGCCTTTAGAACATTCTTACAACTTTTAGTGCGACCTCTTAGACTATAATATAAAATAAAGCACGTCATGAATACGTTCGCCCTATACAGTGAATTTCACTTCAGTAAGAATTAAGACGCAACTTAGGGGAGTTTTGTTTACGTGCAGGTAGTAATGGAAAAAGATTTGCTGTAATTAATTTTTTATTAAAATAATGATAGTAATGCATGTTTTAACCGCCGACGAAAAAAGAGGGCCTCTGTCTGTCTGTGTGTGTATCTGCCTGTGGCATTGTAGCTCCCAAACGGATGGACCAATTTCAATGTGGTTTTGTTTGTTTAAAAACTGGTATTTGTGAGATGGTTCTTAGCCATATTTGACTGAAATCGGTTCAGCCGTTTCCAAGATCTTCAGCTCTCATCACAGTTAGTACAGAAATCTCGGCCAGTATTACAGCTAGAAACTTCGAGTTTGCAAACTCAAATGTTCAGTTTTTGACTAGTTAGTTTAAAAAGTATGAAATAAAAATTAAATTAAAAATTTAAAAAACCCCGACGTAAAGAAAAGCAAATCTTTAAAAAATGAGAAAATAATTAATAGTCATTGTATCTGGCCCCATGCACCGTCTATTTCTTCTCTTTAGATGAAATATTTAATTGGTCGGGGACCACTGTAAAATGATAAAAATGCTAATGTCTCAGCGGTCCCCGACACATTTATGAATTAAATATTTCATCTAAACGAAGAAATAAACGGTGTATCGGGCCAGATATAGTAGATATTAATTATTATTTTCTCACTTTTTAAAGGTTTCCTTTTCTTTGCGTCGGGGGTTTTTGTTCATGCATTAATGATTTCTATACCGGGTAAACAAATCCCGCCTATCGTTTCGTTTTAAGTGAAATTCACTGTAAATATGTACTAATATAGTGATATTTGATACAATTATAAATTACAATATATTTTTGCAAACCATCGAAGGTTACGTACAATCCTTATCAGTTATCGCTTTATCAGTATCGCAGTTTAGCACGTGTTTCGTTTGTACACATTATTATCATTTAACTATACAAATGTTAGCCTATACAGGTCTGGAATAAGACAATTTCCAATTTCGCCGTCCATCTCAGACAATTTTTTCAACAAATTTCACCCCCCAGGGGGGACATTGAGATGTAGTTGTTATCGCAATTGCATTCCAATGTTCTTTGGGAATTAGCGCTTCCAGGGACCCGAGCTCGTACCAGTCGGTGTGTGTATGCCGGCTGACGGATTTTAATATACAAATATGTTATTTGTTGTGTTGAAGACGCTAATGACCTGAGTTGTCGACGCGTCTATAATCTACAATAAGTAATTTCAGAAAAAATAGTGAATTTTTATTTAAATTCGCACAAAACATTGAATCCAAATATTAAAGATTCCAAACCGCGTATTTATAGTATTAACTTTTGCAACTCTGTTATCATTCCTACCGCCATATTATACTACCCATTTTAATAATAAAATAAAAAGTTGAGTAAAAATATTTTCATATAACATATTTTTTTGGGATTTGTAACAACTTTCGTTCGATTTTAAAAAAAACACGTCTCTCAAATGACCCTCATCAACTACAATGCAAATTTCAATTCTGAATGCAAAATTGCATCACCCGACAAAGCAAATCTTCATCTATTCCTATAATTTCTTCACGAATGCGGTCTCTCAGCTTTTTAATTGCTGCAGGACGACTTTCCTTTAAATACCCTCACAGGAAAAAATCAGGTGCCGGCATAGAATACTCCTAGGTTTATGGGTGCGCTCCTATTACATTGTTACCGAACTGCCGTCGAAATGCACGCCGAAATTCTACAGAACCGGTTATGGTTCAGAATTTAGATAACCAGGGAAAACACACGTTTTTGGACTGAATAATCCCTAATAACTATCGCAAAAATGTAACAAATTCGTTTAAAATGTGTATGTTTCTTTTTTAAAGAAAAATCACTGTTTTACAAAATAATTAAACTGGTTTGTGACAGGCACCAACTCACTAAATGTATATTGACATAAATCCCAAAGACAACGGATCATGATTTATGAATCATGATCCACTAAAGAAAAAACGTTTAGATTTTAATGAGTAGTCTAATATCAACCCTGTATATAACACGCCCGCGTAATAATATGAACAAATGATTTTAATCATATGCCTGCATGTTTAAAATTTGGAATTCGTCACAGAAAAGAGTTATTGTCTGGTGAGTTCACATCTGTTATATACTAAGGGACAAATAAGCATCGTTAAATATTCGTCAAATTAAATTCATTCACTACCCTATATTTTAGTTCTAGCCACACAAAAATTGCGCAGCATGATATAACGGAGCACTTAAGTCATTTCAAGAGCGAAGTCAACATAATATATTTATTTAGCGTACATTGAAATCGTAGATATTTAATTTATAGGATTATTTTACACCAATAGTCAATTTAATTATTTATTGTAAATTATAGACAACTTAGGTCATTAGCGTCTTGATTACATTAAATAACAACACACTTAAAACTAAATGACATCACAAAACCTCCATGAGCGGAGACGGGATTCGAACCCAGGACAGTATGATCCAGAGGCCGCAACGCTAACCACTGGACCACACTGTCCTCTACCAATAGTCAAGGGAACAAATTCCTGGGAATTCTAGGTGTTGGGAATTCTTCGGCCGTTTTTGCCTAACAATTAATGTAGTTTTTCTTTAGAGGCTTTTTTCTCGACCAATTCCATTTTTCTTTGCTTATAATTATAGTAACAGGAATTCTTTTCGGGAATTCTTGTAAACCCTTTTTTTCTCGGAAACGGAAAATAGCCCTCTCGCCTTTATTGCAATTTCTTAAATGTTTTCAACCTATTTATAAGTCTGCAGGAACCTTCAATTTTGTTTGCAACTTAAGCTGTGCCTGTACACACACACCTTCATAATATGATTTTACACGTAATCAATGTAAATCAATACTGTCTACCGTCTGGGTAGTATGCCCTTCAAAAAATGGATATGGCACTTGATTCGCAAAGAAAATGAAGAAATTGTAAAAATGATGCTTGAATAGCAAACATAGGGATGGAAGAACAGACTTCATATTCGGTCTAAAACTTAAATCAAGCCCTTTCTATTTAAGAGAAACACAAAGTTCGTTTCGGTTTTTCAAGTTTAAAGACGCTTATGACCCTTGATGTCGAGCGTCTATAATTTACAATATCAAGTTTCAACACTTTCGTTGTCAGATCTAATTGAGGAGCGGACGGTGGAGTGTTTGGCGATATGTTAGTTGCATTATTAATGAAATTTCAATATACTTATTGTTTGAAACAACTTTCAAATTCGGTTACTTAGGACGAAAAAAACAGCTATAGTTTGATTTTCACGAAAGGGGCCCTCCATAAACCATAAAATTTCGATTAACCAGCAGCAAAATGTTTTCATTTTGTTTCACTGCATCTTACTAGAAAAGTTTAGATCAGGTAAAAAAATGTTACAGACAAAAGTTGTTTCTTTTTTATTAATACAGAAACTGAACCTAAAAAAATAAGAGCTCTATTTAAAAAGCAAAGTTGCCCTTACAATTACCATAAAAACGTCCACTAATTATTAAAAAATGATATATTATTAACGATACGTTCGATAGCATAGTTCTGGTCTCGCTTTTTAGGATTCCGTACCAAAATGTTAAAAAAACCGAACCCCTATGGTGAGACTTCGTTGCCTGTCTTCCTGTATGTTGCAGTCGATTTTTTAGGAGCTACAATTGAAATTTGGCATAGTTATAAAGCATGTATGCCCGCACCTAGTTTAAGAGTCAGAATAAAAAAAAATATTTTTTACTTACCTACTTTCCAGGTCAATAAATGGCTATTATTATTATTATTGTGAAGGAAGAATTCCTTAAGAATTTTGCATCTACAAGCACCTTAAACTTCAGGACTCAGGTTCGTCATCGTCACACAAGGGATACTTGCGGAGCAAGGTGAAACTATAACCGCGTCTCAAACCATGAAATGGGCGATTACAATGAGTTTGGGTCGTGCGCATGAAGGACACGGAGCGACCAAATAAGCACAGCCTTTTGCATGCGGCAGACTAGTGACTCAGCATTACGCTAACATGCCGGGATAGTTTTTATATTTGCCAACAGTGACGGTTTGGCTCCACCAAGAACACCAATTATAAGGACAATTAATTTAACAGAATACTCTGGGTACTGCTTCCTAAGCTCAAAGAGAAGATCTTGATATTTTGTCCGCTTCTCAGTCTTTTTCGCGACTATGTTCGTTTCAGCAGGAGCTGAGAACTCGATGACATGTACATAAATCGCGTAGTTTTATCAAGGAGAACTATATCAGGCTTTGTAGCTGAAAGTTGCCTGGTAGTACTGAATGAATAATTCCAGAAAATCTTGCACGATTCATTCTCGACAACGGACTCAATATCGCCAGGAACATAAGGCAAAACGGAAGTTTTGTCAATACCGTAATTATGCCTTAAGTGGTAATATATGACTCTTAGAGCAGCATTGTGGCGATGGATGTAGGCGCAACTTATTATTATTATTACATAGGTTAAGTTGTAAAACAGCTTTATAAGCTGAACTTTGCCTTTTAGCGTTAACTAATAAAAACAATATTATTATTATTATTCTATAAATATATAATATTATCACCTTTGGTTTAACTTGGCACAATGCCACATATATCTAGGTACTTATATCTACACTGTGTCATATCGTATGCCATGTTTGAACAGTAAAAAAGGTTATAACGTTTTTGTTTAATCACCAGACTTCCCGACCTGTCAATGAATCGGCAACTATGTCACATACATTGTGGCAAATTATATAATATTGAATTAAAAATAAATGTGCATTACACGGTTTATTCGTGTATTTACAGTGTAAATATTTGAAATGTCGATATGTAGACACTTACATTATGGGACAGCATTTTATCTGTTTTTTATCATACTACTGGGATCGAATGTACCGATTTTTCCCCTGTATTTCTGTCAATAAATATATTGTCTGTCTGTTTGTCTGCTTTTTCTATATACGCATAATATACATGATGTGGTACAATCGTAAATATATGTGTCGTAAATATATCAGTTAAACAATAGGCCGATAGGGGGGCAAAGCAATAAACAGTGATTTATGGTGAGTTAATTAATATCTCAATGGGTTGGCTTTACACTCTTTGGTTTTATATACGAGTACGCCACTACGTGGTTATAACTATATACCGGGTGTCCGGTCTCAAAGTCGAACATAGGGAATTAACGTTGTGTGCCATTTTTAGTATTTTGGCATTTACTTCTACTCGTATAGACTTTAATAAGAAAACATGTACCTATCTAAGTAATGAAGAATTTAATTGGTTTTTTATTATTAAACAACGAAAAGTAATACTTAATAAAGAAAATAAAATTATAATAAATATTCAAATAACCCCCTATTTTTAACCAAACAATATCCCAGTCTGTTATAAAAAGAGTTTCTAACGTTTTGTTTTTAGCCTACTTAATTTGAGTTAATTGTTTATTGTGTTTTAAAGACCACCAACAGCTAAGGTTATTTGGGCCTAGCACCAATTCATATTTTCAATTCTACTTAATTTGAAATCATTACTGCAAAATCGGTAAATTTCAAATTGGTATTGGGATCCGTCAGATAGGTGGAGCTTCAAAAACATGGCGCAGAGGGGGGGAAATTTCATATACGGGGTATACTTTTGCGTGTAATTTTATGATTTTCAAAGCGATAAGAAATGATAAATATAAGTGCAATTTGTGATTGGGCCGGTACGAATACTAAACAAAGGAATTTCGTTGAAGGAGAACGGATTCTCAAAGCCGGGCATATTATCAAATGTCGGAAATATAACGAGAAAAATGCATGCAAAATGAACTGTCAAAAGTAGTAATCTTTACGACATATTGCTTAAAAACATCAAATTAAAAGAAAATCTCCACGAAATTAATCATCCGCGTCCAATGCGCTTTTAAGGCTGGGTTAGGTGAATAATGTAAACACATAACTGCAACATAATAAGTTATATTGTAATAAGTAGGTAAGTTACTAACCTCAAAATATTTGTATACGAAGTTAATCCTATAAATTTGTAAATCATCAGGGATTCAACTATTGTAGTGCAGTATGATAACAAGTACATCTTATTATTAATATAAAATATTTTTTTAATTCATAAATACACTTTTTCCACATTTCATTAGAAAATAATTCTCTGTAAAGCAAGTTTTACAAGGCAATAACTGACAGTGTTTATTGCCATGATATTAGAAAACGTCGCGAATTCCTTTTTCGATAAACTTTTTGTTTATTTTACTTGGTTTATTTTTCTAATAAACAATTTCATGATTAATTTGCACTGTTAGCATGTAAAATTTTCCATCGTTTTGAGTACAATTTTCTGCCACCATATTATGTCATATGCTCATTTGACGCATCCCAATTTTAAAGTAAAAATTTAATTTTTGGTCTTATTTTTAGAATCATTTGATGCGCAATAATTTTATCTTTCGATAGGTACTATTACCTTTCTTGTACGTTGAATTGGTGAACATGAATCAGCAAAAATGAACAATGCCATGTTAAATCCCTTTGAGACCGGACACGGGGTATATATTATAGAGAGCAAGGGAACCTGCTTTATGTATAACTTCCTTGCCTCCCATTTCTTTGAAAAATAATGTTTACTATGAGTATTCAATGGAAAAAATTTCGGATAAGATGGCAATTATAAGTATTATATAATAGTAGTTTATACATCTAGTACAATTTTAAGCTTGCGGCTCGCGTGCCAAACTCACACCTCGCGTCTTATACTTAATTTTACGAGATGTATACATTATTTTTAACACATATATTTGAAATGTACAACATTTAACTTTAGAGCTTTATTGAATTAATGTCAAACGCACCGTAGATTCACTACAGCACTACATAATATTATACTAAAAATATTGGCCTTGATACAATATTTATTTACTTCGAGACCATATAGTAACGCACGCCTAGCTATACTCCCGTATGGCATTAAATATTGCATTATTGTACGCGTGCGATATATATTATTTTAAGCAGCCAACTATAGAGGTACGAAATGTACATTTCAAGTATGTGCTACTAAAAAAAATAAACAGCAATTATAACTATCAAATTTTTTAGGCGTGAATATAAAATATGTTTTGGGGAAGGTCTAGAATGACACTGAAAACTTGGCCTTCTTCGAATTTTGTGTCACGCTATTTTGTAGCATGTGTTCAAATATGAGATTAAATGTGGGTAAATAAGCAAGTTCATTGTATATCAATTACTTATTGCATATTAGTTATGAATGTACAAATATATAAAATTATCTGTTTACTTTAAAATAACTCCTTCACAAATTACATTGGAACTATATAGATTAGTATCATATTTTTTCTAATAGATTAAAGTAAAATTCGATATGACTATGCAACTTACATGAACTGCAGCTGATACAGCACAATATTATATGTTCATTCACATGCGTGAAACCGTACCTGAAACATAAACGACCATTATTAGCATAAACCCGTGAGGACAAGCGACTAGGCCCTGTAGTCAGTGTCCATTCTGATTGATCGAATACCCCATCTTGATGTCGTTTGACACATACAAACACACCTACGAACGTAACAACTAACTAGTGAACACTGTATACTAATATGGATAGTTGATAGCGATTAAAAAATGATTTTTGTATGTGGAGAATGTTCAAACAGATATTCTTCAAGATAGGCATTAATTTTCACAAAATTAGAATTAAGGTAAGGCTTGTAATCTAATTCTTTCTATAGAAGTCGATCAATTTTCTGAGATTTCAAAATAAAACTTAATTAAAATTTATTTTTCCATTCCAATGTTTCAGGAACACTGTTACTGTATAAATTTTGGACATCCTAATATCTCAAATAATAATAATATTAAATTAGGTTTTATTTTGAAATGTCAAAAAATTGATCGACTTTTATAGAAGGAATTAGATTACAAGTCTTACCTGAAGTTTTCATTCCAATTTTGTGAACATTAATGCCTGTATTGAAGAATATGTGTTTGAACATTCTCCACATACAAAACCCATTTTTTAATCGTCATTAGTATACAGAGTTCACTAGTTAGTTGTTACGTTTGTTTAGGTGTGTTTGTGTGTGTGTAAAACGATATCAAGATGAGGTATTCGACCAATCACAATGTAACCTGACTGCAAGGCCTAGTCGCTTGTCCCTTGATGTATATTGAAGAGTTCAAAAATAATAATGAAAAACTATAATTTAAATGATTTATAAAATATTTTTATTAAAATAGGAAAATTGCTAACAAATATTTGAATTTTTGTATATAAAAATAAAACATCCTTAAGTCCTAGCCTGTCCAGTGTCCTTACTGGACTTGTTTGGTTATCAAACGAAGTCAACACGTTCGTGTACGGTATTCTGGAAAATTGAATCTAGAGTGCGATTTTTAGAATGCAGAATCTTGGTTAAAATAACATTTTAAATGCTAGTCTTTTTCCTGCACAAATATAATACATAAAATTAACATTTTCGTGCTAACTGCTATTTTTAATATTTATACAGTGAAAACAGGTTTTAGTGCGCAATCTATTATTTAAAGAAATTAATTAACTTTGCAACTTAATTGGAAGGATTTACATAAGTGTGCATATTTAATAATGTTAGTAGAAATATGTTCACTTTTACATTTAATACAGAAAACTTTTTAGTGTAAATTGTAAGCATGCATAAAATATGATATGGGTGTAGTTTGTTCTACATAGTTTTACATGTAAACAAATGGCCAGGAATAAATGAAAATCGACGTTGCCGCTTAGGGAAGTAGGGAATATTGAAATATTTAAAAATACAACAATACAAACAACGTATGGAATTTGTTTTGACCCGACTACGTAAAAGAAGAAAACAAGCTTCTATCTTCCAATATGAAAAGGCTAAAAAGATGTTAATTTTAGGGTCATCTTACAGCTAGCATACCTACTAAAACTTTAGGCAATATAAGTTATAACAACGATGTTCTTGAGGAAGTGGACAATTATATAGATAAAAAACTCGGGTCGCAGTGCCAAACCCTGCCGACAATATAGTGTATTTGCTAATGCAGGCCTTGTGGCTTTATTATGTAAACTTACGTTTGTTTTTGGACAAAATAAAAAATTTAACCTCTTAATACATCCCTTAAAATAATATTTTTTTTCTTAATTTCAATATTATTATCAATGCAACCTCTGTACCAAATTAAATACACCCTTCAGTACGTAAATCACTATCCGCAAACTAGTGTTTTCATAAAATTTGTAAGTCCAGTCCTGTCGGGCCGATTTTTTTAAAATTTTAGCAGAACATTTTGATCTTTATTAAAAGGTTAAATTTCAATTTTGAAACCATTCTGGAAATTTTTTCGGTATTTTCGGGCCCAAAAACTTTTTTCAACCTCTAAAAACAACCCTTAAAATAGTCCGATTGGGCCCATTTTAAATAGGTTCCGTGCGGTGATGGATTCCAACGTGTGTACCAAATTTCGTTCAAATCAATTAAGTCTTTCAAGAGTTATGCCGCGAACACACGCACACATATATATATATAAACATTTCCAAAAATGGTGTCAAATTGTTCAGGAGGCTATGAAACGTCGAGAAATTTTGGTCCGACCCCTAGGTCCCGCCATCCGACCGACGCCAATAGTGTATGTGCCATATTCTATGGCAAATACACTAATAAACAAAGTTATTATTTAAAAGCGACGTTTCGTCTTTAATAAATATAATAATATTTCTCAAGAACATTGTTATTGTATAAATTTTGAACATGAATAATATCTCTATTTTAGGCAATATCTTTTTATCCGACTACTTTTCATATTGGAAGCGAGTTTTCTTTTTTTACGTAGTCGGGTTTCACTTTTTTAACTTTTATTTTTTATAGAGTAGGTACGGATTTTTTCAAAGTTAGCAAGGATTTTTTTCAAAGCATTATGGCAACACTGATGAGAATGCGGGCAATGCAAGGGGAAGACAAGCAGGATGCGGGTCAGCAAACGTGCCAAACATACAATATAGACGTTGTCTCTCTTTCTCTCCCTCTCTATTTGTGTGTGACATACATAGGCGCATCCCCGCCGTCCGCTTGGCTCTATAACACACTAGTAATGTAATGTTAAAATAAAAATGTAGATAGACTGACAGTAACTATAAATGCACAGACTATAATGTGTAGTGCTGTTGCGTCGTTGTTTGGTGAATGGTGACACATCCGTCAAGAACGTGCGTCGACAACGCATGGATGGGCAAACTACAAAGCAGTTTCACTCTTGTCGGAACCTTCAATCTTTTTGTTTTCGATCACGTGACCCTCCGCCATGTTCTTGGGGACGCAATTCAGTATCGTTAATTATATACGCCACTGCTACATTGCACTAGTACACACATATACTGTGTCTGATTATGGCGGCAACTTTGAACATGACGATGCGCGAAGGGATCGGCGCAAAACCGGCGAAATCGAGTTAGTGAAACTACTGGTTATACTTTGGATAATTCCAGTGACGGCTTTGGGGGGAGGGGGGGGGGCAAGAACGCAGGTTTGGCCTGGGCGTTGATTAGTCAAAAAAAACCTACACCTCCGTTTGATCCCCCTAGTGGTTGAATTTAATTCTACAAGGTGGCCGCTTTTTCTCCGGAACAAATTTCCCTGACTTTTTCCGGTTTTCTAGGTGATTTTAGTTTTTTCCCTGACTTTTCTTACGTAACAAATATAAAGAAATACACAATTTACATTTCGGAGAAATTTCCGATCAACTTAACATTGGAAAGATGCCAAAGTTAAGTTGGTTGACCAAAATTTGTTCAATGTGGGTATACAGAACACTCGGTGCGTGACTCCGACTCGCACTTGGCCGTTTTTTTCACAAAAAAACCCTTACTTCCACTAAAATTCCCTGACATTTCTAAGTTTTCCAGAAAGTGGCCACCCTGTTCTAAAACCGATTGATTTAATGTATTTGTCATCGGGAATACATATTATGTGTGCAAAATTTCAAATCGATCGGATATGTTGAACTTGTTCAAAAATTACTCGCTAGATTTGACCTAAACATACATAGGTACACATACTAACACAGTTACACAACATGTTAAAATATTATAAGCTTGTAAAAACACAGGTTCTGTGCGTTGACTATAATTATGAACAATGTTTATCAAACATCATCGACAATTTATCGATTATTTTTAGTAAGTTTACCTTCAGAAAGATTTTTGAACTTGACAATATTATTATACTGTTGTATAACAACTGAATGAGTGCCAAATACCAACTTTTACTTTATCGTCAAACGGAAAACGCTATTTTTACGGGCATGAAGAATTTCTCATAATTTTATTATTAGCAGTGGACTCGATCAGATACACATGTACGTATCTGCCTACATACAGTTTGCGTCAAAAAAGTCCCCCCTGCTAAAGCACCTTATGTATAGATTATGTTTATATGCCTTTAAAAAATTAAAAAAGTAATATTTACAATAAAAATCGTTGATTTTTGATATTAATATTCGTACAAATTCTCAGGTCTTTCTGTATTATTTTAAAATATTTTTAAAATAATCGCCCGTATAAACGAAACAAAAAATTTCTTCACAAACATTGCAGTGAGAAAGTTCATTTATATGCAGTAAAGATACGCATCTCGAAAGAAACTATTCATTGAAAAATATTACACTTTAAAATTTCGCTTAGAACCATAAAACTATAATAATAAAAAAGTTAAAAACAAACACGGCAACATTTTGAGACAAAACAAAAAGAGAACTAACTGTACGATGATGGCGCTATTCTAAAGAAATATTTCGGCATACAAACTGCAATTTCAAATGAAATAGCAGTTTTTTTAGATAGGAGTTTGCCTGTCTAGCAAAATGTTGCTGCATCTCAATTTTTAACCACTACATTAAAAACTTTACATCTTGTTTCAAAATGTTTTTTTTTATTATTTACAGGATGACTATAATTCCTCGAGGCCAAAACGGCACGGAGAGAAAGAATTTTGTTCGAAAAAAGTAAGAAAAATCAACACAATAAAAAAATGAATAAAAATATTAGTACCTACCTAGCCGACAATACAATTTAGAGAAAAACGATATTTTACAAAAACTATAACGGGTTGGTTCAGACTGTGTTTATTGAAATCAGCTTTTTCTACAAGCTAAAGGAGATTGATTTTGAACCATAATAGGTATGTTGCCCATAGAGTTAAACATGAGTGGGAATCGAAAGATCTAGTCATAAATAACAGCTTTTTCTATTGCACCAAAATTATTTATCCTGGAGGAAGAAAAATATTGCTTCATCAATATTGACGTTAAGAAGTAAAACTATTAAATTAATTATAGCTCAGCCTAATATTGTTGAAATATAAAAACTAAATCCCGGAACGGATTTTTAAAGCATCATCTTATGCATCAGACAACATTATAGAAACACATTGAAATAGAATTAATTTGTGAACAACATTGGACTAAATCCGCTAGTAAAATGGACAATTGAAACACTTATATTTATGCTGAGTTCTGATACGACTTTCAGCTTTAAATCTAGATTTAAGAATGACATAATAAAATCACAAAATGCATGATGTTTTATAACTTATATAGTGTACAATATACTATTTTTTTTCAGCAAGTTTCTCGCTTGTCTCGTATTTTTTACTGCCAAATTTATACAGAATTCTTAAACAAAGTATAACTTTTCATATAAATTTTTAGATGCTCTGAAGATGGTGTAAAGAGCACCGAAATGTTAGCAAAGAAATGCAATTTTAATCAACAGTATTGCAATTTATTTGATCCTTTACCACAGAGATTTCCTCTCCTAATTTCAATGACAGATTTGTTTTAAATGGAAATTCCATTAAGTTGAAAACAAATGATATACCACGTAGATTTGAAGCTGAAAGTTAAATCAGAAACCCAAAGTCCGCTAATAAATTTAACAATCTATATGAAAAGTCTTATATATTGCTGTACCAAGATATTCAATCTTGTTCCTAATGAAATAAAAAATGTAACAAATTGTTGGCAGTTTAAGAAAAACTGATGGCTTTCCTTGTCAATAATTGTTTCTTTTGTTTAAATGATTTTTTTAACATGTAACTACTACATATTTATGTTTTGTTTTTATATTTGTAATTTTATCTGCTATTTGACTTCTCCTATGCAACTTTCTTTTGCCTCTGGAGCAATAAACAATTTGAATTTAATTTTTAATCTACAGAGTGTAAAGTAGCGGTTTAAAAGGAGAGTATAGTGCGACGAATTGGTGTTTTCAACACAAATAAATGTAGGTATCTTTGATTTCCGACGCGACGCCTACTTAAAGTGCAACTTTGCATTTTCCGTCAACTCTGTTGATCAACAGCTCTGTTTTAAATATTGTGTGGTGCGGTTTATTAACGATTCGTAAGTTCAAGGTAACACACCACTGACTCAATTCAATAACACAGGCGCATTGCTCTCTACTATTCAAGCTGTATATATGTAAACAAGTACAGGGATTCAACATTGTCGCATAATAATATAGAGCCTACCTTGAAAATTTATTTTTTATTCATTTATTGTAAATTATAGACGCGTATACAACTTAGGTCATTAGCGTCTTGATTACATTAAATAAGAATTCATTTAAGACTAAATGGCATTACAAAACATCCATAAGCGGAGGCGGGATTCGAACCCATGACAGTTTGATCCAGAGGCCGCGACGCTAACCACTGGACCACACTGTCTTCTTGAAAATTTAAATCAATTTCAAATTATGGTATGTGCCACATACCTACTTCAATTACTACAACATACGTTGTTTAATGGTATTATGGAATTGTTCTAATTTAGTGCGAGAAACGAGATCTAGTTACTTTGGTTATATATACCATTTTGTTGTAAGTGCGATGATTTTTGGAGTCAGCTTTAATTTGAAAGTGCGTTGCAAGTAAGATTTTTTGATTTTAAAAATTGCATCTGTCAAAAATTATACAATACCTAATTTGATATATCTTTGTTTATGGAGTTTCAGACGCTTATGACCTCTGTTGTCGAGTTGTCGAGCGTTTATAATTTACAATGTCTATTATCCTACATATAGCGAATTTGTAAAAATCCACGGATGTCTGAAGAATCAATGTTGAAAATGCACATAACAAATGTAATATCGAATGGCTAATAGAACTGTTTTGTTTTTTTTTTTTTGCTAAAAATCGCCGATTTGGTAAAAATGCAGCCTTCATAGGATAATAATGTTAAACATTGGTATATATGCCAGGCAACATTTTTATAAGCGTCGTTTTCTTTAATTCTTTTCCGAAAAAAAATTTGTTTTAAAAACACTTTTTGATTGTTTTATCTCTGATTTCAACATAATTTTTTTGTAGGTATTGATATTGTTTTGTCTTACAAAAAATATTTTCTTTGTAATTATTTTCACAAGTTCTTATTAAAAAAACTTCAATTTCTTTATCATGGCAATGGGTTACCATAAATATTCAGTTTTCAAATAACGTATGACAACAAGTACTTATCAAATTCAAAAATATGTGTATATGTTAGGTACTGTGAATTACCAAAATCAAGTGAATTGTCGACATTCCCCGGTGAATGTTGACATACACCTTAAGTTATTCAGTGTTATGTTCGAAATATTTGTATTTTTTAGAATAGCATTATTTTTAACTTATCATCGGTGATTGTTGACATTCGTCATGCATAAAATAAAGTGATTCTATAAGCCATTCATATTTCATAGAGTAGGTAATTCAGAATTATTAAATTTTTTGCATGTTGATATTCACCGGCGATTGTTGACATTCACCAGTTTCGATCACTCACTGTAAAATAAATAGGTATACACAACTTAAATTATTATCAAACTTCCCTCTTAGTTCCTCACTTAGTCACACAAAAATGAAACAGACAATAGAACAGTATGTGTAGGTATAATATTCATTATAAAATGTATTTTCATTTATTACGTGATGTTTTGTGCTGAAATATTTGTTTGAAGGTCGTCGCGTCCAAGGTAAACGCGAGTGTCCATAGTCTATACCAGTGTTTCTTAAACTGGGGTTCGCGGACCCCCAGAGGTCCGTTAGTATATCTGAGGGCGCATTGGCGTAACTAGGGATTTTTTCCAGAGGGGGGCATGGCCCTTTCGATCTGAGAACTGAAAATCACTATTATGAGATCTTTTGTCACTAATTTAATAGTCATTAAATGCCATATTAAAAAAAAACAGTAAAAGTTGCTTGTCTTGTATGAAGTTTTTATTTTGAGTAGCTATTTTTTAAGTATAGTAATGAAAATACAAAATTATAGAATATGGCGCTTGGCTCAAGTTTTGGTACCCCCAAACGGTTACTTTCAATAGTTTGTAATAATTTTAAGTCGACTTTCTTTATTCTTATGTCAGCACTCTGAGTTACATGCCATGATTATTCTAGGGGGGGGGCGTCCGTCACCTTCCAGTGGGGGTCTGGCCCCCCTTGGTCACCCCTTAGTTACGCCAATGCTGAGGGGACTCATCTCAGGCTGTAAGTGGGCAAAGGTATACTACAGTTCTGTTGTTCTGTATATAACTGTATGAAGGTCGTTCGGCAAACATTGTTGTTTATTCTACACTTTACAGAAGTGGAACTTACGCAAAAACTAAATTTAACAAATTGACATTTACACGTCAAAAAATTAAAAAAAAATAAATTACTCTTGATTGATCTATATTAATGGGGGTTCGCGACAATTTTGCTACTATCCGTAGGCGAAAAAGTTTAGGAAACGCTGATCTATACCACAGTCCAGAGTACCTACTTAACACAAAGTGAGCACGCACGTTAAGAATTAAGATAAGGCAAATAACCTGTGTTATATATGTTTAAAAACATTGCAAATTATTGTGTACTGTAGACGCAAAAGTTTGTAATTATTATGAAAATCTAAAATTACATGATATCCTTGTGCAAAGAAGATGAAATCTTGTCAACCATTTTATTAAAGTACTTAAACATTATTTTACTTACCTATATTTACAATTGTAAACAATTGTATTATAGGGGTGTCCCAATTAATGCGCTCAGCATTGTTATCTTAATTACGGAGTATATTATGTGTAAATTTTAAACAACTGAAGACACGTTTTCCCACCATCGACACCGTAACTTCCACCACATGTTTTTTTAATTTTTTTTATAACTTCTTATATATTAATATAGCTAAAATATCAGAATATTGCATTGTCATCAAAACTACATACGACTGCGAAGTTTCACGTCAATTGGATATTTCGAAGTGGGTGAAAATCGGGTTACAAGATTTTTTTTACATACATACTACAAGTAAAGCTAATTTTAAAAAATTCGACTGATGACCAGTCCTATACTTCCCACCTAGTAAATATTTGCAAAAAATAAACACTCTTTTTTTTATTCTTTGACTAGGCCCAAATAACCTTAGCTGTTGGTGGTCTTTAAAACACAATTTAATTTTTATTCTTTGAAAAAAGCATGGCCCTCTTTTATGTTTGGTGATCTACTGATGGCTAGCTTAATATAGCAAAAATCATGGTTACCTTGATTTACGTACAATTTTTATTTTTTTTTAGTAAAATATTTTTTTTTTCGAAAACTATACATTTTAGAGAAAAAAAATATTTACATTTTTTTCATATTATAACATCTAGAATTCATTTATATTTTTTTTTACCTATGTTAATACGTGACATTGAGAACGTTTTTTTGAATATCTCAGGATCCACTGAACCGATTTGACTCAAAATCTAATCAGATCTAAGTTAAAGGCTGATAACCACAATAGAACAATCGACATGCCCGTATGTTGTTCCGTTCTTAAGATATCGAAGGCGAAAAATTTACCACACACACACATACAGACATCAGTCAGAAAATGATCTTAAACGATTGCTAGGGTCTCAAAACGTGAAGATCTGTTAAAATCTCGAAATATTTTTTTCGGACTAAATCCATTACTTCCCTACCATAGTAGAGGTGGGAAGTAAAAATTAACTAGACTCACTTATTTCAATATCGTGAAGAAAAAAACAAAACCATTTGACTTTACAAAATTTGATACAGGATGTGATTACATAATTCTGTACATCCCCAGATAGTGATTCAGTGGCGCGCGGCGGCAGTCCATAAGGAGCGTGGGCCTCTAGCCTATGGCGACAATTATAATAGATGAACAGACCAAACAAGGACACTTATACACTGACACATCCATATAATAGCAGAATGAATGAACAATCGTGCAGGGCCTCTAATGACAACAATTTTACAGGTACACAATATACACACACCTAGACTTTTTGTAAATGCTGTTTTCAAAAAGTTATCCTACCTAAATGGTATTCGTTTAAAAAAAACAAAACAACTGAGCTTGATTTTATACAATTATTATTATACAAAGATTAGTTTGTAGACGAGAAACGTGATTAATTTGTTTAAAAGAACGTTTCGACATCAACTCAAGTACATTCATCAATCATTATGTTTCGGTATTTAAGACTTATTTCATCAAATAAGATATAAAAATAAACATATTTCTTAGTCATATAATTTCGTAATAAATACTAATACATAAATGAATGAAACTTGTAATGGGGTTTCCGTCTATAATTTCTTGCTGAGGTTTCGGGTATTTTGTATGATACCTAGACTATAATTCGTTAATTCAAACCTATGTCACCGTAGGGATTCTAACCCTAAACTTTCCACTGTCCGCCGCGATAGTGGAAAATTTGTATTTATAATAATAGTATCCGATCGAAACAAAGTTTTACGGCCGAAACCAAATTCAGCCGAATTTGTAGATTTGTAATTATACTATATCTCAGTTTTAGACATTTTTTTTTGTAAATTTTACTTAGATATTTTAATAATGGTAAAATAAGAAAACATCAAGTGCAAGCCGAACTTGCATGATTAGTGTGCTATTAAGAGGGTTCTATCCCTTTCCTCCCGCTTAAAAATTTTGTTAACCGGTCCCGATTTTTATTTTTGATCCGAGGAAAGATTTTTTTGCGCCAAATTGAAGCGAATTTTCCCCTTGGGGCGCTATAGGCCAAATTTAAAAAAAATTGTGTTCAGGCCACACAACGCCCTTCTGAATGATTTTACGTCAGCTCTACTAAAAAGCATTTCAATATTTTTAAAAAGACCCAGCCTTTATCTTTAATCTCATATCGAAATAATAAGGTCGGGAGAGTAAATAGTGAAAATATGTTTTTCACTTTTTTTGCTCTTGTCGCCTGTTGACTGCATTTAAACCTCATAAAGTATATTTTACATAATCGGAGAGAGAGAGAGAGAGGGTAGTCATTTAAAATGTCTATCTCACGAGTCATGACCGTAAACACTGTGTTCTGTAGTTTTCACCTGCTTTACTTTTTGAAAGCCCTGTAATATTTACCAATTTATCAGAATAAATTTCAGACTTTTACGACTAACTTACTGTTTTATGAATTATGATTTATGGTTTGACACGCGGGTTTTTCTGTTAGAGGCCAATAATGAAAATGTTATTGGTACAATTGGCCATTCCAGGGCGTGCAAAAGTTTTTCTCTAGTATATTAAAGCAAAATTATTTATAGTATAATCTACTTGATATCAAAGTTTACAAGTCGTGCTTAGAAATTACATTATTTTTACTTTGTACGACATAATAAGAGGAATAATGAGAACAAGAGGATATTTTGTTTTTTGCTAACGAGTCGATATTAGATGTAGCAGAGATGATTAGTGAGATATTGGAAAAAACAAATTTAACCCTTCTTTATCAAAATGGCAGCACTTCCGTTCATCGGGGGAGGTCTTTAAACTGGATTTATAATTTAACATTCCCCCTAACAAACCTACAAAAAAATTCAGCAATTGCGATAGAAACGTAAGTAAACGTCATTTTTGGTGACATATTCCAACTGATCTACAAGTAATTTTACGGATTATAATTTATAATGTTCTGTAAACAAAATCAAAGGCAAATGATGTATACCATACGCGTTTCTTATTAAAACATGGTTAAATATAGCAATTAAATAGGCAGTTAATCTACAGAGCTAGCTCTACAATAAACGAAATCTCATTCATTGTTTATTATGAAAAGTAAAGCTTTTTATATGATGTACACTGTACAACCTTGGCTGCAGTACTTTCGTCTTTTTTAGACACTTGTATCATAAATCAAATTATAACAAAATCTAAGCGCACAGAGTGCGCCGGCCAAGTTCTCGCAAGCAAAACCAACCGCGCGTGCACTGTGCAAATATTTACACAAACCATTTCGAGCCCTTTTCGACCCCCTCTCTATCTCCGAGGCTATAGTTACGTTACAGGACTGAAATTTTCCAGGGGGGGGGGTTGAGGTTACCAAAACGAAGCAGTATTCCAAATTTCATAGGTCTAGGTGGAATAGTTTCCAAGATACGACTGTCTAAAAATCACAATTTTGGGCATTCATTGACTCGACTGACTATCAAATCTAAATCAATCAGATTTAAGGTATACTTCCAATCGAGCTAGAACTTTGAAATTTGGAACATAGATAGTGTTTAACGTGATAATTACGAGAAAAATCAAAAATCAATGAAAATTCAACATGGCGGATTCTGATACCCAATAGCGATTTCTGCTTTGTTTGGAAAGTTATGAAGTACTGGCTGTACGGTGTATGTACAATGTACTTAGTCGGTGTTGGAACTGTTGGTATACCTTAGTCACTTAGTGCAATGGGATAGGGGATTATTTAAGAAACATGTAAAAAACAGGCCAAGTTCTCGTCAGGACTGTGTGTTTTGTAATTATTTATGTAAAAAAAATAACTGAAATGTAAAAATTATGCCAAGTTCCTTGCCTACACGTTATTAGCAGTGTTTTGATAAGCACAGAAAAATATTGTGTGAATTGATAAATATCCAGACCAAACTTGGCAAGTTTTCAAGGGTCTCAATATTGCTCGCAGTTTTTTAATGAAAACTTGCCAAGTTTGGTCTATATAAATTTATCAATGCACACAATTTTTTTCTGTGCTAATCAAAACACTGCTGATAACGTGCAAGCAAGGAACTTGGCATAATTTCTACATTTCATTTTTTTTTTCAGATAACAAAACACACAGCTTTGACGAAAACTTGGCCTGTTTTTTACATGTATGTTTTTGGTGGGATTCATTTTTTCTAGGCTTTGTTTTACGACTCCTGATCAACTACTGCAGGGCTTAGAAAAATCTCAAAACACTATTTTTTAAGAAATTATACTGAATTACCAGGTTCAGTAACCTATCAATCCTATCATTTAAGTGCGCAATTACGGGAATATTGGCAAAGTTGTTCACTTATTGGTTTCCCACTCTCTAGACTATTCCCGTTCCAACTCCAAAATACAATGAAATGATTACTAGGTCACTATGCTAGTAGTATCTGATTACGTATTGTCAATGAGTTTGTGAGTCAAAGCAAACATATGTGGGGGGCGAAACGCTGGAAGCAATCCAGATCTCAGAATCTTCATGAAAGGACACTATGCTTTTTGTATATGACTCCTCACTTAAAATTCTACAGATAAAATTTTATTATTTTATTAATTATCTTTCGTGATGCATTTTATTATTGTCAATCTTATATTATAGAAATCAACATTAATTATTGTTAAACGTTGATAATCTTATTACATTGTCTCATGAATTTGGTCATTTTTTATTTTATTATAAAATTAATTATTCTTTCTCTTAATAAATTTGAGATTCTATGACAATAATTAAATGGAAAGCCCGTCTCTTCTGAAAGGTCAGGTACGATATAAGTGCCGTTAAGATAGTTATCACTCCGCACCGGCGTACCCGTTGCGACGATGTGTATACCCATCTTTTCAAAAGACGGGCTTATCATTATCATTCCAGATGTTTTAAATCAAATTTTCTAATTCACATAGATAAATAATACATCGGCGTGCGACGTATCAAAACTCTTTTACGCATAATGTTGCATCAAATATGTGGAATGATCTGCCTGCGCATGTAAAAATAATTTTTTTAGTTTTATTTTAAGCCGCGGCCTCAGACGACATGACCAACATTGGCGAATGTATTGGCGACCAATGTTGGGTATGCAGTTGGGCATGCGTGATCATTTGAATACCTGTGTCCAGTATATCCACACGAGAGGATTCTACCCCCCAGGGGGAACATTGGGATGTAGTTGTTATCGCAATTGCATTCTAATGTTCTTTGGGAATTAGCGCTTCCAGGGATCCGAGCTCGTACCAGTCGGTTTGTGTATGCCGGATGGCGGATTTTAATACACAAATATGTTATTTGTTGTGTTGAAGACGCTAATGACCTGAGTTGTCGACGCGTCTATAATCTACAATAAAAAAAAGACAGGATTCTAAATTATCCAGCGTTGACCATGCTTAGTACACACAATGTTTAGCGAATATACACCAACATTAAGCAAAATTGACAGCGAAGATGACGCAATTTATTGCGATTGCTTTAGTGGTAATAATTTCTTGTGTCCTCTTAATACATGTTTCATATAACTCATAAATCACAATAATATTAATATACACACACTGACAAACACTACGTAGGGAAAACTGTCCAGTCGTCTGGATTAAAGCAAGTCATATTTTCAAGTCGAACCACCGTTGGTCAATACTCATTCCCTTTGATATGTGTGTTCAAAAAACCGTCCTCAACGCGAATGTCTTCCAAAGCCAACGTTGATAACTGTTTGTTAAATATTGGTCATTTGAAAACCATCCACACGGCGTGGCAATTGCCCAAATGTCAACATTGGGCGACATATTTTGCCGTGCGTCTGGAGCCGGCTTTGTAATAAACTACTGACAGAGCAACTAGGGTAATAATTTTTAATTTTTAGGTCGAAGTTTGACGAAACAATATAATAAATTTTAAATATAATAGAAAATACTCGTATCTGTCCGTCCTATAAAAACTCTCCAACGGTGACCCCTGGCGTCATGAAATTTACAGTAATTTATTAATGAAATCAGGATAAATGATACAATTTTCAGTTCGATCCCTTCCTAATTTATGAGTAAGTTAACCCAAATAACTATACATGTTATAATATGTATATTATTACGCTCCGGACAGCTAGTATAGAACTTTTCACGACTAGTTATGCGCAAGCGCCGTCGCCATGGTTATGATCGCGGCTTTCAGAAGTTTCGTACACTTTTTGACGCAATGACAAGACGAGAAACGTTTTTTAATGTTAATTTGGATGAAAATGTTACTGACGGTGCTAAATTAGTGCACACATAACAGTGGAAGAACATATTTGTGCTAAATTGGGACGGTGGTGGTTGAAGTGCCATGGCCAGAAAACTGGTGAAAGTAAACGAAAATTGGTTGAAAGGTTAGAATCATACCTGTCATAAATTGTTTATCGTAAAAAGTTTATCTTCAAAAGTACTCAAATATTTTTCTAGGGTGTTGTACCACTTCTTTAAATAATATTTCTTATTTAATAAGGTACATTCCAGTGGACAGTGATCAATATAAAACTTTGTTATAATGAAAGTTAATGCTCTAAAATATTTATTAGAATTTTTATTTTTATTAATTAAGTTTCGTAAACATATTTAAATTAATAAATAAAATCATGATTTTTAATCTATTTGTCATGTGACTTAAAACGCCGCGTGACGTCAATTCATGTAAAATATTAATGTATCCATAGCAACGGAGCTTAGATTGCTTACATCATGTTTACATAGGTACAAAATGGTATTTTTCAACACTCTGTGTTTGGGTCTTTAAATAATATTTGTAGCTAATATAAACGAACTTTCATAAAATTATGACGTCATATTTGCCTAGAGCAAAAACGATTTTTAGCGGGCGGGGCTAACATAAATATATCAAAAATTATTTTTGAGCTTATTTGAAAGCAGAATGAAGTGATTTAGGTATCATTTTGTTCATAATTTACTGCTCTATTAATATAGCACAAAAAAAATTTTAGTCAACTACCCTTTACTTTTTTCAAAATCAATCACTTGCCATCTGTCAATATGACAAGTCTCTGAAAAACATGGCGGAATTGGGCACAGCCGCAGAAAAAAAATTGATAATGAAAAGGTCTATAATAATAAACGTTCTAGTTCTAGATATAACCTAATTGTAGACATTTCATTTGACGAAAATTCAGTTATAAACATTTGACAAACTGTAGTATTATTCTAACAAATTGTGTTCATTATCAACCGAGCGTTGAATACACATTTTGATAGGAATGTTTCGTTCCCGAGAGACGTCCCCATCCATGGAGTTGTATAGCGCGCGATTATAACCCGTCAAGGTCAATATTATTTACGTCTCGTCGTTTGATTATTAAATGGTTGCCGGCCGCCACCGCTGTGCCGCTGCTGCGCGCTGTTGCCAATATGTATGCCGACCTCGGATATAGCAATGCAGGCTGCGCTGTGTATGTATTTGTAATTAATAATACAAACATTCACAGACGCACATAATATACATATACGTATTTCTGATCTCTGGAGTTAATTACGGATACACATGCAATCCTATGCACATATACACAAAAAATATGCCTTGTACTAGTACATTATACACATATGTATATGTTATGACCAATGCCATCATTTGTCAAGGTTAAAAAAATCCAGTGACAAAACTGCCCAAGCATTGAAATTACTGTAACTGGGGTGATTATAGTCGACCAAATATATAAACATTCCGAACATTGGGAGTCGAAATGTCAATACCTATAATCTATATTCATAAAATATGATTTAAGTAATTTTTTTTAATTTCGCCTATACTGACAATATCAAATAAACCAATATCATTATTTATTTTGAAACAAAACATGCTAATAACTACCTGAAAACACTTAAAAATGTTATTTTTTTGATCTCCTATTGGAGGGTCGGCAGAAATCAAAGATTCCGATCGGATATTGTCTAAACCGTGTTTGAAGTAGTGGTGGAGGTAAAGAGAAAGGAATACAACCGAGGTACTAGTATAGAGGAATAGTTAACTCGTTAATAGATGGTAGTAAAATATTAATCAAAAGGAGTTTCTTTTGTTCTAGATGGTGCTTACTTAAAATGTTGCTTTGATTTTGTAAGGGTGTACGCAGAATTTTGTTATGAGAGTAAACATGGACCATCCAGTTATCATACTGCAATTATGTCATAAACGATAGTTCATACGTTGTATAAGTGCAATTTCATTAAATCATTGGAATGAGCTTTGCCTAACTTAAATAATGCCATTTGATTTTTAGTTTAGTCCTTAAAATAGCTTCAAAATTGAAGTTAATCAAAATAAACCACACCTCTATTTTTTCTTTCAAGCGGCTGACGTTACATGCCCCGAATGTCACGGCCTACTTCTACAGCCCATATATTTTACATGCACCATATATTGATAGCAACGGTGCGATCAGTGTTAGTCTTGTTATAAAGATCATAAAGCCAACGCGACGGGTGTTGTGACGTAAGCAAGTATTAAAATTTAAAAATTTATATCTCCGTAAGCATATTGAAATAAAATAAACGCCATTTTGTTTGTGGCAATGATTTCTAATAGGATCTTAATTATTTTTTTATTTTTTACAACCTCATTCGGGGAATTTTTAGCCGCAAAAGTTCAATAACCGGGAATATTTATGAAGTACCTAATTTTCATAAATTTTCACACTTTTTTTCATTATTCCAGATTTGGGGCGGAAGTAGCGAGAGGGTGCGAAAGTATACCAGTGAGTTAGAGATAGAGAGAGTCAGAGAGAGTTTTACTTTTAAGATAATGACCGTAACATATCGACAATACGAATTTCACAGCAATAATTAGCAAAACACTAAGTTCATAAGATAAATAGACGTTTGGAGATCTCAAGTGAAGTTATGAGTTTAACATTTGTTTTCTTTGCAATATTAGACGTTTACCAAACAAATGATTAAATGGGGTAATCTATATGCTTTAACTTTTTGAACCCACCCATCCGTAATAGGCAGTAGTGTAATCACGAATCGCGTAACATGAGAATGCACGATCCTATAGGAAATCGTGAAGAATAACAAACCTCCTACTGAAAATCTTTTATTTAACTACATCACAGATTATCACTTTAACTCAAAAAATTGGCGACAATAAACTTGTATTTTTTAATTTGAGGTTCAAAGTTCAAACAAGTTAAGTGAAAAGGCCTACCTTAAATTAAGTTAGTATGATAATTGAATGAAATCTAAACGAGATAATTGATTAATTTTTGATCTTTAATGGGTCATGATATGTAGTCTTTAGGATTTTTGTTAATGTACAGACGAGATGCCTATACGTTAGATTCTTGCAATATTACAAATTATTCAGTCCAACAGCGTCTGTTCCTTGGAAATCTATATTAGAACTGGTTCAGTAGAAGTTTGGCGTGCATTTCAAAGGAAATGGTTTCTGCAAGTCGTCCTGCAACAATTGAGAGGCTGAAAGACTGCAATTCGTGATGGAATTGCACGAATAAATGGAGATTTGCTTCGCCGGGTTATGCATAATACTGCATGCAGAATTGAAAGTTCCATTGAATCTGATTCATTTTTAGTTATTTTTCACGTCCGGACCTCTATAACTGAGACTGTCTCTTTATGTCGCTAGCTCTCCGCCTAAAAGTGTATAAAGACCTACATATAACTGCAACAGTCAAATATGTTTGTACTTTATTAGTGAATCAACCTTCATATAAGAGCATTGAAAATAATCCAGATAAATCTGTTTGGAGTAAAAAATAAATACAGAATATATAATTCATTGAACCTGGCGCAACTGATAACAGTGATGACTGATAACGATAAAAATAATATGAAGTGCATGTATAATGTTTATTCAGGTAATTTGAGTTAAAAACAGAAAATAAATGAAATGATAAGACGTGATATGATAACTAATATTCAAAATTTTGTGTAGGGATACAATATAAATAATTATTAAAATTAATGTTGAAGGACAACAGTCATGACTGATAACTGACTGATAATGTTAAAATTAATATCAAGTGCATAACAATATTTCAGTTTAATTAGGGAATTCAAATTTTTTTATTGCTTGTTTTTGGCATTTTCATTGTAAATTGACAATCAGATACTTCAGTAGATATAGGTATTATTAACCTTTACCTTGCATTACGTAATTTTAATTAAGATCTAAAATTATTTTTTTATATAAAATTATTAGTCTTTGTTTTTATAGATAGAGATATTGTAAATTATAGACGCTCGGCAACAGAGGTCATAAGCGTCTGATTTGTTCTTGTACAACAGTTGCCGGATCATCTGTGAACACGGTATGCGCGCGCAATCCAGGTAAAAAAAAACGTGCATTGTGTTCAGCTTACAATAATAAGTATTGTCAATCGTTTTTTTACCCGACTGTGCGATAGCAAAGGCAGGGTTATGTTTTTCGCGCTATCTATATGTATGTATTTATTGTAGATTATAGACGCGTCGACAACTTCGGTCATTAGCGTCTTAAATTACATTAAATAACAACTAACTTTAAACTAAACACTAACACAAAACATCCATGAGCGCAGGTGGGATTCGAACCCATGACAGTCTAGTCTAGAGGCTGGTACCAAGTACGCTATCCACTAGGCTACACTGCCCTCTATCTATAAGTATGTATGTGGGATTCTTCATTCCCTCGTAGCATTCAAACGGCTGGATGGATTTTAATCAGGGTTGTTACGGATGCAAAAATTTAGACATCCGCGGATGCAGATGCGGAGTATTAGAAGTTCACATCCGCGGAGGCGGATTTGATGCGGATGCGATGCGGATGCGGATTTTGGGATTTTAAAAGGATAGGTAATTATTTAAATTTTAAGTGCATAAATAACTGAAAATCAATTTAATTTTAACTTTTTATTTATTTAATCATATTTTTAGCACGTGCCACTCTGGCTCCGCCCACTTTCTTTACATGTAGTTGCTTGTTGACGTGAATCTGCATCCGTAAAAACTCCGCATTGATTGATGCGGATGTGAATGCGGATGCAGATGTCTGAATTAATGCGAATATTCCGCATTTACGGATGCGGATGCGAATATTCGTAACACCCCTGATTTTAATAAACGAGGTGGCATAAGATTCGATCGGACTCTAGTAGCAACGTCTTAAAATCTGATTACGTAAATACAAAACGATTATTAAATCACATTCGCACAAAATACATATTTATACTTTTCAATTTTCATCGATCTATTGTTGGGTTTATCGAAACATTGCAAGGAAATCTACAAGTGTTATATTTTATTATCGCGTACAGGATCAAAGTCTGTCACGGTGTTATCAGCTGTAAATAGACACATTCTATGTATTTACTTGAAACGTTCGATAACCCCTTTCATACAATGATTTTAAACAAAAATAAACACACTTATAATTTATTGATTGGATGAAAATAAATTACATTTGCAGATAACACATAATGAGAACATTCCTTGATGACGTTATTCTTTACATTTTTCACCAATAAAAAAAATTATAATGGAGTGTTTTATAAGCACCGATAGCTTTTGTTGAGCCCTCGTCTTGCAATTAATAAAAACCATATAATATTTAAAGACACTTTTCTCTATTTTAATTTTTAACCGACTTAAAAAAACATAGGTTATCAATTCGACATGTAGAATGCAGATATTATATTACATAAAATTTTTATATGTTTGCTCAGCTATAACTTCTTGAGGGGTTGGCCGATTTGAATAATTTCGACGCCACTGGATTCAGAATGTTCACGGAATGGTCCCATATAATTTTTATTGAAGTGAAAACTTCTTTAGCGACGTATCTATTTGAAATCTTATGTAACGATAAAGGGGAAATGCTTGAATAGAGTCCCAATTTGTATCACCTAAATAACCTACCCATTTTGACATTTTATATACTTAAACAGCATTTTTTATGTATGCTAGTTACCTCATATCTCCTGCATTTGTGAACCGATTTTGATGATTCTTTTTCTTTTTAGTAGCTTTTTGAAGGCTCGGTTCTGTTTTATTAACTTCCCATTGGAAGTTATTGTAATGGGTCCGAAAATCGAAATCAAAAAGGAAAAAAAATTTTTATATTTCAAGGTCACTACACTATTTTTACACTACTTTTAGAAAGATGTCTGTGTGTGTGTATGTGTGTGTGTGTGTACGTATGTACGTACGTACGTATGTATGTGTCCATTTCTTTCTAAGACGAAATCTCGAGAATGAAAAATGATATCGACTACGTTGGGGTGCCAATCGACGCGTATTAACGTAAATATGATCTGAAAGAAATTTTTTCAAAATCGGTTCAGCCGTTCTTTTTTCTTAACCAAATAACCTCCAAAAAAGTAGATTTTATACAATATCTCGCGAATAAAAAATTATATCGACTTCGTAATGGTGTCAATCGAGGCGTGTTAACGTCATTTTGATCCGACATAAATTTTATAAAAATCGGTTCAGCCGTTTTTTTTTTTTTTTTAATTATTGTTAAAAATAAATAATAATTATGTTTTAATGATGAAAATGATTACTTTTCTGTGTAATATCTAATTTAATTATTATTATTAAATATTTATCAAACTGGGAAGTTCGTCGTGTGGACCTCAAGGGTCGCACTTTAGTCCTAATAAACGACCCACCTCACGGCTTGTTTTCAAATATTTTTTAAGTGCCTTTTTAGCAATATTTCGGCGCGGCCTCAGCATAGTCTTCAGTAATTCACTATCCGTAAAATAGTATTTTCATAGTTAAAGTTAGTCCAGCAATGTTTACCTACTTCATATTACTTATACTGCACATTCCTAGGCACGTTTTAATATTTTCATTTGCTTTTTTCTATTTAAAAGAGAAATAGTTCCCGGGTTTAAGTCGCATTTGTGATGTGTTTTTCAAGCCCTGAAAATGCAAACTGAAACGTTGGCTTAAGTCCGGAAACCATGGTTCTCTTCTAAATATTGAATCTGACCGGGAAGCATTAATTTTATTTTTTTCTATTATTTATACAATTAATGTAAAGATTGGCTTGGGTCCGACCCAAGCCAATCAGAGCCTACCTGACCCAGCCCCGACTAATCAGATGCCGCATACCTACCAGCCACCCCTTATAAATATACAGACACTGCAAACAGCGCCTCAGTCACCAGTCGACCGGCAAGAAGATCGAATCGTATTGAAGATGACCAACGGAGCTTTGGGCGAAACGTACGGAGTAAAATCTATTAGACCACGGCTACCTAGCCCGGAAACACCTGCTACCAAGATTATTAGAATGAACTATTTTTCAAATGATTGCATCTAAAAAAATCGACTATTTTAGTTGCCCTTTATAAGGGAAAAATCATCCCACCACCAAAGATTTGTCTTTAATTTCATTATTTATGACCTTTCGGGTAAAACACAGAACAGAGAATATCGGGTGAAAACATGACATAAACTCATTTGGCAGTTAAATAAAAGAACAACCGTTGATGACAAGGAAAAGTCAAGAGAGTAGAAAATTTTTCCTTTTTGCAACAAAATGCTTTTCGAAAAAAAACGAGTAATTTTGTCTCTGCTGACGAATATATTTGGTTTTCCATTTCTAAATAAAGTTAATTTTGCGATCTATTAAGTCAACATAAGTATTATCAAAATTAAAATAATTAATTAATATTTTTTGTATTTGAACGAACTTCTCAAAAAATAACTATTTTATAATTATTCACTTACGGATAATTAAAATAAGATGGAAATTAAAGAATGAAATGCAAAACGATAGCTGCTTATTAAGACATAAGCGAAGGTCTGGGAAAAAGTCAAGTAATGTAAAATAATATGTAGGTATTCATTTTACGTACATTCACAATATACATACATGTAGAGGCCCGAACGAGGGCATTTGGATGTGTCTAAAATGATATTAATACCTACAATGCAAACGTTTTTGTGGCCATGTTTTGCCAACATAACTGACAATTTTTTGTTCAACTAACTTTTTTTTATAAAATACAAGAGTCTGCCTCTTAGTGAAATGTATAAAATTTCACAAAAAAATAATTTACCAAAAAACATTTTTTTTATAAATATTTTGACACTCTCCTTATCCTTACAGAATATAAAATAAAGTACCCGCTAGGCGTCTGTCTGTCACTTTTTTCACGCATTTCATTGTTTTGCTTTTTGAGTTAAATTGGAAACTTTGGGGGTTGAATAATCGATAGGGGGACCACAACTTGGCATAGGTGTCGAATCGTTGCATTACCTCCAACCGACCCCTGACACACACAATTTTGTTATTTTAAGTGTAGTACCCTGTATTTTTTTCGACGTACCTATTTTGACCATTTTTGTATAACAAAGCATACAATTAGAAAATCCTGGAGCTGCTTCGATGTTAATGGTAATTAATGATAGTTTCTCCAACTTCAGCGCAGATATTTCATAAACCGTTCACTCTAGCCTACTGCCTAGTACTTTGCTATACAACAAATGCCGGTGGGCGGTTGGGGGCGGCGCCACTTCGACACCAATGCCAAGTTGTGTCCTCCTATCGACTATCCACCCCCCTTCAAAGTTTCCAATTTCTAACCCAAAAGGTAAAACAATGAAATGCGTGTGAACTTATTGCGTGGACACTCAGTATATATGTACCAATCTCTAACCTACTGAACGGATTTGAATGCGGCTTTTACCACTACATTGCTTATTTCTTGAGGAAGGTTATTAAAAGATTAAAAACAATTAGGGGTGGTCCTGGATTGGCCCATAAACTGCACCTCATCCTAAATGGATTTTTGTGCTTCCCATTTAGCTGAATCAAGTCCACAAATAGCCTGGATCTTCTTATGAGCTCCAGAAGATTTGGCACTAGATTATCCTGTGGAATAATTCCGTCCTCATCTATATATATCCAGAGATGGTTGTCCTTCTGTAGGCTAGTGCTTCACATTCGAACACGATATGGGTGGCTGTTTCATCCTCCATATCGCAGAATCTACATAGTGTTGATTCCTGTCTTATCCCCATCACATGTAGGTGTTTTCTTAGAGAAGCGTGACCGGTCAGAAGCCCAATCACCTTTCTAAGTGTTGGCCTGCTGAGTCTGATTAGGTCCTCAGTAAGCCTGGGGGAGGGACTGCGATCATTTTCTTCCCATGTTTGTTACCTGAAACCAGGTTCCATTCAGAGAGTTGTTGCTCGCAGGTCCATTTCCTAACAGTTTGTTGAACACATCTGTAAGAAATCCCACAGACTGGTTCTGGTCCAATGAATTTCGCAGAGGCTCCTAGCAAGAGTATTCGCTTTTTCATTGCCCTGGATTCCTTCATGATTGAGGAAGGTTACAGGGTTTATATTAGCTACCATGCTCGACTTCGCACGGGTGCAAATCGGATTGAATCCAAGTTTATGTCAAACCTACTCAAATTAAGTAGCTGGCACAAGCTATACATATAATGTATATGTAATATGTATCTATATACTAAATTGGCACCCGAACGAAGCCGGGCCCGGCAAATGGTTAGAATCTGGAATGATGAATTTTTGTTCTGTTTTGTTTCATCTTCTTATGATTTGTAATTGTTCCGTTTTGCACATTTCTGAGGAGTATCTATAATACATAATATTACGAATGACAAATGTCCGAAATTATATTATAATTCTACGTTTGGTCACAACGTAAGCTATAATATTCACGCTCAATTTGCATCTCTAGTATGTATGTGTTACATGTATTTCAAAAATGTAGATAATAAGAACACGTTGTAGTCAACAAGGCGATTGTCGTACACTTTATCTCCCGAACAGTGAACGGGTCAAGATCACCGGCCGGCGATAAACACAAATAAACATCCTCCGCGGTAATAGACTCTGCGTTTACCAAAACTACTTGTTATTATAAATTAATATCTATTAAAATAATTTGATAAAAACTTAATGCACACACCGCTAGCGCGAGTGTGCTCTGTTATCGCTTTGTGAGCCAGAGTTTAGTTTCGCTCATACTTAAGTAAATCTACAGGTTAATTTCACAAAATATACCGAGCGATGTAGCTTAGTGGTACAGCACTAGACTCGCATTCGGAAGGTACTAGGTTCGAATCCCGGCGGGGGCAGATTGGCTAGGACTTTTTCCTACTGCCTCACGCCGAGAAACGGTAATTCCTGTACCGGCCATATTGTTTGAGGTTTTCCCCAATAATTCTAGATGAATATTGAGATGATTCCTTATTTAAGCCCATGGCCGATTACCTGTCAAATTCCTATGCTCCCAAAGTTCCCTACCTTATCTAAATTTCCTATAATTCCTCCATTCGCACATAATTGCTATTAATAAAAAAAAGTTGAAGTTTAAAATATGTAGAAAACAACGAGAAGTGGTAAAATGGAAAATAGTAATGGTGCCAATGGCGTCTGTCATGAAATAATGTCGAGAAACGGACGTTAAACGCATTATTATTATTATCTTGACAAGAAATTCAATCAAATTGTATAGCTTTTCGAAAAGTTACCTCTATAAAATGGAACTATTTTTATATTGGTTTGAGAAGTCTTAAAACTGTAAATGAAAACCGTCTCGTCTTGTCATATCTATACTTTCGTAAATAATATTTACCAACATTTTTATACGTTTTGAAGCAGAACATAATATTATATAATATTAAAAGAAAATACAGTGCCAAATTTTTTTTTATTTTAAAAGTTGTTTATTCATAAGTGGTTTCGGAAAGCTCATTGCTTTCCATCGTCAAAATGTTCAGCTAAAAATTATTACATCGATTATAATTTTAAATTATAGTGGGTAATTATACTATTCGATTTTTAGCTGAATAGTATATATTATAATAGTATAATTAGGCACTTAATTTAAAATTTAATCGATGTAATAATTTTTAGCTGAACACCTGACGATGGAAATCTTTGAGTTTTCCGAAAACGCTTATGTATAAACATTTTAAAATAAAAAAAAAATGGTATCTACTATATTATCTTCCATTACAACAAAATTTACATTATTATAACATTATATGATATCTAAATATTCTTTTTACATGTTTCAAAAACTATGTGACAAAAAAAACAGATATATCTGTATCGCGGGCACAGACAGATGACGTTAATACCGTTAAACACAAATAATTGTAGTCGTTGTCATGGAAAGGAATACATTCACTTTATAAAATCAAATGTTCGAAAAATATAGTACCTATATAAAATAATTGTAATTTTATTTTTTTTATATTTTAAATTGTTATCCAATACCTAAATATTTCCATTATTAAAAAAAAAATAAAATAAAAATATTAAAAGCCTTCGGAATTCGAACCTGGTTGGCGTTTGTACCTGTCGGTAGACTCGTACTTTTCCGCACGGCCACCTGGCTTACTGTGTCTGAGAGCTTAATATAGTTATACAGGTTGAGTTCGACCACCCGTATCAGTCGTTTTTTTCGAAAACGATTAGTCGTAGAGAGTTGTGTCAAAAATTTGTATTATAAAACCCTAATAAAGAATCGAATGGTTATAATTTTTTTTTTCCGGGAAGGTCGGCTTCCCTATTAGTTTGCTCCAGAATGTCCAGAACTCCGGAATTATAAATGTAATGATAGGTCGAAAGTGGTATTGTTGAAAAGATCTTTAAAAAATAAGTAAGTTTTGTCGGAAAATTTTTTTTATTACTGCCACCCCTGTAAATTTCTATAAGTATAAATATAAATTATTATATGTTCAAAACTCCGGAATTTTAGAAAGCACGATAGGTTGAAAGTGGTGCTGTTTATTTATTTATTTATTGTAGATTATAGACGCGTCGACAACTCAGGTCATTAGCGTCTTCAACACAACAAATATCATATTTGTGTAATAAAATCCGCCAGCCGGCATACACAAACCGACTGGTACGAGCTCGGGTCCCTGGGAACGCTAATTCCCAAAGAACATTGGAATGCAATTTGCTAAGTGGTGCTGTTGAAAAGCTCTTTAAAAAATAGGCAAGTTTTGTAAAAAAAATTATTTAATTACTGCCACCCCTGTTAAGTAACAATCGTTTGAAATTATTAAATCAAAATTTCATAATAACGATCGAAATCGGCATTAAAAATCTAGCAACCTTAGACATTGTCACAAGTGTTCAAACTGTCTTCCACTTACTCTTTAATACATACTACTGAGCTCTTCTGGTTATACTGTGAGTGTACTTTTCAGTGTTTAATGATCGATAGATAGGTAACTAGATACTATATGCGGACTTTTAAAAAGTTCGTTATTATGACATTTTAATTTAGTAATTTCAAACAAATATTACTTAACAGGGGTGGCAGTAATAAAAAAAAATCCGTACAAAACTTGCTAATTTTTTAAAGATCTTTTCAACAATATCACTTTCGACCTATCGTTACATTTATAATTCCGGAGTTCTGGACATTCTGGAGCAAACTAATAGGGAAGCCGACCTTCCCGGAAAAAAAATTATCACCATTCGATTCTTTATTAGGGCTTTTATAATACAAATTTTTGACACAACTCTCTACAACTAACCGTTTTCGAAAAAAACGACTGATACGGGTGGTCGAACTCACCCTGTATATGCTGTATTTTGTCAACCACTTCCGACTATTTCCGTTTCATCTCATATTTCTAAAAAGCCACCCCAGTATGAGACAAAGATTAACTTCAAGTGTACCGTTTTATTCTAACTTGAATGGCTTACGAAGCTCTTGGGACAGTTAAAAAAAGGATCTATCCAGTTTTCCACCCAAGCTCCTCCATTGTTATTTAAAAGAAAACCTTTTATATCTGACATGCCTCACAAGTCGCAATAATATGAAAGATGAAACCATATTTACGTATGTAATATCGCATGTTAAAGAGACGTGCTGCATTGAGGTAGAAATTTAAATGTGTCAAGGACTTCATTCGCTTCAGTGTATGCTCCATTAGCACCAGACGTCTAATTATCATATCGTTATTTACTGTTCCGTCAATTCTATTTATCACCAACATTTCCCTATGCAACGCTAATCATTTATCAATAATCATGTACAATGTCCATAATATGTATGTATGTATGCACCTTAATTTATGGGCTATGAGTGACGTATGCAAATTCAATGATTTAAGGTACCTACATATTTATTCAAAAACAGAAAATGGCAAAATGCACATTTCGTTATGTTAAGTCGGCTCCAGGCGACATGGTCGACGTATGCCAATGTATTGGCGACCAATGTTGGGTATGGTTGGGCCTTCTCTGTTCATTTCAATGGGTTGGGCATGCGTGATCATTTGAATACCTGTGTCCAGTATATCCACACGACAGGATTCTGTTTGGCCAGCGTTGACGAAGCTTAGTACGACCTAATGTTTAGCGAATATACATCAAACCGCAGTCAATGCACAATAATTGACGAAATTGACGATTATAAAACAGACCCATCAAGTGGCCAAACTTACAATGAAAAAATAATCTCAAGCTCTTTAAATGTATCTAAAGGAGTACCGCAAGGGAGTATCTTGGGTCCTCTATTATATTATTTGTTAATGATCTTCCTAAATGTGTACCTCTCGGATCGAAGACGATCATATATGCGGATGATACTAATGTCTTAATTGAGGCTGACAATGAGGATACTTTGAATATTAAAGCAACTGAAGCAGTCAATGCAGTACAAGATTGGTGTAATAAAAATAAACTGATTTTAAATAATTCAAAAACACAAATAATAAAATTTATCTCAAAAAATAAAAAATATGAATACAGTTCTCTAATTAGACTTAATAAAAAATCAATAGCACAAGTACAAAATGCAACATTTCTCGGCATCTGTATTGACCATAAATTGCAATGGCAGATTCATATAAATAATTTAGCATCTAAACTCTCTACAGTATGTTACATGGTTTATAAACTTAAAAACACGGTATCTAGAAATGTACTGCTACAAATATATTATGGATATTTTTATTCACGTATGTCGTATGGCATCATTTTCTGGAGATTAGCGACAGACAGCAACTACATATTTAGAATACAAAAATTTTGGAGCATACAAGTAATTCAAGAATTACAAGGCGCGATATTCAAGTAGGTACTGTGTGTAAACGGTTTTATTGAACATAGGGAAATTAACACTGAGAATATTTATAATTTTGTAGTAGGCTATGAGCCATAAGACCTAATATAAATATGTATTGGATTACATAGAAAAAATAGTACAGTGAATTTTTTAAACAATTTTCCATAGCAACGGTTGACTATTAAGCGTTACTCGGAACCGGCTAAATAAAAAAGTCATGATGTGTCGTAAGACACCCGACAGAAGCTATGCTTTTTACGCATTGTATATAAAACCGAATTTATCAAAGATATAAATAATACAATTAAAAAGTTATTATTTGATCGCCATTTTAAAATCTGACGCCATTTTATTTTTTTGTGTCTTATTAAATTCTCAAATATCAATTTTCAAAAGGATCGGATAATTTTTACAAAGAAATATATACCTATGACCGCCATTTTAAAATATGACATCATTTTATTCTTTTGTGTCCTATAAAACTCGCAAATATTAATTTTCAAAAAGATCAGATCATTTTTGCAAAAAAGTACATATGGCCGCCATTTTGAAATCTGACGTCATTTTATTTTTTTGTGTTCTATGAAACTCTCAAATATCAATTTTCAAAAGGATCGGATAATTTTTACAAAAAAGTACATACGGCCGCCATTTTTAAATCTGACATCATTTTATTTTTTTGTGTCCTATGAAACTTTCAAATACCGATTTTCAAAAGGATCGGATAATTTTTACAAAAAAGTATATATGGCCGCCATTTTGAAATCTGACGTCATTTTATTTTTTGTGACCTATGAAACTTTCAAATATCAATTTTCAAAAGGATCGGATAATTTTTACAAAAAAGTACTTACGGCCGCCATTTTGAAATCTGACATCATTTTATTTTTTTGTGTCCTATGAAACTTTCAAATACTAATTTTCAAAAGGATCGGATAATTTTTACAAAAAAGTATATATGGCCGCCATTTTGAAATCTGACATCATTTTATTTTTTTGTGACCTATGAAACTCTCAAATATCAATTTTCAAAAGGATCGGATAATTTTTACAAAAATGTCCATACGGCCGACATTTTTAAATCTGACGTCATTTTATTTTTTTGTGTCTTATGAAACTCTCAAATATCAATTTTCAAAAGGATCGGATAATTTTTACAAAGGAGTACTACATATTTCCGCCATTTTGAAATATGACGTCATTTTATTTTTTTGTGTCCTATAAAACTCGCATATATCAATTTTCAAAGAGATCGGATAATTTTTACAAAAAAGTACATATTATGGCCGCCATTTTGAAATCTGACGCCATTTTATTTTTTTGTGTCCTATGAAACTTTCAAATACCGATTTTCAAAAGGATCGGATAATTTTTACAAAAAAGTATATATGGCCGCCATTTTGAAATCTGACGTCATTTTATTTTTTTGTGTTCTATGAAACTCTCAAATATCAATTTTCAAAATGATCGGATAATTTTTACAAAAAAGTACATACGGCCGCCATTTTGAAATCTGACGTCATTTTATTTTTTTGTGTCCTATGAAGCTCTCAAATATCAATTTTCAAAAGGATCGTATAATTTTTAGAAAGGAGTTCTACATATTTCCGCCATTTTGAAATCTGACATCATTTTATTTTTTTGTGTCCTATAAAACTCGCAAATATCAATTTTCAAAAGGATCGGATAATTTTTACAAAAAAGTATATATGGCCGCCATTTTGAAATCTGACGTCATTTTATTTTTTTGTGTTCTATGAAACTCTCAAATATCAATTTTCAAAAGGATCTGATAATTCTTACAAAAAAGTACATATGGCCGCCATTTTGAAATCTGACATCATTTAATTTTTTTGTGTGCTATAAAACTCTCAAATATTAATTTTCAAAAGAATCGGATAATGTTTACAAAAAAGTACATATGGCCGCCATTTTGAAATCTGACGCCATTTTATTTTTTTGTGTCCTATAAAACTCTCAAATATTAATTTTCAAAAGGATCTAATAATTTTTAGTGTGCTTTATTTCCTTAGTCTGATTTTATTACATTTATCCGAAACGTTACCGGAGAAAGACCTTTTGCCTGTGAAAATTCAAAAGTACGATTTGCACCTGGACGAACTCGGGCTGGTTACCATAATATTGTATTGTCACCGGAGCTACACATGTATGCAAAATTTCAACTCAATCGAATCATGGGAAGTGGGTAAAAATTCAAAAGTACGATTTACACCCGGACGAAAGCCGGGCCGGTCAGCTAGTTACCATAATATTGTATTGTCACCGGAGCTACACATGTGTGCAAAATTTCAACTCAATCGGATCATAGGAAGTGGGTGAAAATTCAAAAGTATGATTTACACCCGGACGAAAGCCGGGCCGGTCAGCTAGTTACCATAATATTGTATTGTCACCGGAGCTACACATGTGTGCAAAATTTCAACTCAATCGATCGCAAGATTTGTAACAAATATACGGGATCAAGCTAAATAAAACCACCGTTTAAAAAACAAAGCATCTACAACCTACTTATTTTTGCGTGATGCCAGAACATAGTTTTTATTTGAGAATCAGTTCGGTTGCTTTTGCGTGATGCCAGAATATTTTAAAACTCGCAGTCGCATAAGAGGTTATTTACTTGAAAAAAATCATGTAAATCGGATCAGTGGTTCTCGAGTTATAAGCGTACAAAGGGACATAGAGACAGAGAAAATCAAATTGTTCGGGAAGGTATGATGAACGTCGAGAAATTTTGGTCCGATCCGATCGACGTCAATAATTAGTTACACGTCATTTTAACTCAGTAGGCCAGGGTTTTTAAACTTAAATTCAAACATCAGCAGTCAAAAAATTGAATAACTATATTTAAATAATGCAATATAAGATAGAGCATACGCTATCTTCCAATATCCATATCACACTGTGCAACAGACAAGGACAACCGAAACAAGTTCGCGATTTATTAGATAAAGTCGCATTTATTTAGTTCAATAATCATAAAAATCTGTATAAAAAAACTGTTTTGACACAATATTATACATGAAATCTATCTAAAATTTTCTGCTCTTTCGTTTAAGACAGGTTTCGAATCGATCTGACTTAAATTGAGCAAACTATAAGCAAAAAACACCGTTTTTTCTAATTTGCTCCCCTCTGGGGCCAAAATTCAAAAATCGGGCGACGTTAGGATCAAATAGACCCTGAGAGGAATCGAACAAAAAAAAGTTTTTTAAAATCGGTTAACCCGTTTGGGCTGTACGACTGATACAAAAAATCCGTTACAGACTCACAGATTCACAGATTCACAGACAAAGCGAGTGTATATAGGCGCTTCTAGCTTCGCTAAGATCGCGCCTAAAAAAGAATAATCCGTACAATATTTAATGCTCCTTACAATTCTCCGTGCAGAGATCTTTTTAAAGGGACCAAAATTTTACCGTTTTTTTGTGTATTTTTATATAAAATTTTAATTCTTATTCACTCCAGTGAAGTTTCAAAACGCAGTAGTGCTCATAGTTACGCTACGAGGAATAACGACAATTTAATACAGCCCTTTTGTAGAACCAAGCTATGAATATTGGAATCAGATATTTTAATGTTTTACCTGAGTGCATCAAATGCCTTGACTCTAAAAAATTTAAAAAAAAGGTAAAAGACGTTTTAATAAATCACTGTTTTTACTCTGTGAATGAATTTTTAAATGTTTTTAAGTGACACCTTATGTATTATGTATTGTATACTTTTACCTGACTATGTAATAGACTTTGGTCTCCTTTGCAGCTAAATATATTATTATTATTATTATTAACATTAAATTAAACAAAATGGATTGCGAAGATGACGCAATTATTGAAAGTGCTTTAGCGATAATAATTTCTTGTGTTCAGCTTACATGTTTCATGCAACTCATAAATCACAATACAGTGTGTCCACAGACTCATCCTCAACATGGGGATCTCCGTTGTTATGGGAGATAGAGATTTGGTTAAATGAGACAAAATGTGCAGAATCTCCAGTACTACTACCATGCGTAGTCAAACTTTCCATATTTTGCTTGGTTCGCGACCGACAGTTGAAAAACGAGGTTTACCCATTTTCGTTTTTTGTTTATAACTCGCTTATTAAGTAAGTTAGAAAAAAAATATTTTCACTTTCTTAAGACCCTTTTTTATGAAGATTTCAAATCTCTTTTCATATTTTTATTTTCTTTTATAGTTTTAGAGATACACTTGTATTAACTTTGTTTTTTTAAATACACGTCAAAGATGGCCATGACACCATTGGAAAGAGATTTTTTTTCTCTTTAATTTGATATGAGGGTTGATGGACTTATTTTCAAAAATAACAGAGTTATACGTAAAACACTGATTTTTAATAGTAGGCTATGCTAAATTAATTGATAAAACAACAGAAGGCTTAGCAAACAGTTGAAATTCGCGTTGGCTTAGTAAACGGCTGTTTTGTTTTAGCTGTCAAAGTGAAGTTTGTTGCTAATTTGTCAGTTTACTAAGTGATTTATTAAATTTATTTTTGTTATCATGGAACCATTTTGTAACAATGAAAAATTTGATATGTTATCTTGTTACATTCTATGTCACAAAAATTCGACGAGAGCTGCAGAAATGTACTTCGATCAGTATCCAGAACGAAGACACCTCATTCGTCTATTTACAGAAACTTACGAGTAAATTTAATAAACTATGGATCATTTAAAAAGCCGTTTACTAAGTCAACGCGAATAAGTGAAGAAGACAAAACTACTGTTTTACGATCAATTGTTGAAAATCGCTTATTTTTCATTGTTACAAAATGGTCCATGATAACAAAAGTAAATTTAATAAATCACTTAGTAAACTGACAAATTAGCAACAAACTACACTTTGACAGCTAAAACAAAACAGCCGTTTACTAAGCCAACGCTAATTTCAACTGTTTGCTAAGCCTTCTGTTGTTTTATCAATTAATTTAGCATAGCCTACTATTAAAAATCAGTGTTTTACGTATAACTCTGTTATTTTTGAAAATAAATCCATCAACCCTCATATCAAATTAAAGAGAAAAAAAATCTCTTTCCAATGGTGTCATGGCCATCTTTGACGTGTATTTAAAAAAACAAAGTTAATACAAGTATCTCTAAAACTATAAAAGAAAATAAAAATATGAAAAGAGATTTGAAATCTCCATAAAAAAGGGCCTTAAGAAAGTGAAAATATTTTTTTTCTAACTTACTTAATAAGCGAGTTATAAATAAAAAACGAAAATGGGTAAATCTCGTTTTTCAACTGTCGGTCGCGAACCAAGCAAAATATGGAAAGTTTGACTACGCAGGGTAGTAGTACTGAAGATTCTGCACATTTTGTCTCATTTAACCAAATCTCTATCTCCCATAACAACGGAGATCCCCATGTTGAGGATGAGTCTGTGGACACACTGTATATACACACACTAACACGTAGTGAAAACTACCAAGTCCTTTGGATGAAAACAGTCATATTTACAAGTCGAGACTAACGTTGACCAAATCCCATTAAAAAATCGCTCTCAATGCGAATATCTTCCAATGTTGGTGACTGTAAAATATTAGCCATATGAAAATGAACTGTAAGCAATTTAAATTTTGTTTTCACATCCTATGATAAAGTTCACGACCTCTTACATCATGCTACAAACCAAAAGTATATTTTTAGATTTATTCGCGTCCATCTAAAAATTCTAAAAACATAAATGTCTTTTTTGTAAAAAAAAAACAACATATAGGTTTGCATAATAAAACTACAATGCACGTATAAAGGTCGCTTTATATTATCCGGTCAGACACGGCGCGGGAGCGTAACGTTTCCGGCAAGACAAACATTTTTACATGCATTTCAAATACGAATATTTATACTTAGCGGATTCCGTCCGTTCAGGCACGTATCAATACTCGTATTTGAAATGTATGTAAAAATGTTTGTCTTACCGGAAACGCTACGTTCCCGTGCCGTGTCTGACCCGATAATATACATCGAGCCTAATGAGTAACTAATAGAAGCTATTGTTGGCAGGGTTTGGCACTGCGATCCGAGTTTTATGTGCATTGTGCAATGTTCAAAATGATCAAATTTTGACACGTGAATCTATTTTAAATTCGCCACAATATATGCATTTATAGTGTAGACCAGGGGTTCCCAATCTTTTCTTTACTACGACTCCCTTTAAAAGTTGCAGTTTCTTGCAACACCCTTCTAAAAGAAGATACCTCTGTGTGTAGCTCTAGCAGACAATAAAATTACTTTATTATTCAAAGAAAACTCCAAAGAATATTGAATCTTAATTATTATTTATTTAGATTCTAATTCTAATAATTAGAAAACATAAAAAACTATAAACAATACAATTAATGGGCAGGATGAGCTTGCTTTCCTGAGCATAACTTCTCAAATCGGGGCTGAAGTTCTGAAACTGCGCCTCCTCTAGGATAGCGCTGCGACGCCCAATTAGGGAACCTCTGGTGTAGACTGTAGAATGTAAGACCTAAATGTCTGAAGGACATCTGCGTTGAACTATGTTTTCCCATCAGATAGTTCACTATCATTTGACCAACTTATAATTATTATTATCAACAAAACATAAATAAACAATACCTAAATATTTTTCCTGTATATGCATATTATTACACAGAAGACCGGATGTCTATATAATATATTTTAATTATACAGTGAATTTCCCATAAGACGCAACAAAGGCGAGTTTTGTTTACCTGGTAGTTATGGAATCAACCTCCTGAATTTCAAACACAAATTCGAAATACTTATATCACTAAAATTTGATTAAGGCGCGCCATACCATATAGGTATCCTAAATGAGATTTTGTGTCGGGGCATTTTATATACCTAACAAAAACATCGAGCAAAATCTAAAAAAGCGCTTTATAACGCCCTGAAACTTTTTCGCTTATTACACTGATCTTTTAACTAAAAAAATATCACTAAATGTGTACGGAAAAAAAGCACCCATTTGTCAACACTATTTAAACAATATAAATCGTAAAGCTCTCCCCTCTTCAAATATTTTAAAATAGTCTTTTCCACCAACAAATATAGTTATCACATGATGTGTGAACAGCACATGCTTTGCTAGGATACACAAAGTACATGAGTGGTTGTTCTGCTGTTGAGTTGTTGAGCGTCTATATTATCTACAAAATATCTATCAAGTTTCAAGCAGCTAATCAGATGCTGATCACGTAGTTTTATTGCTATATCGGTTCATGGAATAGAGTATCTATAAGTAGCTACTGTAGTTTATATAGCGTTTTCAGCTGGTATGCATTTTTTAACCGACTTCAACAAAAGGAGGAAGGTTTTCGACATGTTCATTTTTTTAAGAGTAGTCCGATTTTGATGATTCTTGTTTTATTGGATAGGGTATACTTCGAAGTTGGTTTTACTTAAATTGGTTCAGTAGTTCGGCTGATTTTAATAAAAGTGAGTAACGGCGTGTGATTCCTTAAGGTAAATGTCACTTTTTGACACATTACCAGTGGCGGACTAAGGAAGGGGGTGCCTCGCCCCGGGCCCCTGATCCTGGGGGGCCTCCAAATCTCGAGGAGTCCTTCTTAATCAAATCCCAAAAAAGGCCAAAATATGTTTAGTAAGTAAGAGGCAGTTTGAAGTTGGAGGCCCCATATACGTATACAAAATATACACGTAGGTAGGTCGTTTATTATAAATATTTGATTTTTTTGTCAGCTATTACATCTATATTATTCATTTTTTACGAAATTTACACTACAAATACATCAATTTCTAAGCAGATCGGGGTCCTCATTTAGTTCTGCCGCCCCGGGCCTCCGACGGGCTTATTCCGCCACTGCACATCACACAGCGTAAGAAAATCGGTTTAATAAAAGTGAGTAACGGCGTGTGATTTCTTTTAGGTAAATGTCACTTTTTGACACATCACACAGCGAAAGAAGTCAGTTAAGTTTGTAGAAGTGAATCTATTGGCAAGCGACTATAATACGTATTGTAAAGCCACTAAAAAGTAAAAAATAACAAACTTTTTAATAAAAAAATAATCTCCTTCAAAAAGCCACTAAAAAGAGGAAAATAATTAAACTTTGAGGTCTGCACTCTGCGCCAATTTAAAAAGAATATATTAATCACTATACTATACTTTTTAACCGACTTCATATTTTATTAAATTGGCGCAGACCTCAAAGTTTAATTATTTTCCTCTTTTTAGTGGCTTTTTTGAGGGTTTTTTTTTGTTAAAAAGTTTTTTATTTTTTGACATTAGTGGCGCGTAGTTTTGTACGAGAATAACACTAGCACCGTGTCAGTGCTGACGCTCTTCGTGTAGGCCATTATTACATTATTACAGCTATTTTGTTGCACTTTCTTTACACGATCTCCCTGCGACGGTAGTAAAAGTGTAACACTGAAGGTCACAGTACACTGGCATCCCACCGCCGTCCAGTCGAACACGATATACTGTAGCATTGTGCTTTACACTGACCAGTCGAACACGGTTTTTAGTAAAAGTTTACACTAGTGTGGCCTAGTGTAACCAGCTGAACACGCTATTAGAGTTACGATTCAATATTGTCAGTTTTTTTAGAATGATGAATGAGAACATGGAGGATGAAGCACTTACCTTTTTTCAACAGCAGCTATCCAAATAATTAATCCAATTACGTATATGTCGCGTATTTATATAATGTATGTAGGCACGCATATACATATAAATAAGTACGTAGTTATGTATTTTATAATTATATTGTCAACTCACTCTAATATTTAACAAACGGACGATAAATTAATTCAACTTAATCTAAAGATTTCAATAATATAAACAACGATTCACAATATATTAACTTTGTCTCACATACGATTATCTAATTATGTAGCTGTTTAAAATCACTCGAAAAAACTGTATTTAGTTTAAGAACACTCACTACTTTTATAAAATATGTATTGTTTATTAATAGTTTTACACTAGTTTCTTAATTTAGGGTAGGTATTTAAATACACTTAATAATATAGTCAACTTTTAATAATATAGGTACGTACTAAATATGTAAAGCAAATAACGCCTAATAAAAACGATGTAACTGTATATTTAATATAAGTATAAATTATTTATAGGTTAGGTTCGATAAAATGTTTTGTAAGAATATAACACTCAAGTCTCAGTCACTTATAAATCACTTATACGATTTTGTTGCAAGTGTAATTTAAAATTATAATAATATAATTATAATCCTTCGAAGCGCATCCGATTTCTATTCAGTCTTTCACAGAGAAACGTTTTACTTTGCGATCGAAAATAAAACCTTCAAATTGACAATCACCAATTCTATTGCACAGTAGTATTTAAAAACAAATTGAAAAACTTCATATTATCGAAAGTTATACTTTTAACACAATATAATAATTATATTGTAATAACAAAAGGGATGAAGTAACGTCTACGGCAATCCGACGAAATACTCTCCAAATGTAAGGACATGGGCGGTCGGCAGTAATTTAACGGTGTTTACCAAAGGCAGTTGATTTTTTTCCGACACATTTTGGCCTTCACTGCACGGCGAAGATCTCGAAAAGAAAAGTGTGATCCTGGAAACAAAGAACATTATTAGAATACAATTAGCAAACAAGCTATTAAACATAGATGATAATAATATTGTTGCTTGTATTGATTAGGAGCAACGCTTCCAACAGTTGATAGGAATCACTTTATAAAATTGTTGTGCAAAATAATAAGCGAAACAGCATCATTTTTTATACAGAACATATTTGCTTACGCACGTTTATGAAATGTAAAAACCGAACGCAGGATACAAATCTTTCAGAGCATATTATAAATGTTAAATTCGAACGCATTAGAGCGCTCGGATCGATCTGAGTGCAAAACCGAACGTACCCCTTAATGACGAAGAGAGTACTAACCCCGGTAAAGTCGAGTGGCTTAATGTGGTATAGTGACTGTACATAGTGAAAAGTTTTGGCATAAGCGACCTTACAGCATATTATGCGTAAAGGGAGAAACTTTTCGCATTGGCAATGCAAAGGCAAGTCCCCTACATCAAAAGGATTTTAGTGCAAAAATTCAATTTATTTTATAAATTCAATTGTCCACTGTACAATCTGTTTTTGTGATGTGATCTGATGAGTTATATGTGAGCATGTAATCAATATAATTATTTTAATGTAGCTATATAATAAAATAACTATACTGTGTGTATGTATTTATTGATATACTGTGTATAAATGTACGTACATCTCGTGGCAAGGTTATGACCCAATTTGAAAGTCATTGATCGATGCTATTTTAATCATACAGTAACAAAAATAATCTATATTTGCGTCGTTTTTTTAACTACGGATGTGTACAGTTTGTATAATAATTTGCAACACATGGATAAATAATTTTCATTCCGTAAAATTTTTAGTTATTATCCGATTACGGAGGGAAATGTGTTCATCAAAATGGGCACTTAAACGGCTGGACGGATTTTCACAAATGATGTGTCGATAGACTGATCATAATTCATTATCGAACAAGTGACACGTTATGAGTCATAATTAGTAAATAATTGGAAAAGGCACCTTATGTTCCGTCTTGTAGCTTCCTTTTGTTTTTAAACGGTTTTATTTAGCTTGACTCCGTATATTTGTTTGTTACTATCTTTGTTTCAAATCTTGCGACAGCTTTTTCAACTACTTTTACTTAACTGATTCTTATGAAACTTTGTACACACATTGAGTTCCCGTGACAAAACAATATTATGATAATTTCAACTTGGTAACGAGGGTCTGATGATGGAATCAGGAGGTGGACAGTTGAAAGGATGAGGAGTTTGCATAATGATACGGGTCAGAAATCAAATAAAAACTAGAAAATAAAAATAGGTAAAAGACATTTAAGTTAAACGGTTTAATTTTAAATCATCAGCTTTACCAAAACTAGAAAATAATAAATTAGGACACAAACCAAGGGGCACTTTGTGTCGCTGCGACAGCGGAATAAGTAATAAAAAAAAATGTGGGGTGCATAAAAATCTGTATAACGACTGTAAAATTATTAAATAAGAATGGTTTGTCTAGAAAAATGTGTTTCCAAGCCCACCAACAGAAATATTTCAAATGCGTCCCGCGTTTTTATTACTTATTCCGCTGATGCAGCGACACAAAGTGCCCCTTGGCTTGTGTCCTAATTATTTTCTAGTTTTTTGTACAGCTGATGATTTAAAATAAAACCGTTTAACTTAAAAGTTTTTTTACCTTTTTTATTATTATGACACGTTTCGGCAACGGATTGCCATCTTTAAATAGAAGAATCACTCACATGGATGTGAGTGTTTCTTAAATAATTATTTACTAATTATTACTAACAGTAAGTTCGATAGCAACGTGTTTTGAAATTACTAAATCTACTGTTTTGGTTGTTAGGTGTAATTACAAGTTATGCCAGAAATATAGAACACAAATTGTGTTCAGGTGTGTTGGCTCGTTGGCTGCGTTGTCTGGATTATGATTTCTGTAAATGTGCCAGACGAAAAGGTTCAATGTCTGTGCCAATAGACTTGAATTGGCATGGATATATTTACTAGGGCTGGATTATTTATCGATAGTTTTACAATGTCGTTGAATAACCAATCCACAATGGAGACATTTCCTTACCTTCAAAACGCAATATTTTCTTCAGTAATAGTAAAATATAAGACAAAACAAAATTACTCGTGAATTTTTTTTATTCGTTGATAAATAACTAAGAAATAGATGTTAAGAATTTGTTTTGATTAAAAAACAGAAAATGCGGTAATCCTGATGATATTGGAAGAAAACGACTCAAAAGTGACTTAAGGATCCAAATAAGAAGCAAATACTGTTTTAATGCATTTATTGGATCCTTAAGCCACTTTTGAGTTGTTTTCTTCTAAGAAATAGATATTTTAACCGGAACGTTAACCGCTGTGACGTCATCTCTCCGCACGACCGAGTGCATTACTTTAGTTTAGAGATGCAAGAAAAGTAACTATTCGTTACTGGAGTACTCGTTGCGGGAGAATAATGACGTCACGCCACTCAAAAGTCTGAACTCAAATGACTTAACTTATAACTCATTAATTCTTTCACAGTTTTACATTACTTTGCTTTATATTTTTTTTCGATAGTAAAAAAACCGCTCAAGTACAAGCAAAACTTGCAGTGTTCCGTGCAAACGAAATACTTATGGAATCACTTCGGTGTATCATCCGTTTGTCACAGGCGATTTTCTCTTAAACTATCATGACGTAAAAATTTGAAATTTGGCACAGATATAGAGTGTGGTGGCCCATTCACAGACGTGAAGTATAAAAAGTTGAGTTGTGATTCTGGGGGTTAATTTCAGGGGGTGAATTGTGAAATGAAAAAAGGGCATCGTGTAAGGTGCCAAATGAAAGCTTATTGAAGCACGAATTCAACAATATATATATGATGTGTTTTTATGTTTTCATTTTTTAAACATTTTTGGGGAAAAACGCCTAAAAATTACTGTCCCCTACCCATATCACTAAAAGATCGCTCAAAAAAATCTCAAAAAAAATCATGAACATTAAGAATTAGGTGTAGATTGATCGAAAATTATCATAATTGAACAATTCTAGCGCAAAAAAATTGTTACAAACAATTTAATTAACACAACATTTTAAATTGATGAAAGAATGTCAAACTGGTATAATATAGTAATATCGAGCAGAATGAATAAGTTAGCGCGACGGTAGAACCGCATAGTCGTAGGTTCGAGCCTCACGTTGGGCGGGAAAGTTTCTTTTTTTAATTTATTCTTTATTGTATTAATTATCCTTTTAGTAAAAAATTTGAAAGCCTAAAAAGAACAAAAAAATTATCAGGATTGGAAAATTGTAGCGTAATCAATTTTTATAAACAATTTAATTGTTTATTTCTTTATAACTCCAGAACCAAAATTTGGTTATAGAACACACAAGTGGTGGGTTGATGGCACGGAATACTATTTGTGCAAGTAATTCGTGTCTTTGTACTCTGATGAAATAAATAAATAAATAGCTTGCACTTGATCGATTTTTTTATATACCTACCAAAAAATTACCTTATGTAATGCAATGCTGATAATTCTCATTCAATGTAGACCTCATTACCAACGTTCTTGATTTTTTTTAGATTTTTATGACCCATATTTTTGAGACAGGTGAGGGACAGCGATTTTTAAGAGATCTTTTAGAAAAAACAAACGCGTACGTTAAAAAAACAAAACAAATTATAAATTTTTAAACTTGCATTTTAAAAGGCTTTCGTTTGATACATCACACGATGATCTTGAAAAAAACATTTATTTACCTCCTTTCACTTCCAAAAACTGACTTCTAAAATCAAAATTCAACTTTTCTTAGTTCACGTCTGTAATTGGGCCACCACTTCTTAAAACTATGCCAAATATCAACTTTATATATTAAATGGTCTCTGAGAAAAACTCCTTTGACAGACAGACACCGAGGTGATTCCATAAGCGTTCCGTTTGGACGATTTGCGTGCGGAACACTAATAGAGGAAACGTCTCCACTGCTTTCTAACAGTTTTACAAGCTGACCGCCCTTCTTTGATACGACTGAGTGCGTAAATTTTTCGTAAATCATAACCTATTTTGAATGGTAGATAGATAGATAGATGTCTTTATTTGATTAGTACAAATGTACATAAATAGTGTCGAACAGAAAAAAAAATTATAAAAACTCGTTCAATTTGTAGTGAGCTTTAGATAATAAATATTTTTTTTAATTATTCCTAAACTGTTGATTGGAATTTGCAGTTTTGATCTCCGTAGGTATATTATTGTGTATTCGTATCATAGCGTTGCGGACACCCTTGTGAGTCACCGCAAGTGTACAATTAGTAGTTTTTAAATTATTTTTGTATCTTGTAGTGTATTCGTGATTATTTTGATTTTCATTAAACAAAGATGAATAAAATTGTACAAAATTTACACAATTTAGGATATAAAGATCTATTAGTGTTAGTATGTTGTACTGAATAAATAAATTTTTACAATGCTCTCTAGGTGCCACACCCGCTATGATACGAATACATTTTTTTTGTATTAGAAAAATTTTTTGTGCCCAGACCGAATTGCCCCAAAAGATTATTCCATATTGAATAGTAGATTGGAAAAATGCATGGTAGACACTAAGCAAAATATCGGTACTAACATATTTTTTTAAATAAGTAAGAACAAATTTAGCTCTATTTAACTTGGGCAAAATGTAGTCAATATGTTGCTTCCAGTCAAGATTATTATCTATGTATATTCCGAGGAATTTAACAGATTCTTTATTATATGACAAAATGTCTATGTTTATAGTAATTGTGGAATATTGAAGTAATTCCCAAACTTAATAATGTCTGTTTTGGTGTTATTTATTTTAAGACTGTTATTTGTGGACTTAATATACGAATTACCATAAAACTACTGATCGTGACAAAAAATGATCGATTAATTATCTTTCATTTGAGATCTTATTGAAATCTCTAACTTTAGAATAGAATCGGAAACTTGCATGGCATTTTCAAGCAGAAAGGAGATTGCTATAAAAATTATTAATACTGTAGCAAACCCCAAGATGTTACGCCACTGCCTCCAATAGAAACCACGAGAAAGAAAGGTCACAGTAGTAAAGTGTGGAATGGTATCGAAGATTCTAGACAACGCTAGAGAATACAAGGACGCACTGAGCGTACACTGCACGCAGGTATATAAACGGCGAGTGTGTCGTGTTGGGGGGGACCAGTGAATGGTGAGTCATGCCATCAAGTGGATCAGTGATATAAATATTAATCAATCAACGGTCGAATCAGTCAGTACAGTGATATAAATAGTGGAGTGGATGTAAATAAATAGTACTGAAGTAACTGAGTAAATGACCGACATAAATAAACGTTAGAAATAAATCTGATATAAATACAGTGACATAAATAATTACAAATAAATAATTCTTGTATATATAGTTATTTTTTAAGTGTTATTTAAGTGGTTCGTTTAGTTCAATAATTACCGTTTAAGTTTTTTTATTGTTAGAATTGACTTTTCGTTGCTGCATTTATTGTTATTGTATTTTTAATTATTGTAAATAAATATTTATTCCGCCAACTCAAAAAACAGTTTTGTAACAATACTTATAAATGCAAGTTCCGCTTTATTTAAAACGAACATTTTGGGACACTACTTATTAGTTTTCGAATTTCTGATGTGACCACCCACAAACTGTTCACACTGCACAGGACGCGTATGTAACATATAATTCAACCACCTACACATATACACGTGTAATGTGTAGGTGTGTTAAGTGTGTTTTACTTGCGATGTACCATTCATCACCAGGAAGCGTTTAGTCACTGTGAGACACATCACTCAGCAAATATCATAGGCGAAATATGAAAATACTAGCTTGTTATTCCCGGCGTTGCCCGTACGTCATTCATGACTTGATTAATGTCAAAGTGACAGCGGTTTAATGCTTAACTATAAGAGCTTATGTGCACAAGGTGGTGACCGCGGTTGCCGATGACTAACATGCAAAATCATACTTTCGTAATTTCTCGAATTATTTTAGGAAAAAAATCTTGTATTTCTGTGGTATTTTTGACATTTTCATATCTAATTTCTGCAGTTGCAAAACATGCAAAATTAATTTTGTTTATTGATTTAAATGCAGAATTTTGTGCCCTAAAACTTTTATGAAGGTTTTTTGCCTAAAATAATTAGCGAAACAGGAAATTTCTACAGTATGATTTTAAATGTTAAAGTTCAATGATAAGCATCCGTGATTCACCACCCTGTATATGGTATAGTTTGTAGCGTTAAATTCGATGTTGATCGTGGCCCCCATGACTTGAGAGTAAAAAGTTGAAATTAAAAAATCTTTTATTTTCCCCTTCCAGCCCCTCAAAGTGCGGGGGTGCAAATTTCTATAGGTCATTTGGTCCTAGAAAGCTAAAATTTGAAATGCAAGCCGGGTTTCGCGTATACAAGTAACGAGAAAATAAAAAAATCTGTGATTTTCTCCCTCGAACCCCTCAAAGTGCGGGGTGCTGATTTTTGTAGGAATAATAAAAAGGATCTAGGCATGCTATGTTGGCTACATTTAGTATATAAGAAGCATTCTACAAAAAGAAACGAAATCCCACCAAAAACAATTCTTGAAAAATAAGGCCAAGTCTCGTGATCGCGTAGCAGTAAAACGTTATGGGATCTAATAGAGTCCAATTAATTGTAAGTGAAAAGTAGTGAAATCTAGAAGTTCGCTAAGAGAATAAAAGACGAATGACTGAAGCTCTAGGCCTTGCAGTGGAAGTAAAAAAACTTTAATTCTGTTAGCGAGCTTTGAAGTTAGCCAAGTAGTGATTTTCATACTTACAATTAATTGGACTTGGCTCTATTAGATCTCATAACGTTTTACTGCTACCCGATCACAAGACTTGGCCTTATTTTTACAAGAATTGTTTTTTCTGGGATGTTATATAATATACCTACTGTTGGAACATTACGTCGTATGTTTCACGACAAATTTCGTAAATGCATAGGTTCAAAAATAAAAGTGTCAGACGAATTGAAAATAATAACATCTTATATCTGCCTATCATCTACACCAGTGGTTCCCAACCCGTGGGCCGCAGCCCACTTGTAGGCCGCGAGTAGCGTGGTACTGGGCTGTAGACGCTGGTCGAGAGTCTAAGTCAATATAAATATTATCGGAGCTTCAGGGGTCGAGATGGGAATAATCGAGTATATAAGTGTCTATTTGTGTTTGTGTTTATAATTGGTATATGATAAAATCAATCGATTTAAAAACCCCTTATATCCACACCATATTATTCACATAACAATTAGAGGTGAAAATAATAAATATCTCAGACAGCTGGGCTGCCATGATGTTGGAGCTATATCTAAGAAAAAATCAAATGACCACTGTCGGGACTTGAACCCGGCTAGGTGAGTTACCGATTTCTCCACAGTGCTCGAGAGTGGAAACCGATCTTTTCTTATATATAGCAATTTCAAGTTGAAAACACACTACATGCGAGAGTCGACTATTCAAATAAACTGCAAAGCATAGTACAGCTATTAAACAGTGTTTATAGTTTTTACTTGTAGGTATATTTAGTTAATGGACCTTAAATTTTTTTTACAAAATTAGTGGTTCGCACAACTAAAAAGGTTGCGAGCCGCTGATCTACACAATATTTTTACTTTGCTCGTTCTATCAAAGTTGTGTGTTTGGCCTTGGAAATTTTAAATAATAATTGTTATTTGCGAAAACCTAACAGAATTCAGAAAAACAGTAGACACCTACTGTAAATATAGTCTGACTTTTTTTTAACAATGCTTACATTAGCTAACTCAACATAAACGATTTAATCAATCAATACCTCTATAGTAAAATTCCAAAATTTAAGATAGTGAGTCATGCATAGTTCGTAACAAGGTTAATGAATCGGAAAAGCAATGAAACAATGTAAGCAAAGCATGCGTTCGCATATGCGTCCCATACATACAAATTGTGCCGCTTCATTTTTCACCAAAATATACAGGGAAGCAGAAAAATTCATAAACATGATTTTACATGTAAAATCTCTATTACCCGTAAAGCAAATCAGCACCCGTTATATACTTACGTTTGTTTGCTTATAACTCGAGAACTACTGTATCAATTTCGATAAAATTATTATAAATCGTTAGCTTAAAAAAATTGTATAAATCATCATGTTATGTTATCAGGACGCGGCAGAATCCCGTTATGTACGAATCGGGAGCGAACAAATCCGCAGGTACAGCTAGTACGTAACATCAGCCAAAGACCAAAAATACAAAACTTACATAATAAAATGTCAAATGAATAGTTTACGAAGATTTCTCGACAATAAGTATTTCGTATGTAATTTTCTCAACGCAAACAAACCAGTTATTTGCTATTAAAATAATTTCTTCTGTTGCCGCAGACATGAGTACATAATTTGACTAGCTCGTTGATCAAACAGCTTGTTATAATAACTATTTGACTAGTGAAATGGATGAAAATGAACGTAACTTATTTACATTTTACGTATTTATAACATGTATATACATTTTATTTGTTACGCTGTTTGACAACAGAAACTATTATACAGTGCGACCATACAATTTGATAGGAACGTTTTGTATAAAATATGTCTCAATACTTAATTAATTGTAGGTTATAGTCTATAGACGCGTCGACAACTCATGTCATTAGCGAAGAATTCGGCAGTCGATTACACATCGTTATAACTTGTGTAGGTATCGAAAATTGTGGTCGTAACTTCGAACAATAAAGTTTGATGCAGTATTTCCGGAAACTAGTTTGTTAATAAAAATGTTTATTTAAGTGCCCTCTATTATTTTTGAAAATTAGGAATAGTTATTCTGTGACTCCTTGTATAATAAATCTATACAAAAAATAAATATTATTACGGATCACCCTGTATATGAACGACAGGCAACAGTTCCGAGAAGCGGTGTCTGCTTACCGAACAACTAGTAACCGCGCGAAGATTCTAGACGTTCTGGAAAACGCTAGAAGCACTGTGCTTAAGCCACGCAGCATCTATATAAGCAGCGAGTCGACGGGAGTCAGTCAGTCTACGGTGACTCACGCAAGTAATCAGTTCAACGGAGATTAGGCAGTCATTAGTGACTCGTGCAATGAAGTGCGTCTGATATAAATATTGGACAGTCATTAGTGACTCGTGCAATCAAGTGCGTCTGATATAAATATTAGTCAATCAACGGTCGAATCAGTCAGTACAGTGATATACGTAAATAGTGGAGTGGATGTAAATAAATAGTACTGAAGTAACTTAGAAATAAATCTGATATAAATACAGTGATGTAAATAGTCCTTGTATATAGTTAATCGTTACGAATTATTGTATACTTATAGTTGTTGCGTTCGTCGTTATGTATTTTTAATCATTGTAAATAAATATTTATTCCGCCAACTCAGAAAACAGTTTTGTAACAATATATTTTTATATATTATTATTATTAATTAAAGCGTGAAGCTAGTACGACTGTGAAATATATAAGTACATTTTATATTGGTGGTTTAGCCAAATTACATTATGGATTCTGCGCTATTAGAAAAAATCATCTTTATCAACCGTTGTCACAGTCGGTTGATAAAAATGATTTTTTCTAATTGTGCAGAATCTATTATGTAATTTGGCTGAACCACCAATATAAAATTTACTTATTATTATTAATATTGCGAACCGATGTCGTACCATAGTTCGAAAGTCGAAACGGGCAGTAATATGCTTCGTAGTGTAAAACACCGAGGCCACCCAAACATGCCAGACGCTCGATATATAGTACAGTGCTTCTCCAACTATTTAATGTGACGCGACCGGTATTATTTTTACTGATGTATGACGGACCGTTACCTTTTTTTCACTAGGGCGGATAAAATGATGACTATGAACAGGACCAGATGTACATTAACGTTAGTCCCTCGGTTAGCCCACTGACCGCGGGGTCTCCCCCGGAAAAAAAAATAAAATAGAGGACCCAAAAACACAAATCCGAAACAAAATTTATCGAAGGATAAAGTTTTTCGTATTTAACCGAGATTTGAATAAACCCGTCTTAGAAACAGTCCATAAATATTATATCCTTGTAAGTTTAGTAAAAATTCTTTTCATTATACCTACTAATTAACAGCTTATTCTTTGGAATTTATTATAAACTACAACTTTCGTTCAACTTTTAGAAAATTGTCTTTTAAATGACGTCCATCAACATTAATGCAACTTTCAATTCTGGATGCAAAATTGTGCACATTGCATCGAGGCGAAGAAAATTTCCATCTTTTCCTATAATTTCTTCACGGATGCGCGTTTGCATCGAGGTGAAGAAAATTTCCATCTTTTCCTACAATTTTTTCATGGATGCGAGTTTGTTGCTCTTCAATTGTAGCAGGATGACTTGCAAAAGCTCTTTCGTTCAAATACCCCCATACGAAAAAATTGGGTACCTTTAGTGACGATCCAACGCCATAATGGTTTTGCAAGTTGGCGTACTATCCCTATTGTTGCTATTGATCACTGTCGACGAAATGCACGTTGAATTTCTTCTACTGAACTCGTTCTAATGTAGATTTTTCATAGAAAAATCGCTGTTCTATAAATAGTAGATTATATTTGTAGTGTCGTAATGGCGTTTATTACTGACAAGTTGTGACAGTACGTGAAAACGAGCGATAACCCTACTTTTCACACCATTTTCAAAAAATTTTGAGTTTATTTGCGTCGCCATTTTTACATTTACAGCAGGCCGTGAGTATGTAATAGCAGGCGGAAAGGTTTTTGTATGTAGAGAACAATGAAATAAACATTCATTGGTGAAGAATGTTCAAACACATATTCTTCAAGACAGGCATTAATGTTCACAAAATTAGAATGGAAACTTCAGATAAGGCTTGTAATCTAATTCTTTCTATAAAAGTCGATCAATTTTCTGACATTTCAAAATAAAACTTAATTAAAATTTATCTTTCTTTTCCAATTTCTCAAGAACACTGTTACTGTATAAATTTTGGACATCCTAATATCTCAAATACTAATTATATTAATTTAGGTTTTATTTTGAAATGTCAAAAAATTGATCGACTTTTATAGAAAGAATTAGATTACAAGCCTTATCTGAAGTTTTCATTCTAATTTTGTGAACATTAATGCCTGTCTTAAAGAATATGTATTTGAACATTGTCCACATACAAAACCCATTTTTTAGTCGCTATCAACTATTCATATTAGTGTACAGAGTTCACTAGTTAGTTGTTAGTTCGTTTAGGTGTGTGTGTGTGTGTCAAACGACATCAATATGGGTTATTCGACCAATCAGAATGGACCCTGACTGCAGGGCCTAGTCACTTGTCATGGGACGTAGCTATTTTGTAGTGGGTTTCGCAAAAAATAATTAATTAAACTGCCCTAAATGTACATTGACATAAATCCTAAAGACTACAGATCATGGACTCATGGCCCATTAAAGAAACTATTAATCAGTTACCGCGTTTAGATATCAAAATGGGTAGTCTAATATATGGGGAACCCTGTATAAGAATTATTGTCAGTTATTGAAAATAGGATGATAATTCAAGAAGGCGGGAAATTAGAGCATCCCGTCGAACACAAATGTGTGTGGGATTACTGATTACTGTCGGTTAATATTAACTATCTATACAAATTTACATTTGTTCCACCCCTGATTGTTTAATTGTTGTTATGGCTAGACTACAATATTATTACGTAAACAGGTAACAAAAAAATCAATATAGTTATATTTGGTCTTATTAAGGTTAAGCTCGGTAAGATTCTGAGCAGTAAGCAAAAATCGTTATTGTTTTGCATAATTTGGCACCCCTTTAAATTTACTGAGAGTGAAAGAATATTAACTTGGCAAGAGGGCCTTTGTATTTCGTTGTTATTTTGAAAAATATTTTCATATTATAAAAACACGATGACAAAAATATTTTCATTGCAATGAAATTGCCTGCGATATCGGGTTTTAACCCTGCAAACAAAGAATATTAAAAAAACTAAAAGCCAACTTCGTAAAAGAAGAAAATAAGCTGAAGCAAATCAAAACATGAGATAGTATTTTCATTTCCAGCTATTAGTCCAAGCAGCAGAGTAATAAATGAAGGGGGTTAGGTACCTGGAAAGTATTCCGCAGTTAGTGATATTTTGGTGTGTTGTTTGCGGGTACTCTGTGGAGTAGAATCTGAGTTTTCGACCTCGAGGACCCTGTGCTAACGTGGGGGGAGCCGAAAAACCACGAAATTTTACCACCTTTTTTGCTTTTTTACGTTTTGTTAGGTATACTACTATCCCACAGGAATCCTCCCCCCCGCGAGATATTTATCAAAATAAAATATAGTCTATATCACTCAGGGATATTCTATTCTTGAAATAATTTTTAGAATTGGTTCAGTAGTTCAACAGAAAACAAATTATGATATTACGCCACCCCTCCGCGAACCTGCGAAGCGATGTAGGACTTAATAGGATTCCGCCAAAACGCTAAAGAATATCACGTTTTGTTTGCAGTAGAGAACCAATAAAAATTTAATTAATTAACTCAAAAATTAATTTAAAAAGTTGAATAAAACATACCCTATAGCACTTTTGGAATCATAAGGAACATAAAAAAATCATCGAAATCCATCAAAAAGATTTTAAGTTAAATCATTTCCAACATACATACATACATTGTTACATACCTACATTGTTACAAACATACATATAAAGAATTTTATATAATAGTATATATAGATACCTTCGGAGTTCGGCTTAAGAGAAAAAAGCCGAAGTTCGACCTCTGCTAAAAACTGATTTTCGGTAGGAATCAAATACATAATGCGGTTTGCTTTTTTTTATCAAATAACGATTTAGCGGTGAACCGAAGTACCTTAATTGGTCCACAGGCACAAAAAATGTTCTATTAATTTCCTAAATGTAGATATTGTTTCTTTATATCCTATAAACAGGTCATGTTCATTTCCACACGAGGCCTATTTAAAATGGACGTAATTGCATTTATAAGGTATATTTAGAGATTAAAAAAAAATAGGCTCAAAAACACCGAAAATATTACAGAATTGTTCCAAAATAAAAGTTTGGCCTTTTCTTGCGAATTAAAAAACACACTTTTAAAATTGTAACATAATTTTTGAAAACATATGTTCGCGATTTACTGTTACCTATGTCTCTATTACTTTAATAAAATAATTGTCAATTATTGGAATGAAATTATTTTTATAAGGGACGTATGAAAGGGTTAAAGTATTAAACAAAATTTAGGCTTTGAAGTTTGAAGTTTACATTCATATATTAGTAATATATCTACTATTTTGTCGATAGGGTCTGGCACTATAGCTAATGTTTTTCTAAACGTATAAACATGGCGACAAAATGTTAGAATGCCAAGATAGTGAAATCCCCATATAATAGAGCAACAATAAAATTTAATATCAAAACAGAAATATTCCGCCGATCTATATTAAAGACGAGATAGTAATTTTAATTAATTATTTATGACTTTATGGAAAGTTTTGGACAATTCTGTCGAGATTATTCATTAACAATAAGGTACTATGTATCCAAATCTAATACACAATACCTCTTATTGTATGAGTATAATATGTACAGTAAAAAACTTCTTATTTTTTTAAACTAAACAGTGAACATACAAAACTTTTTATAAAAAAAATCCACTAAAAAGACGAAAATAATACAATTTTGGGGTCGGCGTCAATTTAATTACTAAAACTTTTTTTATTAAATTGGCACCGACCTCAAAATTGCATAATTTTCGTCTTTTTAGTGTTTTTTTTTTTTGAAAAGTTTTCTACTTTTTAGTGGCTTTGCAATACGTAGTTTGCACGTTATGTTTAAATAAAAATTATATGAGATCATTCCGTTAAAACATTCTAAACCCAACGGCGTCGAAATTATTCAAATCGGTTTATATAGCCCCTCGAGAAGTTATATGGCTTAACAACCATTAAAATATACATGTCGAATTGATAACCTCTGTTTTTCTTAAGTTTGTTAAAAATGGGTACCGGAATAAAAAACTTATCATTATTCAGTGTAAACATAATAGAGTACTCTCTTTAATCCGCCGCTCGATTATCTGACGAAAATTATCTGCCATTTTTATGCGATGTACTTACAGTAGTCCGTCGCTTCAGCTAAAAATATGTATATCTATTTCTCAATAAAATTATTGTTATAAAATATACAGTGCCCACTAATCCAACACTGGCTTAGTTTTCATGGGGGTAGATTAGCGAGAGAAATACAGATCCTTAATAAATTAAAAAACTTATTGAAAAGCATGTTTATAAAAATTAAGCTTGTCACGTTATAATTCCAGAATAATCGGCCAGATAGAATTCTTCCTTTACTAATTATGCTATGAGACCTTTCTTCGTGCCTTTTAAGATTCTAGGTCCACGGGATGAGTGTGAATGAGTCAGTCAGTATCAAATACGTGATGTTTTATCTTTTTATTGCATTGTAGGACTATGGGGTTGTAGATCTAATTTTTGATGTGAAACATCTTATGCCGGGCTGTGAACAGCCGCGTGAGGGGAAATATGAAACGAAATTTATGGTCCGCTCCTTCGCTGCTGTTCTCCCCACCACTGCGGCACTCTCTCTCTCTCTCTCGGCTTCCGCGCGCTCGGGCACGGGAAGAGAGAGTACTATACATACGAACGTACTGTAAAGCAAAAGTATATGTATACACGTGTAGGTATGTAATATAGATACTTCGATGTGTATTTAGTTGCGTTTCTGTCTCAGGCGTGCTCAAACGCCGCAACCGCGTGTGTTACAGTGCAGTATATAGGATTACGTCAGCATAACAGTTAGTTGCTGCTTTTGAAAAAATATATACTACTATATAGAGAATACCACCGAGTTTAATAACGTTTTCTTTGATGTTTCACATCTGTCGGGGGTCCCGAGACCCACACCCTTTTTTTATATTAAATTCAATTTGATATCTACCTTTAGCAGTTTAGCCATTTCTGAGAAAAAGGGTCTGGACGGACGGACAAAAAAGTGATGCTATAAGGGATCCGTTTTTTAGGGTTTCGTAGCCAAATGGCAAAAACGGAACCCTTATAATTTCGTCCTGTTCGTCTGTATGTCACAGCCATTTTACTCGGAGACTATTGGCACTATATAGGTAGATGAAATTGGGAAGGTAGGTGTCTTCTATGAACCGCTATACAATGGTGAAGTGAAATTACGAAAAAAAAAATTAGGGGTGGCACTCCATACATGTAAATGAGGGATGAAAAAAAATTTCTAGTGCACAAAAGTGTTGGGGGTATCGTTTGATAGGTCTTCGAAAATGATGAAGTTTCAAAATGACTTTTTTATTTAACTCAATAGTTGGTGAGATATGCGCTTCTAAAGTCGTAAAAATTGTGCCCCCCCCCTCTAACTTTTCAACTATGAGGTGAAAAAATCTGAAAAAATTTAAGGAAGTAGAACTTATAAAATACTTTCAACGAACATTGGTTTGATTATGAAAAAAAAAAATTAGGGGTGGCACACCATACATGTAACTGAGGGATGAAAAAAAAATTCCAATGCACATAAGCATGTTGGGGTATCTTTAGATATCTCCTCAAAAATGATGTAGGATTTTCAAAATGACTTTTTATTGAAGTAAATAGTAAAATACATTCAATAGTAAAATATAATTTGTCGCTAGTACCTACATAATATTATTCATTAGGCTTTAGCCAGTAATATTGATATTGGGCAAACAGTGAAGTGTACACACAGTATAGAAGCCATTTATAACAGCAAATCACATAATGGATTTTTACTGTAAAACAGTAGGTATAGAGGCAGTACGTATATACATGCAATGTAAGTATAGATTTGTGTTTTTATTGCAAATTTTTATACACTTCAGTCACTACTTGGCCTTGATGACAATACAGCGGAAACGTACAATATACATAATAGCGTTGTACCTAAGACAAAATATGTCTGACGTAGTTGAGAAAAGGTAAAATTACAAAAACCGGACGAGTGCGAGTTAGACTCTCGCGCCGAGATTTCCGTTTCATCAACCATTGTTTTTGAAAACTGTCTGTTCGAAACATCGTAATAATTTTTAAGATAAATTAATAGATTTATACGGCTGAATTGCAATTGAGAATGTTTGTTGGAAGCAAGCCAATTATATAATTGATTCGAAATATATTGGAAAAAACATTTTACCAACCATAGTCACAGTCAGAATTTTAACCTGAACCTTTCCACTTTCGCGGCGGAATGAGCTTACATTTACTCAACCGTGACATGATTGCTAATCTAATGGTTGGTAAAATGATTTTTTCCAGTATGTTTCGAATCAATTATATAATTGGCTGCTTTTCAACGAAAATTTGTAATAATTTTTGTCGTATACCCACCTTTAACAGATCTACTAGTTTCGAAAATAAAGGGCGGAATCAATTTTCTAGATGAATTTTCAGGAAAATCTCGAAAACTATCTAGGTAACATAAAATTCTGAAAAAAAAATAGTTTTGAGATTCTTTAGAAGAGCCCTTTCAAATGATATCCAACATGATCGACTACAAAGATATTTTTCGTCAAACTTTGGCCTCCCACAAATTTACCAGAAAATATTTTTTCGGTTTTGACTATCGCAAAATATGCGGATGAATAAACTTTATAACTATGCCAAATTTCAGCTTGATACCTTTATTTAGTCCAGAGAAATTCGACTGTGTTCCAATATATTACGGAAACCTAAAAAATTGTGGCTGAAAGGCAAAATTGCTTATGCCGATTTTTAACAGACTTAAAAAAGAGTTTACCAATTGGACGGGTATGTTCATTGATTTGCGAAAATACTATAAGACCCTATATTCTTTTTACAAACTTTTTTTCAATAAATTAACGACCAATTATTAAACAATGATTAGAATTCAAAAAATGTAAATTGAATTTTTTGAATTATACTCACTTTAATTGGTCCCTATATTCTTGTTAGGAAGTTTTAGAACACACATTCAAATGAAATTTTCTACTCAGTCTCAAGAATATGGCTTATTCAGTTTCCCATTACGCCATGCAACATCGCGTGATGTTGTAGTTTTCTAGATTCTACACAATAATACGTGAAAACGTTTCATTGTCTACGAATTTTTTATGAAACTCCGTTTTAAACTTTTATTATTTTCACGTTTTGAAACCATCCTTCAAATTTGTTTTCCAATGTCAGTATAATGTGTAGGGCGTAGGCGTTTGAACGCAATTGAAAAATAAATTATAATTTAAAAAAACTAAAAAACACGCTTTAATGAACTAAAAGTAAAAAATAATTAATTTTATTGTAAAAAAGCGTGGGGTGCTTTGTTTCATATTTTCATACTACCCCACGCTTTTTTACAATAAAATTAATTATTTTTTACTTTTTAGTTCATAAAAGCGTGTTTTTTAGTTTTTTTGAAATTATAATTTATTTTTGCTTTTTAGTCCTGGAGATCCTGGTCAGGATAATGGGACAAACTTATGGAATTATTGTATTGTAATCGGTCCTTGATAAGTGTGCAAAGTTTCAGTTCAATCTGAAGTTTTTTGCTTTTTTTTAGTCCTGGAGATCCTGGTCAGGATAATGGGACAAAACTTATGGAATTATTGTATTGTCATCGGTCCTTGATAAGTGTGCAAAGTTTCAGTTCAATCTGAAGTTTTTGCTTTTTTTTTTAAGTCCTGGAGATCCTGGTCAGGATAATGGGACAAACTTATTGAATTATTGTATTGTCATCGGTCCTTGATAAGTGTGCAAAGTTTCAGTTCAATCTGAAGTTTTTTGCTTTTTTTTTAGTCCTGGAGATCCTGGTCAGGATAATGGGACAAACTTATTGAATTATTGTATTGTCGTCGGTCCTTGATAAGTCGACAACGTTTAAACTAAATCTGACCGTTCAAAGTTGGTCAAAATCAAGTTCAAAGAAGTCGGTTACAAACTGACAAACAAGCAAGCAAGCAAGCAAGCAAACATACAGGTGAAGCTAATATAAGCGCGTTAAAAAATGAATGTACAATAATAAGAACAGTAAAATCTCGATTACACGAGCTATTGTGGACCGACCCTACCGCGAATGATCGAAAACTTAAACTTTTTAAGGATTTAAAAAAGACTATACGTATTTCTATGACAAAATTAACATTTACCCATTACGTTTGAACTCTGAAGAGGACGAAATTTAAGAATTTTTTGGATTTTCATTAATTTTACCCCCACCAATCATATTGCAAATTCATTTGGAAAATGTTTTCATGAAAATATTTTTAAAATACAGTAATTACAGTTAATTTTAACTATATAATATATGGGCTTTTATATCGAATTGAGGTTTAAGATTTGACTACATCCCCTAAAACCCCCAAATGTTGTTGAAATTTTTTTAAAGTATTTTTCTATTCATTGGGACTCTATTATCGATGGATTCCGAAAGTTAAAGAATTTTGGCCAGAAATTGCACTGATGTGAAACTTCTCGTCGTCAATAATATATAACCTCGGTACCTACTCATTATTTGTACAAGTTATTGTGAAGATTCCATATAATTACGCTTGTTCAAGACTCAAGTACATAACCGACAAGAGAAGGTTATAACACTACTAAAATGTTGTCGAGTGTAAGGTTGAGTATTATGTTTAAATCCGAACATTGTACACATAATTATCACTTATCAGTATAAACATTATCAATGTTTTTATCAAATCCTTGAAATGTGACTCGTTATTTTGAACAGGCTTTGACCCATTTTCTTTGTGTTTTTTATACAAAGAAAAAACACTAATTTAATTGATGTTAATAATAAAAATATTCTGCGGTGAACAAATACACAACCTGATAAATGTCGTTTTGGCACTTGTATTAATCAATAATTATAAAATTATTATTATTTAGGTACTTTACATAATCTATCAAAAATATTTATTTTATTTATTTTCTGAGATGACAATATTCTGTAAAAACAGTGTTGAAAGTAGTGAAATGCTATGTATTTTTTGCCATCTCCACTATAAAATAGCTGTTTTGCAGCTTCCCATGCATGTGATGTATGTAATATGTATGTGTATAAAGTGACTTTTGACAGGCCGGTGTGCAGGAACGTATCTTTCCTTACTAGTGTTAGAACTTAACTACTGTGGCAACAGTGTGCGGTATACGTGTAAGGTACATAATAAGTATTTGGGACTGTATACACGATAGTTGTCACCACATCCATAAATAAACCTGGCATTAGGTTCATTGTATGTATATAAATATACATATTTTGCAGTGAAGTAGTCTGAAACATTAAACTAAGTTTTAGAGGTCAGAAGACGACGTTTCAGTTTGTTTACAGAGTGGGTGTGGTGGGTGAGTGTAGCAACTCTAGCAAGCCAAGCACCAGATGCTGACATATTTGTAGAAGCGTTCATCTTTTGCAATCATTTCAAATTTCGCTATAAAAATGTACCAGCGACTTTATTTATTTTGGTAACAAGAACGTGGATTATTAAAATAGGTAATTCAAACCGTTTCTTTTTTTTACGTTCTTGTTCTATAGTATAGTTACATATGTATCAGCGGCGTCGATTTCATGGGGCTCAGGCCCCCCAAATATTACCGTCGGGACTCGGGGGGCTGAGAGCCTTCTTCCTATGTATTCCACTATAATGAAAGTATAGCAGGTAACTATGCAATGGGTTATGAGTGGGTTTAATCTGCCTCTTGATTAACGCTTAGCAGCTCACAGTTTGATGATCACTTCTCTATGCAACAGAGCCGGAATTTCGAGCGCAACATAATAAATTTAAATTTTTACAACGCCTGCTCTGGAAGTTGACTTTTCGAGCGCTGTATGTCATCTCCGAAATACACAATAATCGCATACTTGACTATATGTGTTTCATAATTCATAAACGCACATGTTCGGTTAAATATCACATATATGCACGGATTCCGCCTAAACTATACTACTATAGAAATATAACCTCACGAATACAATCTGTACTTAACTCACTCTATCTTTTTCACTTTACTAGAGACTACTGAAACGCCATCTAATGTCGCGATAATAATTTACTTTTTATCGTTCATGTATATAGTAATTAAATTAGGTGTAAAAAAATGAAAATTCAATAAAAAATCATTTTAATATTGCAATTTTTTATAAATTAACTCAAATTTAGACTGTCCAAAAACGGTACTTCTACCCTATTTCTCTCGAAGTCAACTTCCAGAGCAGTAGTTGTAAAAAGTATTGTATGCTACAGGTGGGATAAGTAGCAAAAATGACAGTCGTGATTACGACATTCGCTGTAAGGTTTATGAGGCATTCGTATGAACCTTACGCTCATGTCGCAAAACACGACTGTCAGATTATTTGCTACTTATCCCACATGTAGCATAAATTACTATAAATGACAAAGCCAAAGGTGTACGTAGACCATTATTATCAAAATAACAAATAATAATAACAGTTTACAAAAATTCAAATACACACTCGAAATGTCATATCAATTTAGAACTCAAATTAGATGCTTTTTTACTCGCGGCTTTCTTTTCAATACATGGTTAATTAATTGTAGATTATAGACGCGTCGACAACTCAGGTCATTAGCGTCATGGTTTGCTCGAATTATGTACTCTGTATACTGTTCATAAATTATACATTTATTGCATGATCTGTGATTATTATTAATAAATTGGTATTTTATTCGCAAAGGATCTTTGCTCTTACTTATTTTACTAAAAAAAAATACCTTTGCATTTTGTCTAATTTAACAGTTTATATAGCTGGTCAACTCATCTTCTTCTCTTCTCTACATAGTATAAAATGAAGTCGCTTTCCGCGTCTGTCTGTCTGTATAGCCGCTAACTCCTCCTAAACCACGCAACGGATTTTGATACGGTTTTCACCATCAGTTAGATAATTTTGCACGGAAAGTTTATATATATAGCGAACGAGCGAAGCGAGTGAGTAATGTAATTCCTAAACCACGCAACGGATTTTGATGCGGTTTTCACCATCAGTTAGATAATTTTTTACGGAAGGTTTATATATATAGCGAACGAGCGAAGCGAGTGAGTAATGTAATTATAATATTCAAGCGAACGAGCGAAGTGAGTGCAGTATAGTGTATTGCACCCGAGCTTTCTTAGCACCCGGACGAAGCCGGACAGGGCCGCTAGTATTCTTATAAAAAAAATATTAAAACCCAATTGCATAATTTGGTAATATATTTCTGAATGTCAGTGTTTTCTACTGCCTCTTTGGACCCCGCGGCACGTAACTAAAACCTTCATAAATTTTTACCTGTCACCGCGAATAGACGCTAAACAACACAGTGATAACAGGCCACACCTATATACCTTACATTGTGCAATTATGTTTGACGAAATCTCATAAAAGCCCGTTCCTACTGTATTTGGCTCCAACGTTATCAAACAGTTGTCACATGAAAGTGTATTGTGCAAAATCCACACAGAGTGTACACTGTACAGTCCTTGTCCACGACCTTTAACAAAACAAATATTTACACGTGTGCTGCAAAGAGCACACATACTGACATAATTATATGCATGTGTAGTAACAGAATATATTTAAGACTTCATGTAATCTACATAATATCTACCACCACCTCATCGTCTCCTAAAATAACTCTGCACTTGCCTCAAATTTTTATCAAACACCGTTCGTCAAGCGAGTCTTAAATCTCGATATGCTTTGTCCAAACAGATTCGTGTTTGACAAAAAAATTTAAAAAAAATTAAACCTCCTTAAAAAGTCCTTCACTAAAAAGAGGAAAATAATAAGATTTTTTTATATTTTTTACTTTTTAATGGCTTTGCAATACGTAGTTTGCACGTTATTAACTGACTTTTTTTTGATATTTGATTACTAAACTTTAAAAAAAACTAGACAGTTACATGTCATACGTACGTACATACAGGTCAAACTGAGAACCTACCTCCTTGTTTGAAGTCGGTTAACAATAATATTTTTTGAAGCTCGGTATACTGTAGTAGATTTGCGGTACCTCCCCCATATTGCGTATACGTTTTTACGGAGAGCCCCTAGGTGAAAATTTACTTTAGAGTTTAGACTTCAGAGTTTAGGACATAGGCTATAATAACTGCCCGGTCTGGTTTTGCTCGGGTAAAAATCGAGGGTAATCTCAGAAATTACTAAACCGATTTCAAATTTCTTTCACTGTACGAAGGTGATACTTTGCCTTGTAAGACATACGCTATAATCACTAGAGCGAACGAGCGGAGCGAGTATTATATTAATAAATCGTAAATTCATAGCAGCACCCGGGTGAAGCCGGACCGGGCCGCTATTGGCTTTAGAATAAAATAGAAATAATCTTTATTGAACACCTATAAAAAAAGGTGTAATAGCGTCATACAGATTTAAGATATGAAATTAAAATATATTTAAAAATAATTGACAGATTTGTCTTAGAATTGCACGCGGCAATCATATGGAGAACTATCTATCAGCAAATTCTTTACTCTATTTTTGAAAATAGCAATGATCTAAATTGATTTTATATCTGACGATAACATGTTGTAAAAATGTATTCCTTTACAAAGCGGACTATTACTATATTTAGTGGTTCTGTATTTTTCTATGTATATTATATGATTATTGTTACGGGTACTATAAGTATGTTTATAATTAATTCGCTCAGTTAAGGCCGGTCCTGTTTGAAATGAAACAAACAAGGTTTACGCATCAAGAGAGTGAGCCGAACGCAGTGTGAAAGCAGCCGGTTTGCATTCCGGAAGTACAGAGTTATCCCCAGCAAGGCCGTTATGTGAAAAGGGAGTTTTTTTTGTTCTGGAATTTATCGATTGTGAATTTCAGTTTCCTTTAACCGTTTGGATCATGATCTGAAATATTCACTATTTTGAATAAAGTTCAGTTTCCATTTTCTAAAACAATTTAGTAATTAATGATTTCTCCAAAAAGATTAAAAATTAATCTTGAAAATGACATGCATTTAGAGAAAATTAAAAATTTTGGTAAATCATTTTATAATTTGTGGATTCAATTCATGGTACTCCAGAACAGTGCTTAACGCTCGGATATGTCTCAATATTACAAACTTTTATTTAACTTGCAATGTATGTTAGTCTGTGTATTTGTTTGTTAGTTTGTGTGTTTATTTAGGTCAAATCTTGCCAGTCAATTTTGAACGACTTCCACGCATTCGATCGATTTAAAATTTTGTACACATATGTATTCCTGATGACAATACATGAATAAATCGTTTTTAGAAATAAAATCAACCCCTAAGGGGTTCAAACGGCTATGTAAGGTTTTTTTGACTAATCAACGCCCAGGACAAATCGCTGAAGCTAGAAACTTGAAATTTGGTACCTTTTCTGACGTAAGCATTCACTAAGAAAGGATTTTTTGAAATTCAACCCCTACGGGTGTCAAAGGGGGATAAAATTTTGAAATACTAAAACGAACAAAGTAAAATGTTAATAAAAAAAACTTTTATATATCACATGCACGCTTTTAGTGTTTTTTCGTATCAGTTTTGCGGACTTTAAATGGCCGTTTATTGACAAGTGACGTCATGATCCATTATGAAACGCTTTTCGATGAATAATGGAAAAACATTTGAAAAACCCGTTATCTAATGAACATTATGTACCTCTTTTCGGTGTTATAAATGAAATATGGTTACTATGGTAACGAAGTGATTAAATATTGTATCGAGCCCAATGTTTTTATTATGAGATGTACTTCTGTCAGTGACATAAAATTATTCAATTAAAATCTAAAACCATGCATGTGTTATATAAAGTATAGTGTGCAACACGTGTGCTAAATATTTATGCGTCGTATTCGGTTCGCGATGCTCACTCGCCAAGGCTCGTGAGCGCTCTCCTATTACTCGTGCTGAAAACATCGCGCCTGACGCATAAAGATGTATTTAGCACACTAGTCACACAATATACTATTATAAAATAATAAAAATAATAATAAATTAAAAATTAAATATTAGTAAAAAAAAAATTTTTAGAGACAAATTTTTATCGAAATGTACTAAAAAGGAAAACATAATATTTAATAATTTTGGTTCATAATTAATATAAAAGCGGGGGTTGCGAGTTGCGACTAATAAACTATCATAGAGATTACAACCCCAGCTTTTATAATAATTATGAACCAAAATTATTAAATATTATTTTTTCCTTTTTAGTACATTTCAATAAAAACTTGTCTCTATAATGTTTTTTTTACTAATATTTTATTTTAATTTATTATTATTTTTAACAAGCCGAAAATCCAAAATTGACTGTTCTCAAAATTGAATCTGAAAAATGTGTAAGAAATTAACAATGGTATCTATGTAATGCTATATAAACTGCACATCCTAACGATCTCAAGCCCAACTTAAATTTCATAACAAATCAGTAAAGAACTGTATTTTGTATGTACCTATATAGAATTCTTCGGGACACCCGTAAATAGTACATATTATAAATTAAAGTCCCCCGCCGTCTGTCTGTATGCATGTTCGCGCTAATCTCAGAAACTACTGTCGGGATTTTCATTTGGTTTTCACCAATAGACAGACTGATTCATGAGGAAGGTTTAGGTATATAATTTATAAATATTTTGTGCAAATTAGCTTGATGTTATGATGATATTTGTCGATTAAGTCGGAAAAAATTAGCATATTAGTGGAATCCTACTAATATATTATAAATAAACAGTATGCTTCAAAAGTTCAATGTACACAGCCGAACTTGTAGCCATAAAAGAATGTTTAGAATATTGTACGGAATTAAATTCACAAGACATCTCAATTTTTACCGACTCGAGAAACAGTGTTATGAGTATTCAAAATTTTCGCAACTCTGACTGTCCCATTTTTTTGGATATAATACATCAAATAACAGAACTAAGTCGCAAAGGGAAAGTGATAAAAGTAGTCTGGATTAGAGGACATTCTGGTATAGAACGAAACAGCATGGCCGACAGTCTTGCCAAACAAGCTATTCAAAGTGGAGATATCATAAATTTGGCAAAAAATCAGCTCAAACCGAATGGCAGAGATTTTGGACAGAAAGTAGCAGGGAAAAAGGATAATGGCTGTTTAACATACAACCGATCATCAAAAATCAACCATGGTTTATAAAATATAACAAATCAAGAAAAAACATCGCCCAGATAATTCGTACGAGATTTAATCATGGTTGTCTCCAATCCCATTTATTTAGAAAAGGCGTAGTAAATTCCCCTATCTGTAGTTGCGACAATTCATCTGTCGCAGATTTAAATCATATAATTCTATCCTGCCAAAATGATTTACCAGAACAATAAATTATGGCAACATCTACGAGTAAGAATAATTAAGAGCACTGTGGTTTAATTTAATAATAAAGAGTTTAGTCACGTCTAAGCACAATAATTTTATTAATGAATGTACATTTCAAGAGCTATGCTCCCATCTTCAGCAAATACTAAACTAAAAGTGTAACAAATTTTTTTTTATATATTAGGTAAAAATTTTGTTACACTTTTAGTTTAGTATTTGCTGAAGATGGGAGCATAGCTCTTGAAATGTACATTCATTAATAAAATTATTGTGGTTAGACGTGACTAAACTCTTTATTATTAACATCTACGAGAGAAAGATTTTTTCTTTCACATCCTAAGTTCGGTTAACGTCGAGGTATATGAAACTTTAAATAAATTTTGTGACAGACATAGTATTACTATATGAGCCCTCCACCTACTAACAGTAATCATTTTGTGTGTTTTTCCAAGGTCTGAGTCCTGTGTTTGTCTTGGGTTCCTAATGCTGCAAGGGCCTGTGGCGAGAAAAGGTGTTGGTTCCTTTAATCCTTGTTTGTTTAATCCTTATCATTTTGTGTCTGGCACATGGCATTAAATCCTTGAAGCCAAGGGGGGGGGGGGGGGTTAAAAAAAATCACCAACCCGACTTCGCCTCGCAGGGAGAGGATTTCTCGCAGGGGGGAGGGGGTAATAAATCATAAATTCTTAGCATCCGGGCGAAGCCGAATCGGGCCGCTAGTGTATTATAAATCTTAAAATTTATAGTAATGCCAAATTTTTAAATTGAATATTGTTAAAGCTAAAACCCTAATAACCTCAATTGTCGAGTGTTTATAATCTACAATATATCTGCAAACGCTAAAGTGGAAAAAATTAACAGTGATGATATTTTATAATAAAAATAACAAAAGTCTTTAACTTTTTCATTATTTTTCGGTACATTTATTTGTCCCCTATATCCACTAATAAAGCATAATAAATAAAGTCTAATTTACTTATATGCATAATAAATTAATACTTTAACTTAAATATTTATCATCACATCCAACATGACCGGTAACCTATAAGCAGCTGTACGCCTACGTCAGTCAACTACCTTTCATCAAAAGAAATGTCTAAACTCCAAATGTTATATCGAGCGAGACTTGTTTCGATATTGTTAGATACCTCATTTAAAGTTAGCAGTTGCTGTTGACTGAAGTGTGGTTTGTGTGAATAGAATCGCACCAAAAACATAAATGTGAAAAAGGGGTCAAGTTCGGTAAAAAGAACAGCTTCGCCGAAAAAAAATTGAGATCTAACTGGGTTCCAAGTTTTCACTTGGGAAGTTTTCACAGACGATTCATTTATCTATACTAAAATATTATAAAGCTGAAGAGTTTGTTTGTTTAGTTGAACGCGCTAATCTCAGGAACTACTTGTTCGAATTGAAAAATTATTTTTGTGTTGGATAGTCCATTTATCGAGGAAGGCTATAGGCTATATAGTATATAATATCATGCTACGACCAATAGGAGCGGAGCATCAATGAAAAATGTTGCAAAACCGGAAAAAATTATTCCTTTTGAGAGCTTCCGTTGCATGCGCTGCGTAAACGGTTAAAGTTACGCAACAATCATGTATGACGGAATTGTTCCTGGAAGGTTTATATATATAGCGAACGAGCGAAGCGAGTGAGTAATGTAATTCCTAAACCACGCAACGGATTTTGATGCAGTTTTCACCATCAGTTAGATATTTTTTCACGGAAGGTTTATATATATAGCGAACGAGCGAAGCGACTGAGTAATGTAATTATATATTCAAGCGAACGAGCGAAGCGAGTGTGTAATGTAATTATAATATCCAAGCGAACGAGCGAAGCGAGTGAGTAGTGTATTTATAATCTTCAAGCGAACGAGCGAAGCGAGTGAGTAGTGTAATGCACCCGGGCTTTCTTAGCACCCGGGTGAAGCCGGACGGGTACCGCTAGTTTATAATATAAAACATGTAAACTTGCCAAGTGGAAACTTGGCACTCAGTTAGATCTCAATTCTTTTTTTCGGCGAAGCTGTTCTTTATACCGAACTTAGCCCCTTTTTCACATTTATATTTTTGGTGGGATATCAATATCTACTTTTTGTAAAGTTACTATCCCACAGGAATTATCCCCCCCGCGAGAAATTCTCCTCCTGCGAAGTGGGAATTATCCTCCCCGCGAAATTTAATAATTTGTATTTTTCAGATTTTTTCCTTTGTATACGCCCAATGATCTACCTTGATGCCAAATTTCAAGTTTCTAAGTCACCTAGAAGTGGTTTAGGTTTTTATCACGGTCTATTTTTGATGCGAAATGGTTCGTGTAAATATACACACAGCAGTGTTTGCCGAACTTGGCTGACACACTGCCGTATGTGTAGATATGAAAATCAGTTATTACAATAAAAATGCAACGATACGACAAAAAATTCGCTATCTCACTGAATATTACATAATACAATCGAAAATGGAATAATGCATCGAGGATTATTTTTTATTTTTATTTTTGCACTATGTTCACTATTTTTCACATATAGGTAATAAATTCTTCAAAGAATTAGGGGATCAACTATCACGAAGTCAAAAGTCATCAATTTTCAAATTTTTGTAACTTTGTGGAAAAAATCGCAAAACAATTTCGAATATAGAATTTTGACAGGGAAAGTCTCAGCTTTGAGACCCTAACATTCAATTTCCCTGATAACGTTTCTGCAGTGGGTCGCTAACCACCTTCAAGCGGACTGGAAAAATATTGCAAAAAATTGTCAACTTTGAGTGCACTCGGGCGTTCAAATTTTTTTTCGCAACTTTCATCATCACAGCATGAAAGAAAAGTCTCAGCTTTCAATCCAGCTAACGAAAGTCCAGCTACGATTTTTTGCCTTGAAGATACGGCGATTTGAAAAAAAGCGTACGTACCAAGTGCGACTCACTACTAACTGAGCAACACCCACTCGAATTCAGAAACTTGTCTGAGCTTTCGAAAACAAATATTTTTTGTATTTTTAAAGCGTCTTTTTAACTGTACTACATGAAAACAAAACAAGAAAAGCAAACAAAAAAAAATTTTGCAAATCGGACTGGTAGTTCTTGAGATTAGCGCGTTCAAACCAACATACCCAAAAACAAACATACAAACTCTTCAGCTTTATTATATTAGTAGATAGGTACCTATAGAATATAGATTATAAAATATAATAGTCGTGTATCAAGGACGAGGACTGTCTATAAAATTTATATACAATATGATGTGGCCCTGACATTCACCCTATGGTTTACATATACTACTACGATACGCGTACCACAGCACTATATGCAACATTTATTAATATGAAGGGCGGTCAAGAAGTTTATATAAAAAATTAATTATTGAAAAAACAAAACAAAAATTACACTAACTAAAAGGAAGAAAACATGTCGGAAAACTTAAAACCTTAGGCGCAGGAGGTGGAAACCTATTTTGTCTCTTGCTTCTGTTTATTACTTCCCACCTCTACTATGGTAGGGAAGTAATGGCTTTAGTCCGAAAAAAATATTTCGAGATTTTAACAGATTTCACGTTTTGAGACCCTAGAAATCGTTTAAGATCATTTTCTGACTGATGTCTGTATGTGTGTGTGTGTATGTGGTCAATTTTTCGCCTTTGATATCTTAAGAACGGAACAACATACGGGCATGCCGATTGTTCTATTGTGTTTATCAGCCTTTAACTTAGATCTGATTAGATTTTGAGTCAAATCGGTTCAGTGGATCCTGAGATATTCAAAAAAACGTTCTCAATGTCACGTATTAACATTGGTAAAAAAAAATATACTTAAATGAATTCTAGATGTTATAATATGAAAAAAATGTAAATATTTTTTTTCTCTAAAATGTATAGTTTTCGAGAAAAAAAATATTTTACTAAAAAAAATAAAAATTGTACGTAAATCAAGGTAACCATGATTTTGCTATATAGTGGGGCCGTTAAGCGTTTCAACCTTGCATTTTGTGATAGAGAAATGCCACTTGGTACGAATGTTGGTCGGACCCATATCTTCATTTTAAGAGGTGAAGGCATTTTGGGCCCCGCGACCGGGCCCCTAGACAGGGTGGTTGCGTAACTTTCAGGGGCAAAACGCCTGTAACTCAGCAACCGCTCCTCGCACAGCCCTGGGGGTAGTCTCATTGGATTCAGCGTACTCAACTTCATACGAGACGGCCCTCAGACTAACTCCTAAATCTCCACAAGGCCGCGTATAGGGGTGAAATACAAGTAGTCCATTAAAATTTTAAATTTTTTTAGGGTACGTTTGCATTTTGGGTAGGACAAGGTTTTCTTTTTCGTTGCGTGGGGGGGAGCGATGTAAGTTTAAAAATGAGTTTTCGGGGTCGGCGGCCAACCCATTTGGCCGCCACCTTGAAAAGGGGGTGAAGTGGGGCCATTAAGTGTTTAAACCATGCACGACGTGATAGAGAGATGCCACTCGGTACGAATGTTGGTCAGACCCATATCTTCACTTTAAGATGTGGAGCCATTTTGGGCCCCGCGACCGGGCCCCTAGACAGGTGATGGTAGGGGCCGTAAAGCGCCTAATCTTGCACGACGTGATAGAGAGATGCCACTCGCTACGAATGTTGGTCAGACCCATATCTTCACTTTAAGATGTGGAGCCATTTTGGGCCCCGCGACCGGGCCCCTAGACAGGTGACGGTTGGGGCTGTAAAGCGCCTAATCTTGCACGACGTGATAGAGAGATGCCACTCGGTATGAATGTTGGTCGGACCCATATCTTCATTTTAAGAGGTGAAGGCATTTTAGGCTCCGTGACCGGGCCCCTAGACAGGGTGGTTGCGCAACTTTCAGGGACAAAACGCCTGTAACTCAGCAACCGTTCCTCGCACAGCCCTGGGGGTAGTCTCATTGGATTCAGCGCACTCAACTTCATACGAGACGGCCCTCAGACTAACTCCTAAATCTCCACCAGCCCGCGTATAGGGGTGAAATACAAGTAGTCCATTGAAATGTTAAATTCTTTTAGGCTACGTATGCATTAAATTACGAGCCCTAGCCTGCTACGCGTGGTAGCAGGCTATGAAAATAGAGCGTAAGAGAGTGTGCTGAATACAATGAGACCACCCCCAGGGCTGTGCGAGAAACGGTTGCTGAGTTACAGGCATTTTGTCCCTGAAAGTTGCGCAACCACCCTGTCTAGGGGCCCGGTCGCGGGGCCCAAAATGCCTTCACCTCTTAAAATGAAGATATGGGTCCGATCAACATTCGTACCGAGTTACATCTCTCTATCACGTCGTGCAAGATTAGGCGCTTTACGACCCCAACCGTCACCTGTCTAGAGGCCCGGTCGCGGGGCCCAAAATGGCTCCACATCTTAAAGTGAAGATATGGGTCTGACCAACATTCGTAGCGAGTGGCATCTCTCTATCACGTCGTGCAAGATTAGGCGCTTTACGGCCCCTACCATCACCTGTCTAAGGGCCCGGTCGCGGGGCCCAAAATGGCTCCACATCTTAAAGTGAAGATATGGGTCTGACCAACATTCGTAGCGAGTGGCATCACTCTACCACGTTGTGTAAGATAGGCGCTTTACGGCCCCTACCATCACCTGTCTAGGGGCCCGGTCGCGAGTCCCAAAATGGCTCCACATCTTAAAGTGAAGATATGGGTCTGACCAACATTCGTACCGAGTGGCATCTCTCTATCACGTCGTGCATGGTTTAAACACTTAACGGCCCCACTTCACCCCCTTTTCAAGGTGGCGGCCAAATGGGGTGGCCGCCGACCCCGAAAACTCATTTTTAAACTTACACCGCTCCCCCCCACGCAACGAAAAAGAAAACCTTGTTCTACCCAAAATGCAAACGTAGCCTAAGAAAATTTAAAATTTTAATGGACTACTTGTATTTCACCCCTATACGCGGGCTGGTGGAGATTTAGGAGTTAGTCTGAGGGCCGTCTCGTATGAAGTTGAGTGCGCTGAATCCAATGAGACTACCCCCAGGGCTGTGCGAGGAGCGGTTGCTGAGTTACAGGCGTTTTGCCCCTGAAAGTTACGCAACCACCCTGTCTAGGGGCCCGGTCGTGGGGCCCAAAATGCCTTCACCTCTTAAAATGAAGATATGGGTGCGACCAACATTCGTACCAAGTGGCATCTCTCTATCACAAAATGCAAGGTTGAAGTTGGATTCGTCGCTTGGCGGCCCCACTAATATTAAGCTAGCCATCAGTAGATCACCAAACAAAAAAGAGGGCCATGCTTTTTTCAAAGAATAAAAATTAAATTGTGTTTTAAAGACCACCAACAGCTAAGGTTATTTGGGCCTAGTCAAAGAATAAAAAAAAAGAGTGTTTATTTTTTGCAAATATTTACTAGGTGGGAAGTATAGGACTGGTCATCAGTCGAATTTTTTTTGAATGGGACCCCACATGCTTCGTCTAAGATTTTAAATTTTGTTTTCTTCTTCTTAGTTAGTGAAATTATTGTGCAGTCGGTTTTTTTTTAATAATTAATTTTTATTTAATTCCTTTTAGTTATTACAATAATTAATTTTTATTTGCGTTTTGACAATATGGCATCTAACGTCCGCCATATTGAATTTTCCGTGACGTCATACTATACCCAGTGTCACTCGTAAGACTATGACGAGTCTATCAACACGTCGATTTTTATTTTTTGCGTTCAACTATATGGCGTCTATCGTCCGCCATGCCATATTAAATGTTTCGTGACGTCATATATCCTATGTCGACACTCGCACTGTTAAGAGTGTTAAGACGAATCCAGTGAACACTTATGCTCGGTTGCAGAAAGCGTTGTCAAAAATTTGATTAGACAATGACCTTAGATTGTGCCCACACATATTTCTTGTAGAGTTAAATCGATCTTGCTCGAAAAATAATTGATCGATTAAAACGATTTTTTTAAAACTATGTATACATGTATTTAACTTCGTTTTTTGTACAATTTTCACTTCGAAACAAGATTTTTCTACGCATTTTAATTAAAATTTAGCTTGAAAAGCTATCTTTTTCTATGTAGATCAATCATTTGTTTTTGTGAAAAAAAAATTGTGTTTTAAAGACCACCAACAGCTAAGGTTATTTGGGCCTAGCACCAATTCATTTTTTTTTTAATAATAAATTGAAAATCCAATTGACACTTTTACCAGCTCTCGGGCTAGAACCCGAGAACTGGGGACTTGTAATAGAGGAACCATAGCAACGCCATGTAAACAACAGCACTGCTACACGCTCGGCTATTTTTGTGTGAGTACAATCTAATGTTCTACATGACAGATAGTTTCACAACGAAATTAGACTGCTCGTGCATATATAAAAACTGTAAAATATACCTATACTTATTATCACTATCTAAGGTCATTGTCAAATCAAAATTTTTGACAACGCTTTAAGCAACCGAGCTTTAGTCTATTAGGGCCTGTGGCAGACGGACGGGCAACAGTATCACTATAAAGTATGATTCCCATATACCAGACCTGCACAGGCTCGCACCGGCACGTATAACAGACCGACAAAACATTGAGCAATATATTGTATATGGCGCTATCCCCACCTATACTGCCGGCTCCGTACAGACACAGCACGAAATAGCACAGCGCTCGCCGGCATTCTTTGAAAGAATATTTTGCTGGTGACGGTCGGTGTCTGTACATGTATTTACGGTCCGTGCCTGTGTAGAGTGAATGATAAACGTGGGTCGACGGCGTGTCTGATTGCGATCACGGCCAATTTTCCAATGATAGGTGACTGAACATTTTCAAAAGCAAGACTATCCGCGCAGTCGTTTGCTGCAGTACTGTCTGTGTTTGGTCGGTTACATCTGAATAGGGCATGCAATTCGAATATTCGAATATAGCGAATATTCGGCTGCATTTATTATTCGAATAGTAATTCCTATTATTCGAATATATTCGAATTATTTGTTAAGAATTAAAATTGTTTAAAAACGGTTTACGACGGCGCTAAAACATCTTACAAACGCTACACTAGCTCTAAGTTCGCGCTAGGGCGTGGGAGGGGAATCGAAACGGGGCGAGGAAAGTTTTTTTTTGTTAATTATTGCATGTTTATTTGATATAACTACTTACTTACGTTACGTTACGTACGTGTACTTAAATGCTTGATTTACTCTTCGCACGTGCTAATAGACGTATTATTTATTTGTGAAGTATTTTTTTTATAGGGGAGCAATATCCCATACTTTTGTGGTACTAATTAATAAAAATTCGTCTTAGATGCTCATTTAATATTTTTGTTTGAATAGGAAAAACAGAAAGAAAGAATTTTGAATTTTTTTGATTACTTAAATATGTTCATTTGATCTATGGTTCTCGGAAGCTATGTGCGCTCTAATATTTAGTTGATTTGATCTGAATTTTTACGTAACTAAGTAAAGTAAAAATGATTATTTGATCTCTTTTTAATTAGAAGTAAGCTGCTTTTGTTGTTAAAATATTGATTGGATTTATGGACGTGCAGTAGGCGTGTTGATTTTAAATAATTAAAAGTCATTTATTGAAGTTCCAGTGTTTTTATTATTTTTACCAATTATTCGAATATATTCGAATATTGGCTAAATTTTGAGCGAATATTCGAATACCTGAAACATCCGAATATTTGCATGCCCTACATCTGAATCAGATCAACTTGTCGGTCCGTTACGTGCCGGTGCGGGCCTGTGCAGGTCGGGTATATGTGAATCATACTTAAGGATTCAGTTTTTTACCATTTTGGTAGTACGGAGCCCCAAAAATGAATGGCTAATATTAGATATCTGACAATTTTAAGAGTGGATATATACGTTATGTGATATTACGCCTCATATAAAAGTGTGCAACAGACTAGACCAACCGACTTCTTAAGTTTTAAATGTAGGTACCTATAAAATAAAGCTGGACATTGGAACTAATCTGATTTTTATACAACCCTAAACAATTTCGTAAATGTTTCATCCAAATCGGTCCTGAAGCCAGTTAAGTGCGAGTCGAACTCGCGTGGAGAGGGTTCTGCACTATTCCGTTTCCCGTGGTAATTTAAAGACTTAGGATTTTCGTTTAGGTTTTCCTGTAAACTATGAGTGAGGCCCTATATTCCCTATTTTTTCAAAATTTTTGGCGTAGTAGTTTCGGAGATAGGGAGAGGAATGCTCGATTTTCGTATATTTTCTTTAATATCTTTTAAACTATGCATTTTAAAATTATAAAAAAAATATATTTGTATTTCTCATAACGAGCCCTTTCATTTGATACGTCACATCATCCACATGATGCACTTGATTTTTTAATTTTCTAATTTGCCCCCAAAATTAATCCCCAAAATCAGAATTCGTTTATTTACGCTATACGTCCGTGATTGAGTCATCTAACTCTATATTATATGTACTAAATTTCAACTTTTTTCGTCCAGTAAACTCGGAGAAAATAAACTGTGACGGACGGACGAACAGACAGAGAGACAAACACGAGAGTGATCCTATAAGGGTTCCGTTTCTTTCATTGAATGTACCGAACCCTAAAAATGGGCCGCGGTTCAAATGAGTTTGACACCCCTGTGTTAAAGTGATGTTTACGAAATTTCTACCATTCTGAAGAATTATTTAAAAGATCAGATTAATTACTTATAAGGTATTAAGATTTTAAATTAACATAATAATAAATATTGCGTAGTTAAATCAACATTTCTGCCTATAATGTATTAAAACGAAGATTCCATAAGAAATGGTGAGGCATCTGTGTAAGTAAAGTGAAAGCAAAAGACTGTGTTTTAAATTCTGATACGATATATTTTGTTGACGTGTACCTCTACTACCTATAATATTAGACAGCATTTTAAAAACTTGCCACGGAAAAACAATTTAAAGAACAATTTTACTTGTCTATCTGTACATTGTCATGCATCAGCAATACACAAAAAAAAAACTCGGGTCGCAGTGCAGAACCCTGCAGACAACATAGTGTATTGTTTGTTCATAGAGACGTTTGGTTTTATTAAGCAAACTTGTTTGTTTTTGGACAAAATAAAAAACATAACCCCTTAGGCTTTAATACATCCCTTAAAACAATTATTTTTCTAAATTTCAATATTCGACATTGATTTTATCAATTCAACATCTGCACCAAATTAAATTCACCCTTCAGTAGGTAGGTATTTCGCTATTAACAAACAAATGTGCCAAAAATGGTGCCAAGTTGTTCAGAATGATGTGATTATGTGAACGTCGAGAAATTTTGGTCAGATTCCTAAGTCCCGCCATCCGACCGACGCCAATAGTGTATGTGCCATATGTCAAATTATTAAACTAGTATATTCCATACATAGTATTATATCTATCTACAATGTGTACGGTGTACACGCATATACTTATGTTGTAAAAACTAAAAGTTTGTATGTAGAATGCACTAGGTCCGCCGTGTAAAATGTCAATGCAATAGGATCGCTCAATGAGTGGAAGCGAGACAGCTAATAGCAGTTAGCAAACTGCACGACCTACCTTCGCGATGTATAGGAGTGGTATCGTAGTCGTACTGAATCTTTCAATACACACATATGCAATACACTTGCTTATTTATGTACATACACATACATAAAATGTCTGAGTTGGTATTTGATAGTGAAATCCAATTCATGTGGAAGATGTTAAAAAATAAAAACACTGGTACACTGCAACACAGCATAATATGGCACAACTATCTACATGAAACAATTGCGATGACTGCACCGCCCCAACGAATAATAAATAAATACAACATGCAGACAGCACACATACATGTAAATATGTGGACACATTAAAACTAACACAACAATAATAATCATTAAAACATACTACAGAAAACTTACTTTCTATTATTAGAGAACGCTTGCTGTAATTTTTATGTCAATATGTCTTTATATAAAAAAACACACACAAGTTCAATAATTAGTCACTTAATTAAGTTTATAATTCACAATTTGTAATAGTTTTAAGCACACTTATAGATCAAGAATAATATTTTTAATACAATATTATTTAAGAATCAAAGAATCCGAGACTATCCGCAAACACGATTGCCGGCAGACTGACGAAAACACCGCAAGAGGGATCGCTGGTGCAACGCGAACACAAAACAGTGGTATGGTGGCGCCGCCGGCGCAGAAAGAACACACCACGCAATCGCACACGCGCTTCAGCTCCACTGTTGTGATGACGTCGACGCGACGAAACGACGTTCGACTCTAGCTCGCCATGTCTAGTCGCGCCACGTACTCTTAGAACATTTAACATGGAATGTGAACGGGTAGCTTAAACTGTAGGCAACATCTATTATCTTCCTTGGCCCTTGCGTCCTTAGATCTCGAATGTGCACCAGAACACATAATTGCAGAGAAAGAAATAATAATAAAATAAATAATTATTGAAAAGTTACATTCATAATACGTTAGACAACGTTTCGGCGTTAATTGACGCCATTTTGAAATCTTACAGAAAGGACTTTGTTTTTCTGGAATTTATCATTCACCGATCTTCACCTCATTTAGCAGAAATAATAATAATAATAAGAAACATAATATATAATGCATATAATATAACACTGTATAATACAGTAATCTTATCTGTAACACTTTTGCCCAATTTTTTTTAGAAAAGGACCTATAAATAAATCAATTAGCCCCAGAGCAGACATACCACTTTTTGTATCGAAAACGTAAAATTTAGTAGCGGCATCGCGATTTGATGATAATTCAGCTTCTCGAAATTTCCAATTCGATCTGGCGATTTGAAGAGTGCAGTAGTGAAGAGTGCGACGAAATGTGCTGCATTATGATTTCGACAATCGATTAGTGTGCGGCCTGTTGGTAGCTGCATCTGATGATCTGACGACCTACAGGCTACTTAATCGCACAACCGTGATACAAAAAGTAGCAAGTGTGCACTCGTCCTTAAAAGAGGCATTTTCATAATTTTGCACGCTAGTGTACATTGCACCCCATTCAATTTGTAACTGAATCAGCTGACACATAACTAACTGAAGTATATCGGATCTGCCCGAAACGCAATGTCGAACCGATTTAGGGGATCTAAGGTACGCGTCTATACTCTTCTCACGCATATATTGGCTACACTTGGTTTAGCAACTTGCCCTATTGAAAGGTATAGGGCAGTTCCTATTCCATAAGTAAGTGTTCTAGGAACGTACTATGTGATCAGAAATCATACTGCTGGAGCCTGGAAGTAGTGGCTCTCAATATTTATGTTCGGGCCTTCGACCAATATAATATCATTCTTCAGCCCAGGGCCGGATTAAGCCATGTAGATGCCACTAGGCAGTGCAAGTCTCGGGGCCCCTTTCCCCTTATGTAGGTAGGTCTCTAGGTAGGTAGCATTTAAACCTTATAACATCACCAAATTTTAATATCTCATAATTTCGGCACTAATGAATGTACAGGGCCGTAGCTAGGGGGCGCATTAAGGGGCAATGCCCTACCTTAAAACATCCAGTGTCCTACTTTAAGGAATTATAAACAAGTCGCAAAGACTGTCACGACAGAATGACAGACTTGATCTATCTGGCATTTAGAAAAACAATATTAAATTCGTTGGATCTAAATGATGTTCTTCGGAAAGTTGATAACATGGAAAGTTCTGTTTTTTTTTTTTATTAAATTGTCATTCACCGTTTTTTTGCTTTTTTAATTTGATATCACCAGATGAGGTGGGCAATCCAATTAATAAATTGTAGTCTCTTGCTTCAGCCCTACTTTAAACTTTCAGTATGTATCATATGTATTTTATAATGACGTTTTCTACACTACACATGTAGTATTTACAGAAATAAAGCGAATTATTATTATTATTATATCTTGAATTCAGCTCTAGCTACGGCCCTGTGAATGTATGTCATTTATTAAAAGTTAAAAAAAAATATTTATAGGTAATAATATAATGTACTTAATTCAGTTTATGCTACTTGCAAATGGTGATTATAATAAAATCATAACAATGATTTATTTCTTGATTAACTGTAAATCATCATCATCAATAATCTAGCAGTCAGAAAACCACATTGGAAACTATTCAAATATTCAATCATGTTTTCAAAACGTAACTTCCCTCAGTTTTTTTGATGTGAAGTCTTTCAATATATCTTGAAAGTCGATTTTCTCCAAGATATCATATTCAATAGCCATTATTGCACGTGCATTTAAATGTTTTTGAGCCATTGATGGTCGAAGACAGTTTTCGCCAGTTGCATTTGGAATCAATTAAACTTCTGTATATTTGCAATAAATGTTGATTGAGCCATATTGCCAAAAATAAGTTTATATGATTTCTTTGCAGACACTATTTTTTTAGTTAGTTTTAGAACGGCTGCTTCATACGCAATATGTCGCGGGTTCGAATCCTGTGTAACGACATTAATTTTAGTTCTTTTTAATTAAGTATTCTATATTCCACTTGAATATTGATATTTATTTATATTTTTCCTATTTTCTCTATTTTTTATTTAACTATGACTTATTTTTCTCACGGGTTATGGGCCCCTAGGCGACGCGGGGCCCATAGGCAGCTGCCTACAATGCCTATTGGTTAATCCGGCCCTGCTTCAGCCGATTCGTACCAACGCGGCAATAACGAACATTGCAGTTTCAATCCTGAAGTTCACGTCACTTCACAGACGCGTACGCCGTACATGAGTTAGTTATTTTGACTTTTTAATTTATAAATAGTAAATATTCATTAATTGACTTATGACTAAACACAAGATTTGAGTTTCTGTGGATGACAGTGGCCTTGATTTTTTGTGAATAAGATGTGGACTTAAATAAAAGAAAAGCAAAAAATCGTGTGATTTAATTATTTATTGACTTATGACTATTTCATTTCACCTTTCTGACTTGTAAGATGAAGAAAATAAATAGCGATTCGAAGTAAATTCGTCAAAAAATACTCCTTACCGTATATGCAACTTTACCACTCACTCCGACTAATCCAGTGATCGCCTATCTCAATAAATATGGGGTGCAACTTTTGAAATTAATTTATTTTATATTATCTGGTGAGCTACCTACCTGCTTAAAGCATTTAAGCGTTCCATACCCAAAGGGTTCAAACGGAGCCCTATTGTTGTGAAAACTCTGTTTGTAACAGGATAACATAGAAGTTGTTTTCACAGATTAATGTATCATCATTTCACATACTGACTATTATTATAGGATTACTAGTGGACCCGGTCCGGCTTCGCTCGGATGGTATGAAATTATGATTTAATAGCGGTCACCCATTACTCCGCTCACGTATATTTAGTATAGCTGACCCGGCAAACGTTGTTTAGCCATATACGTAATTTCCAGGAATAATTACATTACTCACTCGCTTCGCTCGTTCGTTTGAATTTTATTGATATACTACTCACTCGCTTCGCTCGTTCGCTTGAATATAATAAATACACTACTCACTCGCTTCGCTCGTTCGCTTGAATATAATAAATACACTACTCACTCGCTTCGCTCGTTCGCTTGAATATTATAAATACACTACTCACTCGCTTCGCTCGTTCGCTTGAATATTATAATTACATTACTCACTCGCTTCGTTCGTTCGCTTGAATATTATAATTACATTACTCACTCGCTTCGCTCGTTTGTTTGAATTTTATTAATACACTACTCACTCGCTTCGCTCGTTCGCTTGAATATTTTCGCCTACTCACTCGCTTCGCTCGTTCGCCATATATGTATTTTTTAAAGCTTAATATAAAAATCGCGATTAAAAATCAGGGGTTGATCGTATAAGGGTGAAAATTTAGAGTTGTATGTATTTTTCAATGCTGAATCATGAAAAAATTAAAAGAAAAAATTTTGTCCAAAAAATAAAAAAAAAAATTTGGGGTGGACCACCCTTAACATTTAGGGGGATGAAAAATAGATGTTGTCCGATTCTCCACCCTACCCGATAAGCACACAAAATTTCATCAAAATCGGTCCAGCCGTTTCGGATGAGTTCAATAACGTACACCGCGACACGAGAATTTTATATATAAGATAACAGTGTTTAATTGTAACACTTTCGAGATAAACGCAATTTAACTTTACATAAAATACAATAAAATACCTCATCTACTTGATATTAAAATCAAGTATTTTAAATTTGAATAAAAATTTTGGAGCATACAAGTAATTCAAGAATTACAAGGCGCGATATTCATGTAGGTACTGACACTGTGTGTAAACGGTTTTATCGAACATAGGGAAAATAACACTGAGAAGATTTATAATTTTGTAGTAGGCTATGAGCCATAAGACCTAATATAAATATGTATTGGATTACATAGAAAAAATAGTACAGTGAATATTTTAAACATTTTTCAATAGCAACGGTTGACTATTAAGCGTAACTCGGAACCGGCTAAATAAAAACAGTCATGATGTGTCATAAGACACCCGACAGAAGCTATGCTTCTTACGCATTGTATATAAAACCGAATTTATCAAAGATATAAATAATACAATTAAAAAGTTATTATTTGATCGGCATTTTGAAATCTGACGCCATTTTATTTTTTTGTGTCTTATTAAATTCTCAAATATCAATTTTCAAAAGGATCGGATAATTTTTACAAAGAAGTATATACCTATGACCACCATTTTGAAATATGACGTCATTTTATTTTTTTGTGTCCAATGAAACTCTCAAATACCGATTGTCAAAAAGATCGGATCATTTTTGCAAAAAAGTACATATGGCTGCCATTTTGAAATCTGACGTCATTTTATTTTTTTGTGTTCTATGAAACTCTCAAATATCAATTTTCAAAAGGATCGGATAATTTTTACAAAAAATTACATACGGCCGCCATTTTGAAATCTGACATCATTTTATTTTTTTGTGTCCTATGAAACTTTCAAATACCGATTTTCAAAAGGATCGGATAATTTTTACAAAAAGTACATATGGCCGCCATTTTGATATCTGACGTCATTTTATTTTTTTGTGTTCTGAGACTTTCAAATATCAATTTTCAAAAGGATCGGATAATTTTTACAAAAAAGTGCATACGGGCGTCATTTTGAAATCTAAAGTAATTTTATTTTTTTGTGCCCTGTAAAACTCTCAAATATCAATTTTCAAAAGTATCGGATAATTTTAGCAAAAAAGTACCTACATATTATGACCGCCATTTTGAAATATGACGTCATTTTATTTTTTTGTATCCTATAAAACTCTCAAATACCGATTTTCAAAAAGATCGAATCATTTTTGCAAAAAAGTACATATGACCGCCATTTTGAAATCTGAAGTCATTTTATTTTTTTTGTGTTCTATGAAACTCTCAAATATCAATTTTCAAAAGGATCGGATAATTTTTACAAAAAAGTACATATGGCCGCCATTTTGATATCTGACGTCATTTTATTTTTTTGTGTTCTGAGACTTTCAAATATCAATTTTCAAAAGGATCGGATAATTTTTACAAAAAAGTGCATACGGGCGTCATTTTGAAATCTAAAGTAATTTTATTTTTTTGTGCTCTGTAAAACTCTCAAATATCAATTTTCAAAAGTATCGGATAATTTTAGCAAAAAAGTACCTACATATTATGACCGCCATTTTAAAATATGACGTCATTTTATTTTTTTGTGTCTTATGAAACTCTCAAATACCGATTTTCAAAAAGATCGGATCATTTTTGCAAAAAAGTACATAATATGACCGCCATTTTGAAATCTGACGACATTTTATTTTTTTGTGTTCTATGAAACTCAAATATCAATTTTCAAAAGGATCGGATAATTTTTACAAAAAAGTACATACGGCCGCCATTTTGAAATCTGACATCATTTTAATTTTTTGTGTCCTATGAAACTTTCAAATACCGATTTTCAAAAGGATCGGATAATTTTTACAAAAAAGTACATATGGCCGCCATTTTGAAATCTGACGTCATTTTATTTGTTTGTGTTTTATGAAACTCTCAAATATCAATTTTCAAAAGGATCGGATAATTTTTACAAAAAAGTACATATGGCCGCCATTTTGAAATCTGACGTCATTTTATTTTTTTGTGTCCTATGAAACTTTCAAATACCGATTTTCAAAAGGATCGGATAATTTTTACAAACAATAATTTTTACAAAAATGTACATACGGCCGCCATTTTGAAATCTGACGTTATTTTATTTTTTTGTGTCTTATGAAACTCTCAAATATCAGTTTTCAAAAGGATCGGATAAATTTTACAAAGGAGTACCTACTACATATTTCCGCCATTTTGAAATATGACGTCATTTTATTTTTTTGTGTCCTGTAAAACTCTCAAATATCAATTTTTAAAAGGTTCGGATAATTTTAGCAAAAAAGTATCTACATATGGCCGCCATTTTAAAATATGACGTCATTTTATTTTTTTTGTGTCTTATGAAACTCTCAAATACCGATATTTAAAAGCATCGGATAATTTTTACAAAAAAATACATATGGCCGCCATTTTGAAATCTGACGTCATTTTATTTTTTTGTGACCTATGAAACTCTCAAATATCAGTTTTCAAAAGGATCGGATAATTTTTACAAAAATGTACATACGGCCGCCATTTTGAAATCCGACGTCATTTTATTTTTTTGTGTCTTATGAAACTCTCAAATATCAATTTTCAAAAGGATCGAATAATTTTTACAAAGGAGTACTACATATTTCCGCCATTTTGAAATATGACATCATTTTATTTTTTTGTCTCCTATAAAACTCGCAAATATCAATTTTCAAAAGAATCGGATAATTTTTACAAAAAAGTACATATTATGGCCGCCATTGTGAAATCTGACGCCATTTTATTTTTTTGTGTCCTATAAAACTCTCAAATATCAATTTTCAAAAGATTCGGATAATTTTTACAAAAAAGTACATACGGCCGCCATTTTGAAATCTGACATCATTTTAATTTTTTGTGTCCTATGAAACTTTCAAATACCGATTTTCAAAAGGATCGGATAATTTTTACAAAAAAGTACATATGGCCGCCATTTTGAAATCTGACGTCATTTTATTTTTTTGTGTCTTATGAAACTCTCAAATATCAATTTTCAAAGGGATTGAATAATTTTTACAAAGGAGTACTACATATTTCCGCCATTTTGAAATATGACATCATTTTATTTTTTTGTTTCCTATAAAACTCGCAAATATCAATTTTCAAAAGAATCGGATAATTTTTACAAAAAAGTACATATTATGGCCGCCATTGTGAAATCTGACGCCGTTTCATTTTTTTGTCCTATAAAACTCTCAAATATCAATTTTCAAAAGAATCGGATAATTTTTACAAAAAAGTACATAATTTGGCCGCCATTTTGAAATCTGACGCCATTTTATTTTTTTGTGTCCTATAAAACTCAAATATTAATTTTGAAAAGGATCGGATAATATAATAATTATTAAAATAGACAATATTAGCCAAACCACAAATAAATACTTTTCTTATCTTAACGTAATCAGTCGGCGAACATGCCATCGTGATGTTAATCGTCAAACAATTAAGATATACAAGGAAAAAATCAAAGACCACTGTCAGGACTTGAACCCGAAATTTCGGGTTCAAGTCCTGACAGTGGTCTTTGATTTTTTCCTTGTATATCTTAATTGTTTGACGATTAACATCACGATGGCATGTTCGCCGACTGATTACGTTAAGATAAGAAAAGTATTTATTTGTGGTTTGGCTAATATTGTCTATTTTAATAATTATTATATTATAACCACAAAAAACTCAACTCTCATTGTTGGATCGGATAATTTTTACAAAAGTGACGTTACACTTTTTCGTGACGTGACTTTTCACTTTTTATGATTTAGGTTCCCATCTGAAACGTGCGTTAAGAAGCATAGCTTCAAAAAAACAAAACATCTACTACCTACTTGCTTTTGCGTGATGCCAGAACATACGTTTTTATTTGAGAATCAGTTCGATTGCTTTTGCGTGATGCCAGAATATTTTAAAACTAGCTGTCGCATAAGAAGTTATTCACTTCAAAAAAAATTCACGTAAATCTGATCAGTGGTTCTCGAGTTATAAACGTACAAACGGACATACAGACAGAGAAAGCCAAATTGTTCAGGAAGATATGAAACATCGAGAAATTTTGGTCCGATCCCTAGATCCCGCCATCCGACCGACGTCAATAATTAGTTACAGGTCATTTTAACTCAGTAGGCCATAGTTTTTAAACACAAAAATCAAACATCACCAGTCAAAAAATTGAATGACTATATGAGAACATCGCATCCGTTTGAGCATACGCTATCTTCCAATATCCATATCACACTGTGCAACAGACAAGGACAACCGAAACAAGTTCGCGATTTATTAGATAAAGTCGCATTTTTTAGTTAAACTGTATATAAATTTGTATAAAAAAGCTGTTTTGACACAATATTATACATAAAATCTATCTAGAATTTTCTGCTCTTTCGTTTAAGATAGGTTTCGAATCGATCTGACTTGAATTGAGCGAACTATAAAGAAAAAACACGGTTTTTTTCTAATTTTCTCCCCTCTGGGGCCAAAATCCAAAAATCGGGCGACGTTAGGATCAAATAGACCCCGAGAGGAATCGAACAAAAAAAAGTTTTTTAAAATCGGTTAACTCGTTTGGGCTGTACGACTGATACAAAAAATCCGTCACAGACAGTGGCGGCTCGTGCCTGTTTAGACAGGTGGTGCCAAAACGAAGGTCAAAATAGAAAAGAAGTACCTATAAAACATAGAAAATAACTTACCTAGTGACTATCCACGCAACTGTCTATGTTTGACTAAACAAGTACACACTGGCACAAAGTGCAACAATAGAAATCCGAAAAAAAAAACAGTTTAATAAAGTTCAAGACCTCTACACATTTCTGGCAAAATAATAAAATAAAAAATATATTTTACGCAACACAAATTATGACGTAAAGTTTCCGATAAATAAAGTCCATCCTTCTTTCCTTATTTCTTGTATTATTACTTTATTAATTACTGTATTATTAAAATTACTTTATTATTAAAATTGTCAATTCCACTAACAAAATGTTTTTCCGCCGATAGCATACCTAAATTTTTTTTGTTCCTCACACCCGCACAACCAAGTGTTTTTATCATAAATATTTTTATTGAATTTGCGACAGCGAGATTTTTGTTGTCCTCTTCCACTTTGTTTTTCAATTTTTAAATCAGGTAATGGCCGCCCTAATTCTTTTATTTGAAGTTTTTTCTCTAAAGAGAGCGCACTAAAAGAAATTTTTAAAAAATTCACTTTGTTTGTGGTCATAGGACATAGCGGCGAATAGTTATCAATAATGTCCAATAGATATACAAAACAAACTAAGGAAATTAAGAGTTAAGACGATACTATCCAAGTGTGCAAGCTTTCACGGCCGGCATTGTTCAAAATCTTCATGGTTTCCGGGCTTGTAGGCCGTGGTCCGGTGGTATTTCTACCTGACGTTTCGTCTACAACTGCGGTAGACATTCTCACATTCTCACTTCGACCGCTGCCACATCGCCTTTGAGAATGTCTACCGCAGTTGTAGACGAAACGTCAGGTAGAAATACCACCGGACCACGGCCTACAAGCCCGGAAACCATGAAGATTAAGACGATACTGTCAGTAGTCACACACTACAAAGCTACACAAACTAAAAAAAATGTTGATAAAGCAAACCGTCAAATAATAAAACAAAATTGTTATCAACAATAACATTTAACCGAAACAACAATGCGTAATCATCCAACAATGAGCAAACAGAATATCGCCAATAATGTGCCTGGCACACATTTCATTTAGATTGAGCATTACAGCATAGGGAAATCATGAGTCATAGTTCTATCTCTCTTGCTCACATATAAGGACCGTAAGGTATGCTTTGTTTACACTGTGCCTATTATTAAATGACACAGGATACGTGTTACTGATCGCGTGGTGAAAATGTTTTAGGAAATTTGTGCGATTTAGGCTGAACTCTGCTGTCCGGACGATCGATAATTCTATAAATTGATTAAAAAAAATATATTAATAAAAATATTAACAAAAAATATTTTTAGAGAAAATTGAAAAATTAGGGGTAGTGCCATGGCACTGTGGCACTACCCCACGAGCCGCCACTGGTCACAGATTCACAGTTTCACAGACGTACAGACAAAGCAAGTGTATATACTACATAGGCGCTTCTAACTTCGCTTTAGATCGCGCCTAAATAGTGAGTCTTGCACTTATACTTCACTATTTATATAAGCGGAATAGTTTTTATGCATGGGACGCGTATGCGGACGCGTATATAATATTCTTACATTGTTTCATGGCGTTTCCGCTCCATTAACAATTGTTACGAACTATGCATGACTCACTATCTTTATTTTTGGAACTTGACTATATAAGATACGTACATTATTGTATTGTATGGAGGATAGTATGGTCCAGTGGTTAGCGTCGCTGCCTCTGGATCAGACTGTCGTGGGTTCGAATTCCGCCTTCACTCATGGATGTTTTGTGATGTCATTTAGTTTTAAGTGAATTCTTATTTAATGTAATCAAGACGCTAATGACCTAAGTTGTCGACGCGTCTATAATTTACAATAAATAATTAAATTGTATTGTATGTAAGGTTTAATAGCGTTCATCTCGAAAATTTTATTTAATTTAATTTATTATATATTATAGACGCGTCGACAACTCAGGTCATTAGCGTCTTCAACACAACAAATAATCCATGTGTATTAGAATCCGCCAGCCAGGATACACAAACCGACTGGTACGAGCTCGGGTCTTTGGGAGCGCTAATTTCCTCAAAACATTGGAATGCAAACTACATTCCAATGTTTCCCCTGAGGGATCGAAAATTTTATAATGTAACACGTGTGCAGGTAACTACTTACACGATTGAAAAAAGAATAAAAAGCTATATCAGAATAGCTAAAAAATGCCTATATGATGCTATATTTTAAGAAACAAAAGTTGGATTTTTCCTCTCTGACCTGTACAGAGATCTTGTCAACAATTTACCGTCATCTTGTAAACAATTTCATCCCATTTTACGAGTAAAATTAGACTTTGATGGCGTTATCTTTAAAAATAATCGAGATACAGACCTGAGAAGTCATGTCTGGGATACCCGGTATATAAATACAGGTGTCCCATTTTAAACAGCCACCTCCAGGCTCAAATATTTTCAAAAAAGAAGAAAAAAATTAATGTTTCGAATAAAAGTTGGTTTATTCTCAGGGCGAAATAACATTTTAAAATGAAACTTTTCGTATGGGGCGCCACTTTTCAGATATTAACCTCAACTTCATTTTTCCAAAGGAGCGATATGTTTTTTATGGGCGCATTAGTATGAAGACAAAAATGCAATTAAAAATGTTGGGCTCAAATTTTTTGTTGGACAATTTTACCGACTATTAGCGTTTAAACCCAAGACTTACCACGGGGAGGTTGCGCGGTCAAAAGTGTGTGTGCGTGTGATTATGTTTGTTTGTGTGTGCGATATTTCTTCCATGCTGAATGTACATCTCGAATTTTTTTTGGAAATTTTGCACTGTTTTTTGCAGAATGTTTGGAGAAATCATAAATGGCAGTGCGGGCGTTCCAAATTCTTTCCTTGCTGGACGTTCGTGATACACAATATCCTTCAGGTATAAGCCCACAGAAAGATATCTAAAGGCGTAAAGTCTGTTGAAAATTACTAGGTAAAAATGGCCCGGAAAAAATTTTGACCCGGCCATTTTTAATAGCAATTTTGCTTTCTTTTTAATAGGCTAATAAAAGACATATTATGTACTACCAATTTGAAAAAAAAAGAAGTTGACGTTAATATCTCAAAAGTTTCATTTTGGTATTTTATTGCCCCTGGGCTGAGAATGAACCAACTTTTATTCCAGAGATTTTTATAGATTTTTCCTGTATAGAGCATTGTAACGTTATGAAAACAATGTGTTACAGTAATCTATACATATAAAATAGTTCCATGACTGACTGACTGTCTGAATGACTGTCTGACTGACAGACAACGCACAGTTCTAAACTCCTGAAAATAGAAACATTAAATTTAGAAGATATGTTCCTTACAGGTTACATAATGTATATAGGTGCACTATAATAAAGTATTTTTCAGAAATCAGCCCCTAAGGAGGTGAAATGGGGTGAAATTATTTTTAAAGAAAATCGTATTCCCTGCGTGTATCAATCTGAAATTTGGTATAAATACGCTTGTAGGTTTCTTTTTCGGGATTTAATTTTTGATAAAACGTCTATTAATTTATTAAAATTTAAACGTCTGGCTCTTATTATAATTTTTATCATGGTTATATTTTTTTTGGTGTCCCTTGGATGGCTGCGACTGTGTGCCGACGCACACTTCGCACACCACTGCATATCAAATGGTAGTTAATTTTTAAGGCATCATTTTATACTGCCGTAAAAAAGCAAATGGCAGTAAGTGACCTACTTATGAATTTGAGTAAGTCAAGATTAAGTAAAAATGTCTGGACCGTTTGATAATATGTATAAGGTAAAGTGCAGGAAGGTAAATGGCAGTAATAGGTATTTCGCACAAATACTGCCATTTGCCTAAACATATATAGTATAATCAAAAATCAGATACTGCTGTTTTTTCCTCATAAATCTACCTAGGAAGGAAGTGTGTAATTCATCTGGGGGTCGTTTTAAAAGCTGCAGCACTTACTGCTTTCATTGTCCTCAGTGTTAACTGATTTTGTAAACAAATGTCGCTTACTGCCATTTGCCTTTTTACGGCAGTATACCACACCAGAGAATCGCGAATTGCGTTGATGGATAATAAATTATAGACGTTCGACATCCAAGGTCGTTAGTATCTATGATTGAATTAGTTACGATCGTAGATTATAGTTTTAATAATCGGACTCTCAAGTCCTTATGTGACTCATTTTGCCCTCAGAAATTGCAAAATAATATTATATACATATAAAGTCCACTCTATATTTTAAATTATTTATGTAGATGTAGAAGATAAATATCTTGGTGTATTTATGTCGAGAGCGCAAAATTGAAACAAAAATTATTAAATAGTGCTATCTGTGCTGCCATCTTTGAACATATTTTGTATAACAAGTATTAAACTAATTCATTGTTGTCCGTACGCAGCGTACCTGAATTCCCTAAAAGCGTATCATACACTGTGCGTACAATAATATACCTATTCAAAGTTTATTCCCTGCCATTATAAAATTATTTTTATTAAATACATCATGATTATAAATGGCAATGTTATAAGAGAATGTTTTTTAACAAAAATGTCGCAGTTTAGCATATGAATTATGTTAAGTTATAATGTAAAATATAGTATGGATATTTACATTAAAATACAAAAGAAACTTAGTTTACAATGAACTCAACAGATGACAATACGTGCCTATTTTGTGTTAAACTTTAGCGCCGAAATTTTTAAACACGCATCCATTATGATCTTAGCCAGGCATAGATATAATTATTAAAAATATAATTAAAAAACCTTTTATAAAAAAAACCTCCTTCAAAAAAACTGTTTACCGTTGAGGAGTTTATAGGGTTGCCAGATATCTTGATGGTCAAATCGGGACAGGTTAGCTTGGGTTAGGTTATAACAAAAAATTCTACAATCAGGAAAGTAGTATTTACGTAAAAAAATCGAATTATCGCATAGTAAATAATATTTATTAAAAAAAACAAATTATTTTGTTAAAAAATGTATAAAAAACAGAACTAAACTTTAAAATCACAACTTTAAGAACAAAAAACTCAAAAATAATCTTTTAATTCTTAGAACAAAACTTATAAATCACAGATACAAAACGGATTTTTAATTCTAGTTGTACTTTTGATTCGATGTGGCTTTTTGTAGTAATATCTTATTAGTTAACAAGTAATCGTGCATTTCGCTACAATTAAGTCAAATAGGCCAAACCGGGACATTTGGATGTTCCGAAAAGTTTATTCGGGACACCTTGACTTAAAATTCAAAATCGGGACAATCCCGATAAATCGGGACGCCTGGAAACCCTAGTTGTTTACCTTCGGAAATCATGATCAGATCCTGGCGATTTTGACATGGAATTTACCTGGGGAGTATCCCCTTTCAAAGAAAAAAAGAACCGTCCAAATCGGTCCAGGCATTAGGCAATTATTAACTTCCCATTGGAAGTTATAGTAATGGGTTCGATTTTTACTATTATTTTCCCGTCATTTAACACATAAACTTTAACCTTGTTAATGGCATAGCGAGTGGTATTTATAATAGGATATTTGGGAAATTACATATTTTCCCAAATATCCTATTACTAGCGGTCCCTGTCTGGCTTCGCCCGGGTGCTAAGAATTTATGATTTATTATCCCCCCTGCGAAGTGAAGTCGGGCTGGCGGTGTTTATAATATTAGTAAAATTACGCTTATACGCCAAAATGAAAAAGAATTTCAGAGATATGTTTTGTTACAATCCCATAAGAATTACCCCCCCCCACGAGAAATTTATCAAAATAAAATATAGCCTATATACCTCAGGGAAATAGTGTAGTTTTCTATCAGTGAAAGAATTTTTAAAATCGGTTCAGTAGTTCCAGAGATAAAAAATTATAATTTATTATCCCCCCTCACGAGAAATTCCCCTCTGCGAAGCGAAGTCACCTGTCGTTGCTCTCGCTTTACGTATTTGCCTACAGTTTACAATATCAATATATGTTGAAGCTATATTAATAATATAGATAGTCAAAAAATCCAACACCGCCGTTTTACACCCTTTGGGGTTGAATTTAAAAAACTCGAATAGCCTAATAAGTAATAGCCATGGGCGGATCTATATAAGGGCTTTTTGGGCTGCAGCCCAGGGCCCCGTGGATATAAAGGGCCTCCAGCCCCCATTGAAGACAATGGACACCCTAGTAGAAATGAAATCCAGTTTCTGTCTAGTAACTGGCTAGTTTGACTAGACTTAAGCCAGGCGCTGGCCAGTATAATATCGAGTCACTGTGTAGTAACTGGTCAGTTTGACTAGAGATCCAATGAAATCTGGCGGCTATTAAAAAACTGTCACTTTTAAATTGTAGATTTTAAGGTAATAAAAAATTTCATTTGCTCTTACCCGGAAAAAAAGAAAGATTTCTCTAATCTATGCACCATCAAAATTTCAGATTAATTAAAATTAAGACAAACCTTCTTAAAGTTAAGTTAAAAAACCCTCTGGAAGTTGGAACAGACAGATATAAAATAATCTAACCTAAAAAGCGTGATTTTATACAAATAAATAAATTAATTTGTATTAATAGATATTAAAAAAATATTAATTTAAATAAACTAATTATTATAGTCGAAATTGAATAATTAGGCAGGCCCCCAAGTTGTATTAGCCCAGGGCCCCACAAACTCACGGTCCGCCCCTGGTAATAGCCTGTAACCTTCCTCAATAAACGGGCTATCTAACAAAAAAAAATTCAAATTGGACTGGTAGTTACAGAGATTAGCGCGTACAAACACACTACACCCCCGTTTTACCCCCTTTAGGGTTGAATTTAAAAAACTCGAATAGTCTATAACCTGCCATAATAAACGGGCTATCTAACAAAAATCAGACTGGTAATTTCTGAGATTAGTTCGTACAAACCAACAAACACACAAACAAACTCTTCAGCTTTATAATATTAGTACCTATTAAATATTATAGATATCGATAATACAAGTTTGTGCTTACAGTATAGGCAACTTTATTAGCACAAACGTTATGCAGGTAATTGGAAAGCCTTGTATAATCATCACGATATTATTTCAAGTTATTGAGGAAGCTACAGAAACGGTTAATACAAGTGTTGCCGTTTCTCGACGAAAGACATTAACAAAAATTCCTACATCACGTTGAAAAAGTCATTTATAATAAATAATTTGTGAAAAAATAAATTAAAAATTGTAAAAACCCGGAATGTAAAGAAATCTAAAATAAATTATGCAAGCAGGCTGTCGGTCGGGAGAAGAGTGTGTGTGTTTTTTAAAGACCACCAACAGCTAAGGTTATTTGGGCCTATCACAAATTCATATTTTCTATTCATTATTTTTTTTTAATAATAAATTGAAAATCCAAATGACACTTTTACCAGCTCTCGGGCTAGAACCCGGGAACTGGGGACTTGTAATAGAGGAACCATAGCAACGCCATGTAAACAACAGCATTGCTACACGCTCGGCCATTCCCAAGCCCGGTCGGGGGAAGAGGCACTAACATTCAGAGCCTGGCGATTACTTCAAAAGATTGAACTTGGCGAGGTGCAGTGCTGTTTTACAGACAGGGTTTCTTAAACTAATTTGACCTCGCTAAATCCGAAAATCGCTGTCTACAATTCTAAATCTTGATCGATCATTCCCTTTTTCGCGAAACGAGGACGCTCTTTTGTGATTTCTTGACTAGTTTTAGAACAAAAAAATTTAAAAAATGCGCTTGTTGCATTATTATTTCTCTGCGAGTATTTCATAGCCTTAGTTACCTTGGCTAACATAAATCAGGAAAGGAACTACTTAGCGAGCCGAAAATCATCATATTCATCCGGATTTGCAATAAACTGCGTAAACTTCATGACACCATTTTCTATATTTGATTGTTAAGACGACCAAAAATAAAAACATTTATTTCAGATAAAATTGTCTTTACTAAAATTATCCTTTATTTTTATATTTGAAAGAAATACAAGTATAAGTATACATAATTATGCGTCCCATCTTGTAATTAAATACAAAAGAAAAGTTTAATGTAATTAAGGGAGAGTATTTTACAGTTCTTTTGTTTATAGCAATAAGCAAGCCATTGCTTTGTGCTCAATAAATTAAAAAATTAACTAGTGCGAAACGACAAACAATGCTACTATGTATTTTAATAAATAATGGAGCGATCTAATGACATTTTACGAAAATGTTGGCATTTTATTTGTTTTTTGTTGAAAACAACACTACAGACGTAGAATTGAATTTCTTCTTTTCATGTAAATCTCTTTAAGTCATTCGCGGCGTTAGGGGGAGTATGGGGACTAAAGGTACGTGCAATACGCAGCTGGGATTCTAGATGGTAGCATGTATGGTAGATGGTGGCTGAAATTATAAGCGCTTATATAGGTTTGCACAACGAAGCTTTGATACTAGCATTGATACAAGCTTAAGTCGCGTTTGAAATGTCAGCGAAGACGAATATTTGTGTTCTTCTGCTACAAAGTGGTATATTTTAAATACAAATTTGGGTAGGAGCTGTCATGTCCACCCTATTAATAGAAAACGATCTAAACATGGCGAATTTCATCATTTATACCAAGAATTAAAATTTTACCCAAACCTATTTTTTGAATATTTACGTATGGAACCTAACACTTTTAAATACGTCTTAGAAAAAACTCTAAACAAATCCCCCTATATTATTAAACGAGTAAATCTTGTATATACCTATGTATCTATGTATATATATAAATATTTTCTCAAAAACGGCTCTAACGATTTTGATCAAATTTACCGAAAAGGGGTTTCGGGGGGCAAAAAATCGATCTAGCTAGGTCTCATCCCTGGAAAAATTCGTTTTCTTATCCATTTTATCATTTTAAAAAACAGTTTTTTAACGTCATAAAACAGTGTCGTATTGTGAGTAGGCTTTGGAAAAAACAAACTATTTTCATTATTTATGTCAAAATTACTTTGACAGTCAATCTTTAACTTATTAAAATAATCAGTAATTATTTGAAAAGTAAAAAAATTACAACAATAAAATCTAAACATAATTATGTAAGTAGTTTTAGCTATTATTTAAATAAATAGGTATGTTATTTTTATATTACCTATATAAAATATGTATAGGTAAGTACGTTAAACAGTTTTTCTTTGTTGAACAATAATAATTTTTGATGTGCAAATTTTGAATATTTGGATATTTAAATATTTGTCATAGACTGTAGTTAGATTCTTTGCGGATTCAAATGAAAATCAAAATGCACTACTTTTATTATTTTTTATCGTTGTTCAACAATAACATTTATTACTTCCCACCTCTACTATGGTAGGGAAGTAATGGATTCAGTCCGAAAACAATATTTCGAGATTTTAACAGATTTTCACGTTTTGAGACCCTAGCAATCGTTTAAGATCATTTTCTGACTGATGTCTGTATGTGTGTGTGTATGTGTGTGTGTGTGTATGTGGTCAATTTTTCGCCTTCGATATCTTAAGAACGGAACAACATACGGGCATGCCGATTGTTCTATTGTGTTTATCAGCCTTTAACTTAGATCTGATTAGATTTTGAGTCAAATCGGTTCAGTGGATCCTGAGATATTCAAAAAAACGTCCTCAATGTCACGTATTAACATAGGTAAAAAAAAATATAAATGAATTCTAGATGTTATAATATGAAAAAAATGTAAATATTTTTTTTCTCTAAAATGTATAGTTTTCGAGAAAAAAAATATTTTACTAAAAAAAATAAAAATTGTACGTAAATCAAGGTAACCATGATTTTTGCTATATTAAGCTAGCCATCAATAGATCACCAAACAAAAAAGAGGGCCATGCTTTTTTCAAAGAATAAAAATTAAATTGTGTTTTAAAGACCACCAACAGCTAAGGTTATTTGGGCCTAGTCAAAGAATAAAAAAAAAGAGTGTTTATTTTTTGCAAATATTTACTAGGTGGGAAGTATAGGACTGGTCATCAGTCGAATTTTTATACATTTATACAACAGCTGTTCTTTGTTTTTGGCTAAGTATCGTTTGTCGCCAATTATTGCTCATTGCTCTGTTTATGTTTTGATTTCAATATGCGATTTATGATTTTAGATTAGCGATAGAGATAACAATTTTTCCAGAAATATAATGTATTTTTTTTCAATCATTTAACAAATAACAATAGTTATGCTATTTGTTATGACTGCCCAGCATTGTTTGTTTTAAAAATTGTTGGGAAACCAGTGTAGTGAGGGCCGTGACTATTTCGATCTCGGCAGACTGCCGGATCTTTGTAAAAATCCAAAAAACAGCGAAATTTTGGGCCTTTTTCAGTTTTTATTAATTTTAACTATTCGAATAGAAGTTTGTTTAAATGAATATTCGAATACTTTAATTTGAAAAATTCCGAGCCCTATTATAAACAACAAACAAAACAAACTTCAACAATGCGTTGAAATCGATCAGAGCTAATTTACTTTCAATTTATGGACTACTGATCATAGATTAAACAAATTATTATACTTTTAACTCATACCTGAAAGATTCATTTTTTCGCCAATATCTCTCCACAAAAGACCTTTCACGTCCCTGTTGTGGTATCTTAAATCTTTTATCCCAAATAGGAGGATTTTCACGTATTAGATCAATTAAAAGTGATTTGTCCATACTCACAATTGATATTTAACAACGTCTTTAAATAAAATGGTAATAATAGCTAGCATAAATTTAGAATACACAACACTGTTTGTTGAAAACTGTCAAATGTACGGCCGTAGTCTGACGAAAATATCAAACATCGTCCGACCGTCGGAACGTGTCTGTTGCAATCTGACATCTGGCGCGGTCTGAAGTGATAACTGTAGCCACTTCAATAAGGTTACTGGTGTTTGTTCACATCCGACAATAATACGGATCTGATCTGGTCGGAAACGGCGTCAATGTAACGGGTAGCCTCAGCCTTACGATTTTGATGAAATTTACAGAATGGGGATTTTTCGGGGCGAGAAATCGATCTAGGTAGGAATTTTGGTTCCAGAGGGGAGCAATTAAAAAAAAGGTGTCTTTTATTTATTATAACTCGCTCAATTAAAGTCAGATTGATTCGAAGTCTATTTCTACATAGATTTTATATAATATATCACAAGTGTTAAAATTGTAAATGAACACTATAATATAAGAAGTGCCTTGCACAATATGTAAATAGTGATAAAATTTCTGGCGCCGCGGGTCTGTGTAAAAACACATCGATTTTTAAAAACTATTGTTAAGATACATACAAAAAAGTTTTGCGTATCTAAAAATTGGCACGGCGGCCCAAAGGGCCGCACTTCTAGCACCGCAGGCATGTATATCAAAACACATCGATTTTTAAAAACTATGGTAAAGATACATGCAAACAAAGTTTTGCGCAGGTTATAGTCTGACGTTAGTTATTAAAAGAATCGATTTTTGTGAGTTTTTCAGTAGGTACCTATACAAAAAAAAATATTTGAAATTTACTGGATGTTGTTAAGATGACATCACAGAGAAAAATTACTTCGATAAAGTTGATATTTAGTATCAATGCTTAAAATTGGATTGTTAAAATGGCAACGGGCGAGCAAAATTTCATCTAATTCGAACATTTTTACAAGATATTCAATCTATGAAAATCGGTTTTTGCGAGTTCTTCAGTCAACAAAACAATAACGGCGGTAGATTTGAAAATGGCGACCTAAATAATATTTACAGGAAAAAATGCTTTATTCAAGTTGATACTTAGTTTTTACGCTTAAAAATACACATAGGTAGTTAAAATATCAGAAACAATTATTTTAAATTATGTTCCAGAAATAAATTCGTTTCGGAATAATATTCTGAGAAAATAATATCTCACAGCATATTAAGTACTGTTTTTATTGAACTCATCCGAGCAAAGCTCGGCCCCCAGATATTTAAATAAAAACTGGCAAAATTTCACTTATTAAACTAGGCACACCCATTGCGAAACTTGTAACGGCCATTTGACAGTTGTCACACGTTGATTGTAGTAGTCAGTGCGCTGAAAGAATGGTGAGATACATTCTTGGAACTACCAGTTCTTGTAACAGCGCTTATACCTGCTACACTCACTGCTTCGTTGTGTACGCTCGCATATAATATGTAATAATGCATTAATTTAAGCAAGCCCTGCTATGATCTACGCTACCATCTAGAATCCCAGCTCCATACTGCACGTACCTTAAGACACCCTCCCTCAATTATATACTAGCGTGTTTAAGACTCTTTTCAAAATGATCATGGGTCTATAGCCTGCCCTCAAAAAAAGTCGTTCCGCGCCGCCGCCAATGATCTCAACAACGACGCGAAGTGCTGATAATGTCAACTTTCATAAAAATATAAAGTGACGGTTAATCTTCATGAGCCCTACTGATCCAGATCTGAACGCTATTGGTCCGAGTCTGATCAGAAAAAGGGATGAAGAGGCAGCCACCACTTCTCTTCTTCTATTATTCTATACGGAACGACACTCTTTCTAAGCTGTTACGCCGTCCATTCTCTATGTTAATGGTCGAAACCTAATCTCCTTCCTCCATGATTCATGATATTACCATATTACATTTATTATATGTAAATTTAAAAATATAAACACAGGAATTTCCAGTGAAGATGGGAAATCGGAATATGATTGAAACTCAGTTTTAATGACTGCACTGACCCTAATATTAAAAACTTTCAAGACATTATTTTAACGAGTACTAGCTGCCAATGAACGTTTCCCGGAAATTATTATACGATAAAAAATAATAAACGAAATTTAAAATGGATTAGTGGTATCATAAACAAAATAAAGACAATTAAGTAATTATGTATTGTATATTGAAATATTAATTGTAAAAGATACAAAGGATTTTTAATTGATCACCGTAAGCTCTGATTCTTCACTTGGAATGAAATATTAATAACAAAAACACTTGAATAATTTCTACAACTGAGGCTGGGCTGCAGAAAGCATTGTCAAAAATTCGGTTTTGACAATGACCTTGGATTGTGAATAGAATAGAATAGAATAGAAATTTATTAATCCATAATACAATTACACGAGGATAATATACTTATTACACTTTTTATACATGCAAAACTCTCTGACATGTAGAATATTATTACATTTTAAGTACAAAAACAAATTATTGTTATACAGAGAAAAAGATCGCTTTTCAAGCTAAATTTTAATAAAAATGTGTAGAAAAATGTTGCTTTGAAGTGAAAATTGTACAAAAAACTATGTTAAATAGATGTATAACCGTTAAGAATAAATTTCGCTTCAATCGATCAATTATTTTTTTAGCAAAATCGATTTAAAACCCTACAATGCATTTCTTGTGGAGGGATATATTGTGTTGGTCATTGTCAAATCAGATTTTCTGACAATGTTTTCTGTAACCCAGCATAATAAATAATAATTGGACTCAACGACGGAACACTATTTCATCGTCAGGAGCAATCTCCATGTATTAGTCGGAAAAGGCAATGAAGCCTATAAGACCCCAAGTAGAGTGCCAATGGGTAACCGGGCGATTTGAATATACCTTTTTTTGCAAAATAGAAATAAACTGAAATAAAAAAAAGTCAAGAGGTGTCATGGGACACCCGACAGAAGCTATGCTTTTTACGCATTGTATATAAAACCGAATTTATCAAAGCTATAGAGTATATAGACAAGTTATTATTTGACCGCCATTTTGAAATCTGATGCAATTTTATTTTATTTTTTTTTGTCCTACAAAATATAAATACAATTTAATTGAAATAAGAATTAACATAGGTACTTATATTATTTAAAAACACAATTTAAACAATGCACACATTGAGATTTTCAAGTAATCAATTCAACTTTACTTGTATACACAGAGTACGAATGTTGTACAACACGTTATCTTTGTGTGGTGCATATACGTGTACATAGGCCACTGTGCGTGCGCCAGTATATTACTTCCACCGCTTGACAAGCTCAATACGTCACACTCATAGCTATAGATATACTTTTAACATGAGCATGTCGGTAACGGTGACGCGAACTCATAACGTTTTCCCCTCCCAGAAATCGTCTAACGCGCCTATAGAAGCATAGCTTCAAAAATAATTGTTTAGGTTAACTGACAAAACAATATATACCACGTTGCCGTTGAATCGTTCATAGAATCATGGAGACCGGCTCCATGCAGAACGGTGCAACATTGCACGAGACTCGGAACCTTACTGCTACGCCAGGCTTAAAGATTTTACCGTTAAAGATTTTCGGGACACGCGAGTTACGTGGTAACGAGTGGTTTGATTAAAAACACTTTATTAGAAATTTTTATAACTTTAATTTTTAATTTATTAATGGACATTGATAATAATATTGAATATCTGGGTGCCGAGCTTTGCTCGGATGAGTTCAAAAAAATAGTACTTGTATGCTGTGAGATATTATTTTCTCAGAATATTATTCCGAAACGAATTTATTTCTGAAACATAATTTAAATAATTGTTTCTGTTAAATATTTTAAATACCTATGTGTATTTTTAAGCGTAAAAACTAAGTATCAACTTGAATCAAGCATTTTTTCCTGTAAATATTACTTAGGTCGCCATTTTCAAATCTACCGCCGTTATTGTTTTGTTGACTGAAGAACTCGCAAAAACCGATTTTCATAGATTGAATATCTTGTAAAAATGTTCGAATCAGATGAAATTCTGCTTGCCCGTTGCCGTTTCAATAATCCGTTTTTAAACATTGATGCCAAATATCAACTTTATCGAAGTACTTTTTCTCTGTGATGTCATCTTAGCAACTTCCAGTAAATTTCAAATATTTTTTTTGCATAGAAAGTACCTACTGAAAAACTCACAAAAATCGATTTTCGAAGAAATAGAATTCATATTATATCTTTTAATAACAAACGTCAGACTATAAACCTGCAGCGCAAAACATTTTTGCATGCATCTTCACCATAGTTTTTAAAAATCGATGTGTTTTGATATACTGCATGCCTGCGTCGCTAGAAGTGCGGTCCTTCGGGCCGCCGTGCAAATTTTTAAACAAAACTTTTTTGTATGTATCTTAACAATAGTTTTCAAAAATCGATGTGTTTTTACACAGACTCGCGTTGCCAGAAGTGCGGCCCTTCGGGCCGCCTGTTTGTCATTGTTTACATATTGTGCAAGACACTTCTTATATTAGTGTTCATTTACAGTTTTAACCCTTGTGATATATTATACAAAATCTATGTAGAAATAGGCTTCGAATCGATCTGACAATTGACCGAGTTATAAATAAAAAAACCCTTTTTTTTAATTGCTCCCCTCTGGGACCAAGATTCCTACCTAGATCGATTTCTCGCCCCGAAAAATCCCCATTCTGTAAATTTCATCAAAATCGTTATTCGTTTTTGAGAAAAAAAAGTCTAGGTAAGATTATACGTCATACTATATTTAACGTACATAAAATACATATTTTATATAGGTAATATAAAAATAACATACTTAGGTACCTATTTATTTAAATATTAGTTAAAACTACTTACATAATTATGTTTAGTTTTTATTTCTGTTATTTTTTACTATACAAATAGTTCACGGATTATTTTAATAAGTTAAAAATTCTGTCAGATAATTTTGACATATAAATAATGAAAGTAGTTTGTTTTCTCCAAAGCCTACTCACGATAATTACAATGTTTTGACAGGTCAAAAAACCGTTTTTAAAAATGATAAAATCGATAGGAAAACGAATTTTTCCAGGGATGAGACCTAGCTAAATCGATTTTTTGCCCCCCGAAACCCCTTTTTGGTAAATTTGATCAAAATCGTTAGAGCCGTTTTCGAGAAAATATTTATATAGATACATAGAAACATAGATATATAGGTAGAAACATATATACAAGATTTACTCGTTTAATAATATAGGGGGATATGAACTCAAATGATTATTAACTACCCCTTGTAGGCAGAAGTCGACATTTATCATATTATTTACCATGCCTGACACCCTGACTGCTTTCCAATGGGAAGTTATAATTTTGCAAAGAGAGTCACGTAATGCAAGAATGCATAATATGAGGATCCAACATGACATACATGCTGAACCATAAGTATAGTTGCGTAACTCGCGCTTCGCATTGCGGCTTGCCGAGATCAATCTCCTTTTTTTTATCCTCTATGCTCAGGAGCATAAAAACATAATACATTAATACAAATCCAAAGTTGTTTCTGCGCCATTAATTAAATAAAAAACGAAATGTAATTTAGTATGCCGTAAGTGTCTTACAGATTGTATAGATTATTAAATAATAAATAAGTAGTATACGAAAACACCATGACTGTCCGCGTGCAAAGAAACGCCGAACCTCCGTACGTGCACGGACTTCTATTATGCATTATCATTAGCAAATAATAATTATAATAAGTACAGGTAGTCATTGTACACATACAGGCTGTGTTTGCAGGATATATTGTTTGAACATAAATTATTGCAAATACAGTTGCAGGAAATAGGAAAAAACAGACAATAACACAATAGGGGAAGACACGGAAAGTTTGTGAGGACAGTGATAAGAAATAAAACTTTTGTATAACCTTTAATTCTATTTGCTCGATTTCTGGGATAGCTTTGGAAGCAGATTTAATCTTAAAGTACTAATTTTTACCATGGTAATTAAACGCTAAAAGTACTTTGACAGTAGATTTTAACGTTGAAAGTCGTACCAGAAACTGTCTGAAACGATTTCAAATCGGACCACTACCGCACACTGCTGACAAAATATTTCCAATTTCATTTGACATTTGTTCAGACACCGTATACACTCCGGTACATGACGTTTTGGTACGGCCGTTTTGGTCCCGCCGTTTTGGTACCGGACGTTTTGGTCCCGGCCGTTTTGGTCCCAGTTATCAGATTATGACAAATAAAATTACCAATTTTTCAGGCAATATATTGACAAAAATTAAATAATATATTTCAAACAATTAACGTTTCGATCCGGATTTGGAATTTCTTCGGAATTGAGCTAAAAATAAAAGTATAAAAAATAAATTAGTAATTAGTTTATACAATAATAAATGTATGCTGTGTATTTTTTCAATATGAAATATGCGTGCAGCCCAAACGGCTCAACCGATTTTGAAAAAAATCTTTTTGTTCGATTCGTCTCCAGGTACTTAAATTGGGTTGTACACATATATGTCTTCTAAAGCGTGACGCAAAACACCGTGACGATCTGACGCGAATCACCGTGACGCGAATTCATCAGTTTACCACCACCAAAAATCGTTCAACGCGCCTAAAAAAGTTTTCACTTCATTAAAAAAAATTAGTAATTAGTTATTATTTTTTCATTAATATTCCCATATTGAAAAAATACACAACATACCTACATTTATTATATAAACTAAATACTACTTAATTTTTTATATTTTTATTTTTTAGCTCAATTCTGAAGAAGATCCAAATCCGAATCGAAACGTTAATTGTTTAAATTATATTATTTAATTTCTATCAATATATTGTCCGAAAAATTGGTCGCTAATAATTTTATTTATTAATGATCATTGAGTTATTGATATTTGTCATAATCTAATAACTGGGACCAAAACGGTCGGGACCAAAACGGCCGGGACCAAAACGTCCGGTACCAAAACGGCGGGACCAAAACGGCCGTACCAAAACGTCCTGCTTCGGTATACACTCACACTTCAAAACTGATGAAACTGACAAAAACAATCATATGTTTGCGGTATACTATGCAAAAGAAATGCACGGCGCGCATTCCGGTAGTCGGATCAGACTTTTTATCGGACCGATAGTAGGAAACTCTGCGCTTGCATCCGATTCGGACGTCCGATCGGATATCGGATCGAAAGTGTGCGATATGGACATACAAACTCGTAGATATTTGAGCATCAGACGCCCGGATCCGACAATCGTTTCAGACAATCGGATCCGATAGTAGCAAATGTGCGGCCGGCCTTAATGTTTTGAAATTCACGGGAAACATAACAATATCAAAGTAAGTAAGTCATTTACAGTGGAGTAGTAACTATACATTTCGGGGCCTGCTACATTTTTTTAGAAATTACAAATATTTTTAACAGGAGGTGGCCTAGCAGCAACAGAACATTTACCGCTCGTTAAGGTGATTTTCTTTTAAAAGACTAGGGAGCTTTGGCTTTATGCAAATTTAACCACCCTGGCTTCGGAAGGAGAATCTCATTTGGAGCATTTTCCATATTATTATATTAATAAAGTATCAGGCTAAAGTAAATACCTGTTTAAACGCGCTAAAGTTGGAAATTATTCAATAGATTTTCATGCGGTTTTCACGAATACCAGGATAAAATATGTGGAAAGGTTTTAGGCTATATTTCATTACGCCACCATAACAGGGGGGCTGTCATTCCCGGGCAACGCTGGGTAAATACGGTTTAATTAAAATATATATTGAAGCAGATAGTGGTGTTTTTTTGGAACTAGGTACATGAAATGATTTGGTTATGCACGCTACAATCTGTACACATTTATGAGCATTCTGCATTGGATACCTATAAATACCTCCTGCACTCTTTATCTCAAATCCTTTCCCCTCGCCTAAAACGTTTATGGCTCTCCCGCCGCTATTTTTAAAGCTTAAGGCTTTGGGTAAATGCCAAATGCACTGTAAAAAATGGATGTAAAAATACTTTGAAAGTTAAGGTAGAATTCGCTCGATTTTCTAAGTGATTTTACATTATTATTTATTTTTACACAAAAAACTTCATAAAAACTTGGACTTTTACTGTAAAGTTAAAAAAATTTGTGATTTTTACATAAAGTAAATTAAAGTTACATAATTTGTGTACTATTCCAATAAAGTGTGTAAAAATTACAAAAAAAATGTATAGTTACATATATAAAATGGATGAATACAAAACAAATTAATGTGCAATGTACGCAATGTGTTTTTATGGAATCTACGCGATGTGGCGATACCGGTTTGCGACGCCATTGTCTCTTTGCGTGCCTATTACCAGATTAATCGCTGGCTACAAATGGATCATCGATAATCTATGTAATCGGCCTTCTCATTTCTTACAGTGTGAAGGAACAAGAATTACACTACAGATCTTTCAGGCGTAGAATTGAAAAAAAATGTTCAGGAAAAACTTACAACTTAAAAAAAATAAAAATAAACTACGAAATGTTTCACGCGTAGCCAAAACTTTTTCCAAAAAAATCGCCTGTAGGATCTGTAGTCTGATTCTTGGTCCTTTATTTGGCGTTTACTAGAACCCTTTAATTTTAAAAAATAACGTCGGGAGAGCCATAACCGTTTTTTGGCGAGGTGAAAGGATTTGAGATGAAAAGTGCAGGTATTTGTAAGTATCTAATGCTCTTAATTACTTAGAAGTAGATATAGTAAGTGTACAGAGATATTTTGATTGGCATTCGATAAATGATAATGTTACGTGAACGATGGCAGTGTGTGTGTGTGTGTTAAGTTAGCGGTTAATGCACACATGCTTACGTGATTCCCAATCTCAAGTCACTGACTGCGCCACTTTCGCTTCATGTTTTTCCACAGAAATACAAACCGGCAGTGTTACAAGTAACGGAATTACCAGCGCATGTCTGTTTTCGCATACTTTATAAATTATAATATTATGTATAATCTATATAATAAGTTTACTGTTGGAAACATTGTAATATGTGAATGAGCAACCTATTGTGATTTATAGTAACAGACACCGAATTAGATACAGATTTTTATTATTGACCTACTTATGTAGGTATAGTCAAAATAAATTTTAAAAAAACCAGACGAGAGCGAGACTAGCGCGCTGAGGGTTCCGTACTTTCAACAATATTTTTTGCCTTTGAGTTTCGAAACATCGTATAATAGCTTTCCTGTAAAATATAATATGTACCTATACTTCTAATACCTCTAGTTTTTCCGAAATTTTAGCTATACTTGTTTTAGAAATAGAGAGGGAATCAGTTTTCGTTATGCATTTACATACAATTCTCAAAAAAATAGTTTTGAGAGTTCAAAGATTAATATAAGTACATTGAGATACAGTTTTTAATTGCAAAAAAAGAAAGAAAGTAAGAACAAAAGAAAAAAAGCGGTCAAGTGCGTGTGGAACTCGCGTTACGAGGGTTCCGTATCGTTACAACAATTAAATTAGGTAAGACATATTCTGTGAAATTTTCAACCGGCTACATGTTACAGTTACAAAGATACAACCTATATAAAGATTATTCGGTTTTTTGGGGGATCCCCCTTTAATTTTTACTTTTTGTGATTTTAGGATTTTTCCCTTAACTTGTGCTGCGAGACCTTGCTTCTTGCCAAATTTCATGATTCTAGGTCAACTGGAAGTACCCTATAGGTTTTTGATGAGTGATTTTGGGAATATCAAAATAGGTATAGGACCTCCTTTAGTTTTTACTTTTTGTGATTTTCGGATTTTTCCCTTCACATATGCTGCGAGACCTTGCTTTTTGCCAAATTTCATGACTCTAGGTCAACTGGAAGTACCCTATAAGTTTTTGATGAGTGATTTTGCGAATATCAAAATAGGTATAGGACCCCCTCTAATTTTTACTTTTTGCGATTTTCGGATTTTTCCCTTTACTTATGCTGTGAGACCTTGCTTCTTGCCAAATTTCATGATTCTAGGTCAACAGGAAGTATACCCTATAGGTTTTTGATGAGATGACAAAATGGCCGTATCTTTTGATTGAGTTGATCTAGAAGCTTAAGTTCTTTACAACATTAAGGGACCGTAGACCTTAGTATTTCGTATAAATTTCAACTTGATATCTGTATCCGTTCCTGAGAAAATGGGTCTTGACTGACGGACACCCAGCCAGCCAGCCAGCCAGCCAACCGGACAAACGAGTGATCCTATAATAGTTCAGTTTTTTCTTATTGAGAAACGGAACCCTATAAACAAAAGCAAAAGAATTATCTTATGTGTTCAAAATGATACCTACTGTAGTGTACAGCGCGATTAAGAATAGGCTGAGTAGTCGCTCTTAATACCTCCGGGTTATTTGCTCATAGGACATGCTTCTTAAGTTTATGCAGTACTTAATGCAACATCCTGCATATTAGGTTCTGCAGACTATTGCAGGAATATATAATATAATAATATATTTATTTATTCCTGTGACATAAATGTATGGAATAAGTCAACAATAAATGACCGATACATTTGAACTGTAGTTACATTGTCCAAGTTGTAGAAAAAAAATTCCTGAATGGAGTAAACGGAGTGCTCAAGTAACAGACTCTCGACGATCCGCTTAAAACGAGGCAAACTATTTATTGACTTTACATTTGCCGGTATTAATGGTTATACAGTTTCATAGGCATAATATTAGGACCTTTAGCAAATAAGTTTAAGCTATATTTCGGAATAGTCAGTTGGTCTTTATTCCAAAGGTAATGGAATATGGTGTCGCTAACTTTACAGGTTGGTAAGTTTTATAACTACTTACGTCAAATTTCAGCTTTATATCCTTAACTAGCGGCCCAGCCCGGTTTCGCCCGGGTGCTAAAAATTTATGATTTGTTACCCCCCCCCCACGCGAGAAATTCTCCCCCTGCGAAGCAAAGTCGAACTGGTGGTGTTTATAATATTAATAGGATTCCGCCTATACCTACGCTAAAATGCAAAAGAATTTATAAGTTACGATTTGCTACTATTCCACAAGAAACATCCCCTCCGCGAGAAATTCTCCCCCTGCGAAGCGTAGTCGCTTGTCGTTGTTCTCGCTTCGCGTACTTGCGTTCAGTTTATAGTATTAGTATAGTAGTATATTAGTATAGATAGACAAAAAATCCTACACTCCCATTTTATCCCCTTTGGGATTAAATTTAAAAACACTCAAATAGCCTATAACCTTCCTCAATAAACGGGCTATCTAACAAAAAAAATTCAAATTAGATTGGTAGTTTCTGAGATTAGCACGTACAAACACATTAATATAGATAGAATAGATAGGCAAAAAATTCTACACCTCTATTTTATCTCCTTTGGGGTTGAATTTTAAAACACTCGAATAGCCCAGATAAACGGGCTACCTAACAAAAAAAAATTTCAAATCGGATTGGTAGTTCTCTACTTATAAGCGCACAAACGGAAAGACAGACAGAAGTTGCATTTTATATAATATTAGTATCTATAGACTATAGAGTATTATAGAAGTATAGATATAGATTAGTTCATAGAAATTAGGTATTTAAATTTAAAAAAAATTATTAATTTTTTAATTTTTTCTAATAATTTAACATAAATAATATTGAAAAACGAAAAGAAAATTTTTTTTAAAGCTATAGATAAATTACAAAAAAAATAATTAAAATGTATAAAAATTTAAAAAATATCACGTGACTTCAAAACGCGCCAGGATTAAGGAATGTTTGTGACGTCGTTATGTTGGTGGTCTTTAAAACACAATTAATTCGTTATGTTAAAATTTATGTGCATTTGTTGGTATTTGTGTAAGTATGTGTATTACACATACTGTCAAAAATAATAAATTTTTAACTTGGTAACCATGGATACAAAGACCATAGATAACATAATGACGTCACATGCGTTCGGATTCTTTCGGCGCGTCATCGGAACTGAGTTTAAAAATTAATTTTTATTTAACTATAACTTTTTAATTAGTACGCAAAAAAATTAAATAAAAACAGTTTTCCTATAAAACTGGTATGTGTTCTTTCCATTTAAGTAAAAAAAATGCATATAAAAACCCAATCTCACCGTGACAGCATACCGACGGACGGACAAACGAGTGATCCTATAAGGGTTCCTTTTGAGACACAGAACTCTAAAAAGGATAAACAGAATATAAAATGATCCATCGTGACATCATCACATGGTGTCAGAAAGAGGTCGAAAATAACTTACAGTAAAAATGTAGGCAAATCAACCCTTTAAAAGATATGAGCGAATTTCAACTTGAATCTCGCTCATTTCTCTTAAGGTGGTGGTTTTCACACTCATACTGGCTGAATTTTTTAAATTTTTTTAGTAACATCTTCGCAATCTTAATATTTCCAACCCTTCTTTAGAATTCTGTATATATAATCGGGAGTATACGAGTATAAATATTATAATTTTAATTAAAGAGTAATTTAGTCCTGAAGCATCAAAGCACTTGTACATAAATAACAATAATAGTAGTTTTTATAACACATATATTTGAAATGTACAATATTTCGTGTCTCTAATCAGCTGCTTAAAATAATATATATCGCACGCGTACAATAATACAATATTTTATGTGATACGACCACAGACCTGGGAATATTATAGACTGCGTACAATGATAGCTTTTAGGCAGAACTTTCATAAGAAGAAGCGGGGTGCAGGCGGTAACATAGTAGCACGTGACATATCAGAGACGTATTCAGAATTTTTATTAGACGCGATAGCGTCAGTTGGAGCTTTATATATACACTCGCGTTGTGCACGTCTGTTACGCTTTTTGTATCTGTAGCCCAAAAACTTTTTTTGTTTGATTTTTAAATTTTAGTTTCAGAGGAGAGTAACATTTTAACAAATGGTGTTTTATGCTTATATTTCGCTCAATTTACATAGATGTACTATCGAATTTAGAATATAACGTATGCCTCGTGTAAATAAAAAAGGGAACCACAATCTAAGTTTTCAGTTATTTTTGACGTCATTCATGATTAAAATGTTTTAAGTCTTAAAACTTACCTGTAATATATTATTGCAATGATGATATCTGTGAAAATCCGTTTTTGCAAATATTTAAGTAGGTATTATAAAAAAACAAATGGTAGGTAAATAGAAAATGGCAAAATAAAAAAATCAGTATTTAACAAGAAACTTTATTTTATTTATTATAAGATGAAAAAATTTGTTGTAAAACAAACCGGAACCATATTATTAAAACAACTAAAAATACTTTGAAATGTAAAATTTCATCCAGCCTGAGATGAAAAAAACTGATTAAAATATATTGATAATTGTGATAATAAAAATCAATATTAAATTATAAATAATATTACAAGCAAACAAAAATTATTAATATGTGCCAAGTCCGACTCTGTCTACAGCCATCAAAACTGTCATGGCTGCCATGGCCGAATGACATTTAACACACATTTATTAAAATAATATTTCTTGCTTACCTAAAGAAACTTATGTCGCTTTTTTGCTTCTAAAATCTTCCACTGTCACTTTTACAACATGTAACTGCACATTTAACCATTTTTATAAAATAATTGTCATTTTATAAGTCAAATACACAGAGATGTTTACGCGTCCACTGGTAAATGCACACTGCCGAGTGTACCTACAAGCAAGACATATTAGACCAGCAACTAGTTATGCCATCCAGGTCTGTGTGCTACTTCTACCTATTATTCCTATTTCTATGGATACGACAGTATAGGTAGGCGTGCGTAAAATATAAACTGTGACGTAGGCGTACAATAATACATATTTTTTGCCATACGAGAAATATAGGAATATAGTTGGTATGGTAACGAAGTAAATAAATATTGGATCAAGGCCAATATTTTTAGCTGTCAGTGAGATTTCGATGTTCGAAATTATTTCAATAAAGTTCTAAAGTTGAATATGTTGTACATTTCAAATGTGTTACAAAAATAGTGTATACATCTCGTAGAATTAATTCTACTTATAGATGTATAATAGTATTTTACATCTAGGAGAATTAAGTATAAGACGCTCGGGGTGTTGGCACACTCACCTGCGGCTCGCGTGCCAAACTTACCTTTATACTTAATTACAAAACTTGTGATATTAGATATCAATCTTAAATTTGAAAATGTATTTGTTTTTATTTTTTTGCTATTTGGAATTTGCTGATATTTTGTTATGAAATTTTAAATATCTTTCTATAGCATGGTAATTATTTTTTGTAATAAACATAATTAAATATAAAAGTTTAAGACTTTCATTAACTACCAGAATAATATAATATTATGTATGTAGTATATGTACACAGTACATAAATACTGTTCATATCGAATTATTGTTGGCCTAGTTTTTTTACAACTTAAATGCTTTTACATTTCGGGGTCTCCAGTATGTCAATATTTGTTTAACATATTGTCACTGCATACCTACTAAATAAATATATAAAACAAAAATAATATTAGGTAAGGAATGAATAATCTCTACATAGTATAAAATGAAGTCGTTTTCCGCGTCTGTCTATCTGTATAACCGCTAACTTTTGTCTCCTCCTAAGCCACGCAACGGATTTTGATGCGGTTTTCACCACCAGTTAGATAATTTTTCACGGAAGGTTTATATACAGGGTGTTTCATAATATATGCGCAGGACTTCAGGATGTGATAGCTCGTCCAAAAATATGAAAAAAAGTTTCTATTAACTTACCCTCTAAAATGAACCATTTTAGAGATACAGGGTGTTGAAATTGAAAAAAAAATTTCGTTTTTTGCGAATATCTCTGGAACCGTTTATCGTACAGAAAACAGCTTTTGTAAGCATTTTCTACTCATAATAAGCTATGTTTTGTGCGGAATTTTTTTTTTAAGTCATAATTGGTGAAGGTTTTGAAGGGGTAGTGGGTGTTTTTCTCCCCAACTTCTACGCTACTGGAAAAAGTACGGTTTTGAGACGCCCATTTGAACCGCCAATGTTTTCTACATAAAAAAGGTACTCTTGGTCATAAGCTCTAAAGTCGATCGTTTCGAGAAAAATCAACTTTTATGTTAAAAAACATGGTCAATTTTTTTAAATAAAATTTTTTTCTTACTAATTAAACAAAATTTATTTAAACGTTAGAACAAGTAACAAAACCAAACGTTAACTTTATAATTGCAAAATTAAAAAAAATGAAAAAATGATACAAAAGTTGTCTTTTCAAAATTTCCCAAACACCCTGTATCAACACCCTGTATCTCTAAAATGGTGCATTTTAGAGGGTAAGTTAATAGAAACTTTTTTTCATATTTTTGGACGAGCTATCACATCCTGAAGTCCTCCGCATATATTATGAAACATCCTGTATATAGCGAACGAGCGTAGCCAGTGAGTAATGTAATTTCTAAACCACGCAACGGATTTTGTTGCGGTTTTCACCATCAGTTAGATAATTTTTCACGGTAGATTAGATTAGATTAGATTTACACGGGGTGATAAGACATTAGATATCTCACAATCACTGCGACCTATAAGATCTTTTGTGAGTCCCCTAATAGTTTATTCCCAGTCGGGTAAAATGCTTTTTATGAACCTTATAACATTTCTGGGGGCTTCTCTCCATATGTCTTCAGGCTTTCATTTTTTTTTTCACGGTAGGTTTATATATATAGCGAACGAGCGAAGCGAGTGAGTAATGCAATTATAATATTCAAGCGAACGAGCGAAGCGAGTGAGTAGTATATTGCACCCGGGCTTTATTAGCGAAGCCGGACAGGGCCGCTAGTAATTAATAAATGAAAAAATATTGTTCATAGAGAAAATGGCTCACAAATTTACAAACAAAAACTTTTGAACAAAATTAAAACCTCCTTCAAAAAAGCCACTAAAAAGGGGAAAATAATAAATGAGGTTGGCGCCAATTTAATAAAATATGCAGTCGGTTAAAAAGTAGAATGATATTAATTACTATACTATACTTTTTAACCGACTTCATATTTTATTAAATTGGCGCCGACCTCAAAATTTTATTATTTTCCACTTTTTAATGGCTTTTTTGAAGGTTTTTTTGTGTTAAAAAGTTTTTTATTTTTTATTTTTTAGTGGCTTTTTTGAAGGTTTTTTTTTGTTAAAAAGTTTTTTATTTTTTATTTTTTAGTGGCTTTACAATACGTAGTTTGCACGTTATTAACCGACTTATGTCTTGATATTTGATTACTAAATAACTATAAAATTGACATTTACCTTAACAGTAATATCTACACTCCGTTACACACTTTTTATTAAAATCAGTTGAACTACTGAACCGATTTAAGTAAAATTTATATGGGACTACTCCAGAGGTATGCCCTATTAAATAAAACAATAATCATCAAAATCGATTCACAAATACAGGAGAAATCGGTGAACATACATACATTGAGAAAAAAAACATACGTCCCGAATATAGAACCTCCTCCTTTTTTGAAGTCGGTTAACAAAGTAAGTTTGACAAGATTCCCCTCATAATATTGTTAATAGGAATCATAATGATAGTTTAAGTAGAGTAAATATTATAGTAGGTACATATTCCTTGTCCGGGATCAAAGAATAGTTTCAAATTTTTAACCGACTTCAATCTTCATAATGTTTACTATACTTACATATTATTATGAGCTATCAACATAATATATCAAAAAGAAACTTATCGAATTCGTAACTACCTCAATAACACGGAAACTATAACCAACCATTTCATATTATACTTACAAAACTTAGGTGAAATCGTTGTAATTATGTGAAATCTAAGGTCGCCAATCCTAAGCAGGACACGCACTGAACCGATTCCGGTTCGAGCCGTAACGATCGGCATCCTACAAAATTAAACGAAGATCTGAACATTTGATCGAATCGGTTCTGTGAATTGGCTGTGCCCCGAAACCAGACATGATCCGATGCAGTGTGTTGGCCTTCGTTTATTTTTGTGTTTTCTAAAAGTTCCTACTATTCAGTACACGTCCTGCTTAGAAACGGACTTTTTTAATATAGTACCAAGGTCAGTATTAAACTGAAAGTTCTAAAAATGACAAAATTGAAGACATATAGTAGATATTAAAAAAAAAACAGTCAAGTGCGGGTCGGGCTCGCGTGGAGAGGGTTCCGTACTCTTCCGTTTTCCGTGGGAATTTAAAGACTTAGGATTTTCGTTTAGGTTTTCCTGTAAACTATATGAGTGAGGCCCTATAGTCCCTAGTTTTTTTCAGTAGTTTCGGAGATAAGGGGGGAATGCTCGATTTTCGTATATTTTCTTTAATATCTTTTATACTAAGCAATTTAAAATGATAAAAAATATATTGGTATTTCTCATAACGAGCCCTCTCATTTGATACTTACGTCACATGATGCACTTAAATTTTTTTTTATAATTTGTCCCCAAAATCAGAATTCCTTTATTTACGCTATACGTTCGTGATTGGGTCACCTAACTCTATATATGTACCAAATTTCAACTTTTTTCGTCCAGTAGATTGGAAAAAAAAGGTGTGCCAGACGGACAGACAGACACGGGAGTGATTCTACAAGGGTTTCGTTTTTTCATCGGATGTACGGAACTCTAAAAACAGAAATACTTTTTTGGAGAACAATATTTTATCACTAATTCTTGTTGAAAATTTTGAATAAAAGATAAAATTTTAACATTTGGTTTGATAGCAATAAACAGTCAGACCTCATTTTGATAGAAGCGACCTAGTCAGCAGTCGGTGGAAGTTTCGAAACTTCTACCGACTGCTGACTAGGTTGGTTCTATCAACGTGAGGCCTGACTGTTTTTTTCATAAATTGTATTCACCACAGTAACCATGTACGGTACATGGTTACTGTGAATATAATTTAGATACCTATTACATGATGTACCAAATTTCAGATTTTACAGATCACTAGTTTATTTTTACATCTTTTAAACCGTCTCGACGCCAGGTGTTCCGTCTGCTAACTTGCTGACTGTACTATGTAGTATATTGTTACAAAACTGTTTTCTGAGTTGGCGGAATAAATATTTATTTACAATAATTAAAAATACAATAACAATATATGCAACAACGAAAAGTCAGTTCTAACAATCAACACAAGTAAACAATAATTAAACAGTAATTAAAACTTAACTATATACAATTAACTATATATACAATTGACTATATACCAGGACTATTTATTTCTAGTTATTTATTTTATCAATTTATATCACGGAACTATTTATATCGCTGCACGATTTATATCACTGTATTTATATCAGATTTATTTCGCTGTTCAACACTGTCACAGTATAATCTACACTGACTGATTCCCGTTGACACATTGCGTGACTCACTGTTCACTGATTTATATAGGCTACGTGGACTGGAGCGCAGTGCTTCTCGCGTTTTCTAGAACATTCGGGCAGGTACTCGTTGTTTAGTATGCAGACCCCGTTTCTCGGAACTCTTTGTATTCCGTTGTATACAGGGTGATCCGTAACAATATTATTTATTTACACCCTAAATATTAGCTTATCTCAAAATATTATAGCCTTTACAAAAAACTTGTGGGCCAGCGTTGTTGCGAGAACCTTAGCGTGCTGCCGTACACCTAGAGCTCGTTGGTGCATGCCTCTTTTCCGAGAAGTGGTGAAAGTTAAGTCCATTTTTAAGTCCTTCAGAGGTTCGCGCGGCAAGCACAGTGGGAGTCCGAACGCTATTATTATTATAAAAAGTAAATTATTAGTGTATTTGCCATATGGCACATACACTATTGGCGTCGGTCGGATGGCGGGACCTAGGGGTCGGACCAAAATTTCTCGACGTTTCATACCCCCCTGAACAGTTTGCCGCCATTTTTAAAAATGTTTATATATATATGTGTGTGTGTACACGATAACTCTCGACAGACTTAATCGATTTAAACGAAATTTGGTACACACATTGGAACCCATCACCGCACGAAGCCTATTTAAAATGGGCCCGATCGGACCATTTTCAGGGTTGTATTTAAGGGTTCTAAAAAGTTTTTGGGCCCAAAAATACCGAAAAAATTGTCAGAATCGTTTCAAAATTGAAATTTAAGTCTTTAGTAAAGATTAAAATGTGCTGTTAAGATTTTAATAAAATCGCCCCGACAGAACCGGACTTACAAATTTTATGAAAACACTAGTTTGCGGATAGTGCTTTACTTACTGATAGGTATATTTAATTTGGTACAGAGGTTGCATTGATAATAATATTGAAATTAAGAAAAAAAATATTATTTTAAGGGATCTATTAAGGGGTTAAATTTTTTATTTTGTCCAAAAACAAACCTAAGTTCGCGTATTAAAGTCACAAGGCCTGTATTAGCAAATACACTATATTGTCGGCAGGGTTTTGGCACTGCGACCCGAGTTTTTTTTCTATTATTTTCAAAATTTTCCAAAGATGAAAATTGTGAAAGACTGTGGTTGTAATTAAAAATTATTATTATTTTTGTGGTAATGAGCTGTGTATACTTTCTTATTCTATACGTTTGATGTCAAATCGTGAATAGTTTCCATATCCGAATTTAATTGTAGGTTATGTGACGGACATAAGTAATAAATTTAAGATGGGATAATGAATTACACAGTGTAATTGTTAATCGCGCATGCGCGATGGGGTCATCGAGCTGTCCGTCCTGCTTCCATAAATCTTACGGGAAGTAAAACGGCGCTTATGTGTATATTTACATATCATTCTGTTACATGTACAGAACGAGAAGAAATACTTACGTGTATACATACTTTTATTATGATATTATAGTTAGTTACTATACCGCGATGTCCGGTTCGCGTCTGTCTGCAAGCATTCACACCAATTGGCAGTCACTAATAAATAGGAAGTGAATGTTGCCGTTGAAGAGAGCTGTTGCGTAAACATATTGCATTCATCTTTTGTGGATTTAAGACGTAATACTGACGGTGCATGTAAGACTAACTACGTAAGTTAAGTTACACCTATATAATAATTTATTATGCATCAGATTGCGTATATATGCGCCAGTTTGTTATGCTACCGAATCGCTGGAAAAAAAACTTGTATTTATTATGTCAAATTGCAATGCTTTGTACTAGGTGCTCCAAAATCGGCAGTCAAATTCAGATGTGAGTTCCACTCAATGCCGGATTTAGAGGTCTGGAGGCCCCGGGGCAACAAAGGAGTGGAGGCCCCCTGTAAAGTGACCACACGTCCCGATTTTGGCGGGACAGTCCCGCTTTTTGGTGGACTGTCCCGCGCCCCGCCGATTTTTAAAAATGTCCCGCTTTTTAGAAAATATCTGCATTTCTTATTTTAAATGTACTGTAAAAATATATTACCTATTATGTAAGACGATGTTATTTTGATGGTTGAGAAATTAAGATTTACCATAAATACAAAATATTCCTAGAACTAAAGATATAGAATAACGTACGATGTAGATAAAAGGGCCACCGTTGACAGACATTGAGCATTAAGCAGACATTAAGGGTCGACCGAAGAAGCGTCGCCAGAAGTAATAAATTAGATATTTCTTAAAATGTAACCAATAGCTGAGCAATATTAACAAAATGCAATGAGATGAAGAAGCTGTATCGAACAGAGAGAGGTGAGACGAAGGCAATTCGGGGTAGATACTTAACAGTTTCTGACCAGATTTGAATGTGGAAAGTTGTGTTAGTGGTCTGTCTTGTGAATATCTTTTTATTGAGAATGTTGAATTATATTCCAATAATAATAATAACGATTGTACTTAATCTGTGTAATTGTATTGTGGTGATTATGTGCCAGTATTTTCAAGGATTAACAATAAACAGGTGAGTTCTCTCACTGAGTATATTTATCATAGATTTAAAGACGTATGTCGTGGATTTAAGGATGTGGGTAACCACTAAGTAATACATACCGTATAGAGGTATTTTGTATGTACGTACTATTACATGATCATTGGCCTATGTGACTGTCTATATTAGGGATGAGAAAAATGTCAGGGACAACGGCTTAAAGGTGTCGTGTCCTGTATGTGTGTTGACAAGGATTTAAAGGTATCCTGTCGGTGGCAATGGCCCAAAGGGGTCGTGTCATGTATGTCTATTGACAACGGTTCTAATGGACCAGGTTATGATGAACTGAATAACCAACTGAATATGATGATATGATGTGCTGTTTGAATTTATGAATACTCATATGCGTTTTATGACAGGAACATGTTGATGTCCGCTGGAATCTGACCGCTAACCTTACGTCTTGGCAAACTCACGGAATCCTGACAGATCCGCTGGTATGTGACAAACTATTACCTAATTGTCTGCATTGACCGTAAGACCCAATGCAGTATGTATATGATCTTATTATATGCATCTAGATCAATATATTTATATTGTTTATACTTATTGTAAGTATTATTTATGCGTTTATGCGCAAAAAAAAAACGAGGTCTTACAGTTTATCAGAAGTGGGATGGAGCACACCCCTCGTGATGTGGTTCCAATGTAAATTGTATGAAATTGTAACAGTTGTAACTTTAAACAGTTATGATGATGTATAAAATTTGTTCTGTTCGAATTGTGGTTTAACACAGCCCTAACTTGTGTGAGATTGGATATGGTAACATATTTGTCAGACGTGAAGGTTCAGGTCAAAAGTAAGTACAAAATTATGCAATAATTGATAAGCATTATGGGTATTCAAAAGCGAAAGCGAAAATTGTCCTTTTTCTATAAGTTAAAAAAGGCTAAGAAAGATATTTGATATTTTTGTTGTTTGAAAATTGAAATGCTGGGTCACACAGAGAGATAATGTATACAGTTTTACACAGTTTGAGATTAAGGACACCACTTATACAGATAAATAGACTAATGTTAAGGTTTTATGATCTGCACAAACTATCCACTTGAAAATACACCCCTTGAAAAGTTTAAAAGATATAATGAAACTAATATTTGGTTCACCCAAAATTGAGTGTTTAATTCTCAAGGACTTGTGAATACTGAGAATTGAATTGTATTTAATGTTGTAAGATAGAGGCTGAGTTTATTTATGGCACTGATGTTAAAAGGTAAATTTGATTGATGCAAGTTGGTGGAAGATTTTGCCAATTGCTGGAATATAAAAATTGAAGCTGATCATAAGAAGCAGTAATGACTAATGAGACTTGACAAAAGAAAATGAGATAGATAGATTTTCATTTATCAGTTGGCTGGATATAAGGTTAAGTTAAAGAGTTGTAAGGCGTTGTGACGCTTATTAAAGTTCATCAGGCTTTATTTGTATAGTTATGACTAGTGATAGATTGTAATGCAATTGAATGGTTAAAATTTTTGCGAACCAATCATTGGAAATGATTAACCGAAATTTTATATATCGAAAGTTGTTAGACGTTTCAACTACGTCACAGATAACAGATGTCAAAAGGACTCACAAATGTTTATTGCAGGATGTACGGTACAAAAGTTATTAGTAAATTTTTGTACGTTTTATAATATTATGGCCGGCATGAAACGTGTTATGTTAAACGACAATATTGTTGGACACGATAAAATAATTGAGAAGGGTTATTGTAAAATCCGTACATACGAACAATCAAATGTTCAGTTTTTGAGTGTTGTTTGAAGTTTGGTAATGCAAGCTTTAAGAATTTAAAACAGAAGGGATGGATAAAATTTAAAAATAATAAAGACGATGTTGAAAATGTGATCACGACAACTTGTTCAATTTATACAACCACCCGTATCAATAACAAATCAAGTTAGCCCAATCTCTGGAAGTAGTGGATGAATTAATTTCAGTTCGATTCTGAAGTATTTATTATCAATGTTTAATGCTGATATTTAGTAGTTATTAGGGATGAAAGTAACAATTTATAGAATAGAAGTTTGATACAGTTGCTGCCACTATTAGTCTGTGAATGCGAAATTTTATTTAGTACAGAAGCAATGATGACCAAAGTGCTACAGATTTGGAAATTAATAAAATATGTCACCGAAGTATTTAAAGTACAGAAGTGCTCGTCACGGTGTTAGCTAAGTTCGCTTCTTAGAGATAAGTTCAATTATAGTTCATTGAATGGCAATTTCAGTTCAAGTCTGAAGTATTTATGATCAATGGCAATAGTTGTACAACATAAAGGATAAAGTCGTCAGGACTTAATGAAAATTATGTTTCGTTACATAATATTTGAGGATTAACAAAAGAATTCGTAGAGCTCCATCGCAAAGGTGTTAGTAAAACCATAATAGAAAATCAATCGATGGTTACGATAATTAAAGGTCACGCTGTATTTGCTACGAACGCAGGCGACGAATTAAGAAATTGATTAAAAATTATGTTTCGCTACATAATCTTTGAGGTTTGACGAATACTTGTAACGTTTTATTGAAATAGTATTAGTAAAGTCATGACAGAAAACGAATTGTTGGAAAAGGAAAGTACAAGTATTGGTGTAATTGTTACGAATAATGGCAACGAATTAGATGAAGTCAGTGAAAAATTTAATGAAAATTATGTTTCACTACATAATCTTTGAGTTTTGGAAAATTTTTACAACGTTTATCGAAATAGATATCAAGGGATTAAAGTTCCTTTGACAGAATTTTAGCGAAAGTTAATAACTGACCCAATAATTATAGACAAGGTGGAAAGAGGAAACCAGGGAAAGAGTGCGACCCCTGCTGTTTAGCACATTATGCACTATGCATCCTTAGGATAGCTACCTGCTACGGGTATAGTTACATTTACAAGTAAGAAATCGTCTGTTGCTGGATCATAAACCAGTGACACCCAAAATGTTTTTCGGCTAATGGAATGTTACTTTGGATAAGTATTGCAGTTCAATTGTAGACATTTTATAGATGAAACCTTTTATGTGATAAGAATAGTTGGATTTTTTATGATTGAGGGTAGAAACGGACGACCTTCGGGTCGAAGGTCAATTTCAGGTTGGCCGAATGTAAGACGATGTTATTTTAATGGGTTGAGAAATTAAGGTTTGCCATAAATACAAAATATTCCTAGAACTAAAAATGTAGAATAACGTACGATGTAGATAAAAGGGCCACCGTTGACAGACATTAAGCATTAAGCAGACATTAAGGGTCCAACGACGAAGCGTCGCCAGAAGTAATAAATTAGATATTTCTTAAAATGTAACCAATAGCTGAGCAATATTAACAAAATGCAGTGGGATGAAGAGGCTGTTTATAACTTGAGAAGAAGGCATTTCGGGGTGGATGCTTGACAGTTGTTGATCAGATTTGAATGTGCAAAGTTGTGAGAGGTGGTGGTCTGTCTTGTGAATATCTTTTATTGAGAATGTTGTGTTATATTCCAATAATAATAATTGTACTTATTCTGTGTAATTGTATTGTGGTGATTATGTGCCAGTATTTTCAAGGATTAACAATAAACAGGTGAGTTCTCTCACTGAGTATATTTATCATAGATTTAAAGACGTATGTCGTGGATTTAAGGATGTGGGTAACCACTAAGTAATACATACCGTAGAGGTATTTTGTATGTACGTACTATTACATGATCATTGGCCTATGTGACTGTCTATATTAGGGATGAGAAAAATGTCAGGGACAACGGCTTAAAGGTGTCGTGTCCTGTATGTGTGTTGACAAGGATTTAAAGGTATTCTGTCGGTGGCAATGGCCCAAAGGGGTCGTGTCATGTATGTGTGTTGACAAGGATTTAAAGGTATTCTGTCGGTGGCAATGGCCCAAAGGGGTCGTGTCATGTATGTGTGTTGACAAGGATTTAAAGGTATTCTGTCGGTGGCAATGGCCCAAAGGGGTCGTGTCATGTATGTGTGTTGACAAGGATTTAAAGGTATTCTGTCGGTGGCAGTGGCCCAAAGAGGTCGTGTCATGTATGTGTGTTGACAAGGATTTAAAGGTATTCTGTCGGTGGCAATGGCCCAAAGGGGTCGTGTCATGTATGTGTGTTGACAAGGATTTAAAGGTATCCTGTCGGTGGCAATGGCCCAAAGGGGTCGTGTCATGTATGTTTATTGACAACGGTTCTAATGGACCATGTTATGATGGACTGAATAACCAACTGAATATGATGATATGATGTGCTGTTTGAATTTATGAATACTCATATGCGTTTTATGACAGGAACATGTTGATGTCCGCTGGAATCTGACCGCTAACCTTACGTCTTGGCAAACTCACGGAATCCTGACAGATCCGCTGGTATGTGACAAACTATTACCTAATTGTCTGCATTGACCGTAAGACCCAATGCAGTATGTATATGATCTTATTATATGCATCTAGATCAATATATTTATATTGTTTATACTTATTGTAAGTATGCTTGTATGCGTTTATGCGCGAAAAAAAAAAACGAGGTCTTACAATTATTTATTAAGTATTATGGTGAATATAAAGAAATAAAAAATACATAAAAAAAACACATAAAATGCATGAGTAAACTAAATTAGGCAATGTACCGAGTTATATTTACTCGGTGGTGTTCGATCATTGTCGTTACGTCTCTTAATTCAGATAAGTGCAGAAAGTGCGGACTGCTGTTAGACAGTGCGGTTTGTTGTTTTTTACAAATATTTTTATAGTTACCAATAATTAATAATAAATACATTTTTGTACAAGTATATGAATGTATCCAATAAAATATATATAATCAAATTGTAATTCTCATTTCATCCTATTTGTCCCGCTTTGTCTCAATGAAAATGTGGTCACTTTACCCCTGGCCCCAAATTATTTTGCAAAGAAAATGAACAATTTTTTTCAGTCGATGAGTAAACGCGGTAAACGTGCCACGTTTACCGCGTTTACTCATCGAAATGCCAAAACCACGCAATTATTGTGCAGTGGAAGTCAAAAAACATTTCCTCATGATTACTTATTAAAATTATTACCGCGATTTAGCATATTTTCAACGACAAAATTTAATAACCGAGAATTCAGAGAATTTGTTTTGGAGGCCCCGGGGATATAGCCCCGGTTCCCCTCCCCTAAATCCGGCCCTGGTTCCACTGTAGAAAATATACAGTAGATTAGCGTTAGTGTGAAGTGTGAACGCGAAAAAATTCGAGCTTGATCACATAAGCGTAACACGTAATATATTATGTCACAGTTCGTCATATTTGAATGTGACATCATACAATCTTACGTAAATGAGATAACATTAAACGCGTGTTATTATAGTCGGGTCGCTTAACAGATGGAGCAATGAAAACGCATGATCACCGCGTGCAAAGTACCATTATTGGTTGCTTAAACGTTCGGGAACGAAACTATATGCGAATGAATGAATTGTAAATTATAGACGCTCGACAACTGGGGTCATTAGCGTCAAACTATATGCGAAGGCCACGCCTGCGGCGCAAGCTATTTGTGTGCTTTTCACGTGATCACTCTATCTGCAGTTAAGCGGCCCGACTACACACACATGTTTTACTTCCTCCCGTTTACGTGTGGCATTATATGATTCCAATTGAGGGTTACACTAAACACTTGTTCTTATTTTGCTGTTTATGTTTTTGAAAAGTTCATGTCTGCGAGCGCATACACTAACGCGAGTCTACTGTATATAGACTGGCTTTAGGGGGGGGGGGGCAACCCGAGCGGTCGCCCTGGGCGTTAGGATCAAGGCATTCAAAGTTCAATTTTCTAATTATAATAAAAATAATTTTAAAAGATATAATAATTTTTACTAATGTATTACAGTACGATATTACATCTGGGAGGGGGGGGGGGCTGAAAACCAATGTTTCTAAACATGGTACGAATTATTTTTTAAAGATGTACTTTCTTTGATAATACATAATAATTTTATTATGTATTATCAAAAGAAAGTGCCTACTTTTAAAATAATTTCTTTAACCGAAATTACGATTAAAATATAGGTAATTATTACTTAAAATGTTCATTTCATTTATGCGATAATTTATAGATATATCTACGAAATTTAAACAAAATGCGTTAATAGTTCGAAATGATTTCACGAAGGGTTTGATCGTAAAATATTTTATATAACACATGCACGCTTTTAGTGTTTTTTCGTATCAGTTTTGCGAACCTTAAATGACCGTTTATTGTCGAGTGACGTCATCATTCATTATGAAACGCTTTTCGATGAATAATGGAAACACATTTGAAAAACCCGTTATCTAATGAACATTAGTACCTTTTTTCGGTGTTATAAATGAAATATGGTTACTATGGTAACAAAGTGAATAAATATTGTATCGAGCCCAATGTTTTCATTATGAGATGTACTTCTGTCAGTGACATTAAATTATTCAATTAAAGTCTAAAATCATGCATGTGTTATATAAAGTATAGTGTGCAACACGTGTGCTAAATATTTATGCGTCAGGCGCGATGTTTTCAGCACTCATATTCGGCTCGCGATGCTCACTCGCCGAGGCTCGTGAGCGCTCTCCTACTACTCGTGCTGAAAACATCGCGCGACGCATAAAGATGTATTTAGCACACTAGTCACACAATATACTATTATCTACTTGTTTTTCACAACAATTCTTTTACAGTTTGACTATCTGTATTTTGAAAACACTCTGTATAATATGTTTGCTAAAACAATAAATTACACATAGATGCAGTACCTACATAATATTTTACCTTTTATTTGTTTTAAACCCCCCTTGGCTTCAAGGGATTAATCCCATTTGTGCCAGACACAAAATGATAAGAATTAAACAATCAAGGGTTAAAGGAACCAACACCTTTTCTCGCTACAGGATATGACCTTAGACCTATGTTTGCAAACATCTGGATATTTTTGATTTTTTAGGGTTGCGTACCTCAGAATGAAAAAACGGAACCCTTATAGGATCACTGTCGTGTCTGTCTGTCTGTCTGTCCGTCCGATCTCCCCCACCCCTTATCTTCGAAACTACTGAGCCTAACATTTTGAAAAAATAGGGAATATAGGGCCTCACTCATAGTTTACAAGAAAACCTAAACGAAAGTCCTAAGTCTTAATAGTACAGACCCTCTCCAGCTTTACGATGCTGAAAAAATTTCGGTATGACTGTTATTTATTGGGTTAAAGAAATTCTATATTATATCATTGTTATTTACCCATAGGCCATAATAGTCTATTTTTCCTATACAGTCCATATTACATAAATTGTTTATTCAGAATAATCAGTACCTAAACTCTACAGCAATATGTATTTGAGTATTGACAAGTTTTTCACCTGTAATGTTTAAAATGTTGTATCAGTGCCATACCGACTCTTATACGTAGGTACCTACTTATAATTATTTATTAGTAGGTATTACGTATGCGGTGTAATGATTATGCGTTTATCTGTAAACATGTTTATGTAGCGTATATGTTGTACGGTGCGTGTATCAAACCACTATGTCAAAATGTACTGGAAATCACGAGCGGAAGAACGTTTCACCTTTATAGGTAAGCGTAAGCGTTTCACTTTATTTTGTTTTCTTCGAAAACATTATTTACTGGAAATTTGTAGCGACTAATGACTTTTTATCGGTAGACAAAAACCGAAATAAACAAAAAACGTACTGAACATACGACAATATAAGCAGCCAAGGGCGTACGCAGAATTTTGTTCAACAGTTATGAGATGGACATCCAGTTTTATAATACTGTAATGGAGATGGGAACAGCCAAACTTGGCTGCTAGGGGGGCGCCAACTGTATAACTACCTCGGTTTGTGGGCAATTCATAATAGTGGATACAGAATAAGTTTATTTAAAACTAGCGGTCCCCGTCCGGCTTCGCCCGGGTGCTAAGAATTTATGATTTATTATCCCCCCGCGAGAAATTCTCCCCCTCCGAAGCGAAGTCTCCTGTTGTTGTTCTCGCTTCGCGTACTTGTCTATAGTTTATAATATTAATATAGTATATTAGTATAGATAGTCAAAAAATCCGACATCCCCGTTTTACCCCCTTTGGGGTTGAATCTAAAAAAACTTGAATAGCCTATAACTTTCTTTAATAAACGGGCTATCTAAGAAAAAAAAATTTCAAATAGGACTGGTAGTTCCTGAGATTAGCGCGTATAAACCCACAAACACACAAACAAACTCTTCAGCTTTATAATATTAGTACAGATAATATTATATCATTGATAATGTCGATGTGCTTATTATTTAGCAATGTTCAAATCATAGAGGTTTTGTATTTTCAAAAGATCCGGAAATGAAAATCAGTGGTGGCATGCTATCAGAAGGGAAAAAACTTGATTTTTCGCGCGTTTTTCTATAAAAACCAATGATAACTTAATAGGTGGTTATAAATTTGCTACCATCTAAATTACGTTTCTCATGTGCCCATCTCCATTGGGTCATAAAAGTTAGTCCAAACGTTCTAAATGCAATTTGGGAAATTTTAAGGCGCCGAAGTTTTACAATTGGACATTAAAGGGATTAGTATGAAGGAGCTTCTTGAATTTTCATACTTTATTCCAATTTTCCAGATCCGGGGGGAGGGAAGCTGATCTCCCCTTTCCTTGCGTATGCTCGTGTAATAGAGTATAACTAAGAATTCGTAGTTCTTATAAGGTTGAGAAACTTATTAAGATCAGCGACTGCCAGGATTATCTGAATATAAATGTGAAGAAAGGACGACAGTTCTCGTCTACCAGTTAATGTTTAGCAATGAAAAGCAATTGCAATCTAAAACGGTGTCAAGTTCTATTCTAATCCCAAACTCGAAAAATGAGATTTGGAACATAAGTTCAAAATAAATTTAAGACAGTGTCATCTCTTCAGGCTTTTACTTGGCAAGTTTTCAGTTTTATTAAGTTTTTACCGCGGCTGCAGCTAATACAATAATAAAACTATGAATCAGGAGAAAACCCTCAAAGAATGCCGTTATATTTACACTGCAGGAATTGACACCTTAAATGCAGCGTCTATGACTTTTTTCTAAATCGAGTCGATAAGTCTTTCTTTGGTTTATTTTAGTCATATACAGAGATAACAAAAAATTGGGTATGAATAGTACAATGATAATAATCTTACCATCCATTAAGACCGTTCAATATGAGTCTTATTTTTACTGAGAAAAAATCTAATGATATTTTATCTGTACTACGAAAGTGGAAACAATAAATATGACATAATAAATTGAAACAGTAGATATTATTATCTTCTTTTTTACACAAAATCGTTCTACACAAAAAAACTTCTGAGAAAAGGCAAAACATTCTTACTGTTCATACCGTTACTCAACATCCGAGTTCTTGTTATTTTTTTATACAAGTATGCAAGAGGATTGCGTGGTGAATAATAATTACAGTAGCTCCCTCCCCCGTATCCGCGGGGTTTTTGTTCATGGCCCCCACATCCTGAAGTGGATCCTCAGATCAGAATTTTTGGCAGCCCCCCTACTTACTGCTAAGGCTAAGGGCAGCATGATGCTCTACAGTCTACAGGATTTAGGATAAAATAAATCACAAATGTAATATGGATAGCTCGCCCGGTAAAGGATTTATGTCGCGTGCCGCGTTTTTAAATTATTGTATGTTTGCTTTGAGCTTTAAATCATAATGCGATTGTTTTTTTATTTTTAAATGTATTAAAACAGACACGTGTTGTCTATCGGCATAAAAAAAGTATAAATGGCGATAGATCACAAAGACAAAACAGAAAGTCGGTATGATGAGGGGATAATGCAATGTGTCTAATAAAATGATATATTTTAGTTGAATCATGGATGGACAAAGCAAAATATTTTATAAAGTCGATTTTAGTCTTTTGTTCATCTCACTTATCTGCCAGGATCCCCCCCTTAACTTTATAATAATAATAATAATAGATTTATTCTCTACAGGTATAAAACCCATTTACTTACAGAGAAATTAAAAAACCTGCACGTAAAATGTAATAGTTAACTTTTTAACATGTTTAAGAAAAGAAAATATGTTCCTTGATTCTACTGTCTTCCGCAGATAGTAGCGAACCACTTGTGAACCCTAGATTGAATTTTAATGCAATTTTCAACACGCTTATATTAGCATCACTTGTATGTTGTATGGACGTAAAAAAATCTTGCAACTCGATTTTCACCCTCTTCTAAATGTCTAGCTCACGTGAAACTTTGCAGTCGTATGTAGTTTTGATGACAATACAGTATTCTGATATTTTGGCTATAATAATATTTATATAACATTAAGTTTAAAAATAGAAAAAAAACATGTGGTGGAAGTGACGGTGTTTATGGTGGGAAAACGTGTCTCTAGTTGTTAAAAAATATAGGTAATATAAATAATGACAAAAAATTTGACAATACAAAAAAAACGCTTAAGTAAATCATCGGACTAACAAGTAGAAAATATAAAATAAATTTCATTCTCTTCTATAACATTTAAAAGCGTGGGACACTCACTATAGTTATATTTCATTTAATTCATCGAGAGTTCCACGCTTTTAAACGTCATAGAAAAGAATGAAATTTATTTTCTACTTTTAGTGCGTTGATATAAGCGTGTATTTTTTAACTGTAATGACAGACAGTAGACTACTGTCTTCGACAATTCGATTAAAAATAAATAAACAAACACGTCGTACAAATCTACGCGCGTAGCAAAATAAGCGATAAGTTTTCAATGCTACGTGTAGGTTTGCATATTTCAACCGGCGCGGCGCCCAACCGTTTCGCACGCTTTTTCCGAACCCGCAGTAACGGCGGGGGGGAGTGTCAACAACGAAAAATCATTTAATTTTATAAATGGAAAATAATTACACTTTTTAAAATATTTCTAAAATTTCATTTCTTGGAAATTTAATAAAAATAAAACCCGCTTTTCTTCGCTTTCAAACCGGGAGTTTAATACTGTCAATCCTTTTTTTGACATCCGGTATAACATTGTAGCACAGTATTTTGATATCTAAGAAGTAGGTACTCTATCGCACAAGTGTATATTATGAAATAATATTATTAATTATTACTTCCACAAGATTTGCATAATTTGTGTACTGTTCAAAAAAAAGAACACAAGTATGTAGTACGTAACAAAGCCAGTACTTAACAGTATATATAATTCTGGTTATTCTTATTATCTTGTAACACCACTATTAGATGAATACTTTAGGATAGTTTATACCTATATAGAGTTATACAATTGTAGCAGAGAAAGTTTTTACTGTTTATGTGACGTCACAGAATTGATGGAAATTATAAGTAACTTTATCTACAGTTACACTTACATATTATAATACATCAGTTGTCACAAGCCAAAATCGCCGATGTCGATTTTTTAGGATTCCTAACCTCAAAAGGAAAAGAACGAAACCCTTAACTCGTTCGTTTGTCCATCTGTATGTCTGTCACAGGCGAATTTTTCTGGACTAAATAAAAGTATTAAGCTGAAATTTGGCAGTAACAAAGTGTACTATTGCGCGTATATTCCAATAGTCAGAAGCTGAAATGGTAGATTGTATGTCTAGATACGTAATGGGGCATAGTGATGACAGTATGTAAAAACGAGCGATAGCGAGTTTTTACAGTCACACGAGGCGTAATACCATTACGTACGAGACATATATGGTATTTTTTGCCATACCCACTACAAAATACCTATTTTTTACGTAATTTTCAAAAAATCTGACAGTTCATTTGCGTCGCCATCTTTTCTTCTAGTGTTCTGCGAAGTTCGTGCAAGTAAGTAATGACAGGCGCAAGCAAGCGTACGCAGGCGTATTGAGCGAATTAACAGAAGTTGCCATGGCAACCGTTATTTTCTGCGCTAGTACAGAAAGTAAACAATTTTCCGCACACCTGCCTGTTAAATGGGTCATTAATGGCCGCTATACATAAGTACATCGAAAGTAGCTATTTTGTAGTGGGTATGGCAAAAAATATTTACACGTAAATTTGAGAGTGGCCAAAGTTTGACATCAAAAAATTTTTTTGGATTCGATCACGTGCAGGATAACAATTTTGAGATCCTTAAGAAAAGCCTTTTCAACTGATACCCCAATTGAAAGAGCTTTTCTTAAGGTCTCAAAACTATTCAGAATTGTATGTTACTTAGTTTTTTCAAGATTTTCCTGAAAACGCATTTCGAAAACTGATTCCTCTCATCTATTTCCAAATTTAGTACAGCTAAAATTTCGAAAAAACTACTACAATGTTTCCAACAGTTATAGTTTTCGAAATTTACGAACCCTCGGCGCGCGAGTCTAACTGCACAAACTTGCTTGATAAAATTTTGTTTTCAAAGTGGTGTAACGTTGTATAAGAACGTTTTAAATATTGAATTTGAAATTTAAACGCTATTTCAAAATGGATTAATAACTCTCCAGTGGGTATATCACGTGTGTGGGTCATCTAGTAATACTTTTCGTTGTATTGAAAAGAAACAACACAGTCACCAGGTACCTACCTTCTTACTGACTGAGCCTCGCAAACAATGAGTTTAATGAAATTCATTCACAAATCTACATTTTAATTCTATAAATAACCTCAAAAAGATGCAACCCTCCGAGAGAAGATAAGTGTTCTTTACAAAAGCTGCGGTAACATGAGTTTATTTTAGGTAAAAACATAGGTTAGTACTTAAAACGTAAGGACTGAACTTTCTAATTTAAAAATTATGTTGTTGAACTAATTTTATTTGACTCGGCACAGCGCGCGTTTGCGACGATCGTGTGGTATAAAAGTGTATCTTTTCCATAGCCCCCACATCAGATTAGGATTAGGATGGGTCCGGCGTGGTGGGTCGGCCAACTAAAGAGATGAACCAGATCTATGGGCCTGCTTCAGGATATAGGGGCCATAATCTTTTCATTTCAATTACGAAATATAGGTAAACTAAATGATAAAATCGCCATTAATCTTAATTTATTAAAAATCTGACGTAAGTCATTTTGTCCACAACAATTAATAATATGCGTATATAATAATAACATTATAATATGTTCATCGTGTATTGTTGTGACCAAGATGTACGTTGTAAATATATAATTAGAAAAAAATCTGTTATGTAATACATACTATACAGGTGTTCCGGAATGATTAAAAGCATTTTTAGAGGTGGAAAGGGAAACCATTTTTAATTCATGATTTTATTATTTGAAGATATTGACCTTAAATTTTTTATCGATTTCAATGTAATTTTAGTGTTCCATCCCAAAATTGGTAAAATTTTAAATGGAACACTTATGGTTTTTTGATTTTTGGGCTCAGTTATGGAGGGTGAAAGGATAAGCAAAAACATTTTTTTTTTCAATGTAGGTAGTCGTGTGGGATATCAAACGAGAGCTTGTTAAAGCGCGAATTCAAAAATATAAGTATAATTTGTTTTTTTATGTAAACGTTTTTTCACATTTTTCCCAAAAAATCTTATTTTAATTATTGCATAACCTTTTTAACGAAAAGCTTTTATTAAAATGTAGGGGAGGGAGGGGCTAGTTGAGCCATTTTTCACAAAAATGAACATATTTTTAAAATGGTTTTTAATGCATAAAAAATATGCTCTGAGTGACTTCTTTGAAATAAATGCTATTTTCTTCTTAAGTGTACCTATCTTGTCAACTAAATTTGTCTCCATTTATAGCTTTTAGGATAGGTTTTATTTATCCCAAAAAGCTATAAATAGAGACAAATTTAGTTGACAAGATAGGTACACTTAAGAAGAAAATAGCATTTATTTCAAAGAAGTCACTCAGAGCTGCTCAACATGCCCCGTATATACGGGGTCAGTTTTTATGTATTTATGTTTTTATGTAAGTATTTAATATTTATGAACAAATATCACTTTAAAAATAAAACTGTTAAACACTTAACTATTTTGATGTTGTAATACTAAAATAGGATATAATTGTATAGTAGAAAAAACACTTACTTTAACTTAAATTTCGAACTGTTTTGCTTTCAGACAAAAAAACATTTTTGAAAAAAATATTTACTTATTGGCACAAAATAAAATAATGCGTTCGTTCGCTTCGTTCGATTGTAAGGCGTCCATTGACTGTTCACATTGAAATTACGCAGCCCTCACCTGTTTCGACTATGATTAATTTAAGTTCGTATGCTGCACAGTTTCTGAAATATATAGTTGTCACAACTGGCCCCTATGTTCAACTAGGCCCTCCCTACCCTACTAAAAAGGAAAAAAATAATTTAGGTTCATAATTATAAAAAAGTGGGTTGTAAGCTCTATGAGAGTTTATTAGTCACTGCCCACGCTTTTATAATATTACGAACCTAAATTATTAAAAATTATTTATTCTTCTTTAGTACCTAAATTTTATTCAAAGCTTGATTTTAGATGTCACTTATACCTCGCGAAATTAACGCCCAAATGTATAAACTATACGCTATACAAAAACTCCGTTAGATGTCACTAGTTCTTACCCCATATATTATTAAAAACATTAATTTATAAAAATTAATTGATTATTTATTTCTAAAAACGATTGATTTATATATCGTCATCGGGATTACATAATAATGTGTACAAAATTTCAAATCGATCGGATATATTGAAGTCGTTCAAAATTGACTTGCAAAATTTCACCTAAACATTCTAACATACTATAGTTAGTTAGTAATGCTAACAGGTGAAGTTAGAATTAAATGGGGTGTTTGGCAAAAACACTGGTGTCTTGCGACCTAAAGATCTTTTGTGAATCAAATTATAACGAGAAATCTATATACGGTTTTTAATATAAACATAAGAAATACAATCAATATGATTAGACACCTATACCGTAACTAAATTCACTATATTAGTGAAATTAACATAAGAATATCAGACGAATTATCGCCATGATATTTATATAGAAGGCTATATATAGGAAAAATGTAAATGCACCGCCGGGAATCGAACCCAGAACTCCCAATTTCGCGTCGGGTAAGTTTCCAGTTACTACACAGTGCCCAACAGCGTACATTTAATTCTTCCTATATATGCAACGATGACCACAGATCCATTAACTGCGAGAGCTATTATTTTATAACAACATTACGAATGAATGCTGGCTTTCTCATGGCCCGGACGCGCCTTATAAATCCGGGCGTCCGGGTCATGAGAAAGCCAGCATTCATTCGTAATGTTGTTATAAAATAATAGCTCTCGCAGTTAATGGATCTGTGGTCATCGTTGCATATATAGGAAGAATTAAATGTACGCTGTTGGGCACTGTGTAGTAACTGGAAACTTACCCGACGCGAAATTGGGAGTTCTGGGTTCGATTCCCGGCGGTGCATTTACATTTTTCCTATATATAGCCTTCTATATAAATATCATGGCGATAATTCGTCTGATATTCTTATGTTAATTTCACTAATATAGTGAATTTAGTTACGGTATAGGTGTCTAATCATATTGATTGTATTTCTTATGTTTATCTTTTGTGAAGTTAAATAAAAGCTTGTCATAAAAATATAGCGTTGACAGGTCAGAAATTTAATGTTAAAAGGTTTTTAACTTTTTATGTTATACGATAATTCTGTACAATTTGACATTTAAAAAATAATAGAAAATATATGAAATCGAACCTGTGTTTTGGTTTTTCGAAACTAAAATTCTGATATTTAGAGATAATTGATAAATATCACTGATATATTACTTACTGCTCTATAGTACAAAAGTCATAAACAAGCAATTACGTTCTTACAATAATTATTTAAACATTTGAAGAACAAATTTTATTTATGACATTCAATAACACATAAGCACTAATTTTGTAATAGTAGATTGCATGTCTAAATACGTAATGGGGCATATTACGGCGAGTTTTTACAGTCACACGAGCCGTAATATACCATTACGTACGAGACATATATGATATTTTTGCCATACACACTACAAAATACCTACTTTTCATGTTATTTTCAAAAAATCCTGACAATTCATTTGCGTCGCCATCTTTCCTTTCACAATGTGCCGCGAAGTTCGTGCAAGTAAGTAATGACAGGCGCACGCAAGCGAATAAACAGAAATTGCTATGGCAGCCGTTATTTTCTGCGCTAGTGCGGAAAAAAACACATTTTCCGTACACCTGCCTGTTAAATGACTCATTAAAGGCCGCTATACATACATCGAAAGCAGCTATTTTGTAGTGGGTAAGGCAACAAATAAATATAAACACCTAGATGCCCCGTCCGGCTTTGCTCTGGTGCACTCGCTTCGCTCGTTCACTCGAATTTATAATTAATTGATACGTTAATATACTCGCTACACTCATTCGCTCGACTTTATTATTAATACATCGTCTGAAATAAATAAATCAATACGTTATGCACGCGTTTCGCTTGCTCGCTCGAATTTATAATTTATTAATTAATATGTTACTCACGCGCTTCGCTCGTTCGCTCGAATTTATAATTTATAAATTAATACGATCTAACATTTCGAATAATAATAAAACACGAAGTTTTTTAAATTTACACTTTACTTTATTTTATGACAATTGTTTCGTCAACACAGTGACTTCTTCAGAACATATCTTATACTCAGTATAAGATATGTTCTGAAGAAGTCACTGTGTTGACGAAACAATTGTCATAAAATAAAGTTATAGTGTAAATTTAAAAAACTTCGTGTTTTATTATTATTCAAAATGTTTAATATTAATTTACATCAAGTAAGCACCCACTCTATAATATAATTAATACGATACTCACTCGCTTCGCTTGTTCGCTCGCATTTATAATGAACTGGGCGCGACTTATTATTATTATGTTTCACACCGTTTTTGACATAAACTTGATTTCAATCCAACTTAGAATCAATCCGATTTGCACCAGGGCGAAGCCGGGCCGGGCAGCTAGTACAGGCCCAAATATTTCTCAAGGAATAAGCAATCGAATAGTAAAAACCGCATTCAAATTCGTTTAGTAATCCTCACGCACCGAAGGTTCCGTACAATAATAAAAATAACGAGTTAGGTAGGGGTAAAAAATTATCAGATTTGTTTTTAAAAAGTTTTTTTACTTATAATTTATTTTGTTCTTTTTAGTGTTTCAAACTTTTTCCGTATCAAATTTAATTATATTTTTAAACTAAAAAAATACATTAACAGAATATTTGATGATTAAAAAAAATCAATAATATTGCAATCCGAAACCCATGATCGAACCAGGGACCTTTCGATCTTCAGTCAAACTCTATACCACTTAGCCACTCGAACGATGTTATTACGCGCGCATAATGCAGTAAAGTTGATGGACTCCAGTCATACTACAGTGCGATTATACTATGTAACAACATTAATCTATTAAAATTAATTGATTATCTATTTAATTCTAATTATTATTTGCCAGGATTCATGCCATAACAACATAACAATCTGTGAAAATTTCAACTATATATTTCTTACCGTTTGTGAGACGCTTTGTGACGGACGGACAGACATCGTAAGCTCAATAAAGGGTTCCGTTCAGAGACGGATCTCTAAAAATGGCGTACTGTTCGGTGATTTGTATACCAGTTCTCCGAAACAAATTGGCGTAGCGAGTTCATTTTTTTCCTTTGTAATAATTATACCGGAAAAAAAGTATTAATCCTCAGATCGATCGACCAGGGACATTACAATAACATAGAGAAAAAAATTCTGAGCAGAAAAGTTCTTAGACATTTTTTCATCTGATTTGTCGTTAATTTCACCAAGTTGAACGAAATACAAAATAATATTAATAAACGACGCCTACCCACTTATTGGTGATAATGGGGTCATGGGGATTACCCACGTATTTTTTAGTTTTTTTATCGGCAATGTTTTTTAATTTAAGGCTATCAAATTTTTTTGAAATTCTTAGAGAAATAGAGACTCAGAAAGACCTTAAAAAAATAATAAAGTTAAAAACTGTTAGTCGGATGACGTCATAGGACTAGGTTCGCGCGTTAATTCAACAGCCAATAAGAGTAAAGTCAGCCTTTGTCGTATTTACAACTGTCAAGCACCTGTCAAGCGCCAAGAAGCGTGTTTTATTGTTCAAACATCTAGGTATATAGATTTTTACACATTATATTTCAGACGTTTTTGCTGAGAAATCAATACGAGTGAGAATTACGGAATTTGACATTAATTCACATCAGAACGACAACATGACAACGCTGTTTCAGCCATATTTCGTCATTTCCATGACGCGCGTCTTCTGATTGGCTCTTTAACTAGCGGCAATTTTAAATTACAGTAAAATTAAATTATTAAAAAAAATAATAATAATAAACGGTTCAAAATTTCTACCAAAAATGGATTTTGATACACCTAAAGTACAATGATATCAGTGAAAAAAAACAGCCACTTTCAATATTATAGTGGGTCAACCCCAATTTGAAACAAAAAATGTCAAAGGACTTTTCTGCTGAGAATTGCTTTCTTTACTTTAGTACGTCCGTAGGCGATCGATCTGAGACACCCTATATAGATACATAGATTAATATATGTCAAATTTTACATAACAATTAACAAGTATTATGCACATTTTGGTTGTTTTATTATGCAAATTTATGATCATTGGCAGAGTTGTTTGGATAATCCTAAACAAGTATTATAAATAAATATAACATTTCTATAATATTTTAAAATTGTTTATTTACTTTTATTCCGGATATCTCACGAGAATGCATATTATTATAATAATATTACATAGGAAATGTGCGTATATTTTGATAAACAATACAATTATTATCTACAGCGGATAACGAAAATAGTAAACATAAAAGTAGGCTGAAAATGTGTTCCATAGATATTTCAATTCACTTGTGTGAATTCTTATTGTGAAGAGAAATCTGATCGATTTGTTTAAACTATTAAACATACGTCGATAGCCTACTTTTAAATAACAGAACGTAATAAAAATCATCAGATTATTTAAAGTATGTATCGCTTCATCTTAAAATAATTTGTAAGTAAAGAGTATATTGAGCGACACCATTTAGTGAAGGATTATGCGCAGGAACACAATTTTTACGGAACCTATGTCAATAAATTATGAAGAAGTATAATATGAAATAAGAAAATGCTTTATAAACAGAAAATCAAGAAATGCTGTAACTTAATTGCTTGATTTTGGACAGAGTAAACATGAGATGGAAATCGAAAGATTTTGTCATAAATTAAAACTTTTTCTATTGCACCAAAAATATCTGGGGCCACGGTAGTGGCCTTGTCAAGTCGAGCAAACAGCCACCACCGGGAACCTTTTTCTCAATTACGTTAGAGATTGTATCTAACGTACTTAACTAATTGCCCATTTTAGTAGTTTCTAATAAATATAGTTCAGAAAATATCTGCCCTCAAAGTTTGCTATTTCGTCACACACTCACTCTTTCACCGACTTACTAACTCACCGATCATCAAAAATCTAAGGTACTTTCGTAGTTCTAGAAAGCTGAAATTTAGTATGCAGGCTGGGTTTTGTGTAAAAGTAACGAGAAAATTCAAAAATCTGTGGTTTTTCCCTTCCAACTTCCCAAAGTGGAGATGTGCAGATTTCTATAGGTCAAAAATCTTTAGGGTACTTCCCGTAGTCCTAGAAAGCTGAAATTTGGTATGCAGGCACAGGCTGGACTTCGCGTACAAGTAATGAGAAAATTAAAATATCTGCGATTTTCCCCCTTCAACCCTTAAAGGGGGGTGGTGTAGATTTCTATAGGTATATGGATGGTGTTATGCAAAAAAAAGTTAACCCGCAGGTGGTTGGTTTTGAGATAATTGACTTTAAAGTTAATGATATCTGGTAAATCATCAATAATATGATAGCTGATAAATGTAATACTACCTTATAAACAATACTTAGTCTTATTTTTTTAGAAGGTTTGAGGTAAAAATTTAAAGCCGTTCTAATAAAAAAAAATCAAAATGTTGGTTGAATGTTTTTTGTTTAATAAGGTTTCGACCATAACAGATTTTTACAATTCATTAACCTACACAGTAACAGTAAGAAACTCGGTTTATTGCATAAACAGTACAAAAATAATGCAGGCAAAAATTGTAAAATATAGTTTTTAATAGAAAATGTCTTAAGTATCATTTAAATCTTGGTCCTTATCAATTTCAAAGTCTAATTTTTTTTTATTGTGGATTATAGACGCGTCGACAACTTAGGTCATTAGCGTCTTAATTACAACAAATATCACATATCACTTAAAACTAAATAACATCACAAAACATCCATGAGCAGAGGTGGGATTCGAACCCACGACAGTCTGATTCAGAGGCCGCGACGCTACCAACTGAGCCATACTGTCCTCTTCAAAGTCTAAACTTGCGACTCCGAAACCATCAACATCATCTGCAAACTCCCCCCGTTGAGCTGAACGTAGAAAGCTGTAGTACGGCTTCACATCTTGGGGTATTAGTTTCAAAATTTCAGAATTTTAGGATTCCTTCTACTAGCATTTCTGTCCCTTTCCTTGTTTATTTTATTTGCTAGCTCAACTAAAATTTTCCCTCTTGACAGCATTTGAAACAAAACATGTTTATTAGGCCTATCAAACAATGTTTAAAAAATAGGGGAAAAAATAAGTTAATTAGATAGACACAAGGGTCCAGGAGCAGGGGCTATGCAAAGTTAGGAGGGTTGATAGTCATAGAACATCGACTAGGTTACAAGAATGACTATTGAAAGTTAAATTGAATTTGGAAAACATTTTACGGCAAAAAATTATTTCTGACTGTTTATGTATTGCATGTTGTTCGTTTAGGAATACTTAGTATAATCCACAATGATGTATGTAAAATACGCAATAATCATATATAGAAAGTTTAGCAATAAACAGTTAATCCACAATGTTAGACCGGTACAATGTAGATTTTAACATTGAGGATTATGCAATAATGATTTAACCCACGTTACTTTGACTGACGATTGCATTAATTGCATACAACACATTTAACAATAACCATTTAAACCACAAAAGTAATGCACATTTTGGATTATACGTCTTGTAAAAAGAGAATAAAAATAATTCTAAGAAATCGTTCATGTTTCTTGCTGAAAAATATTTTGTAGGATTGAACAAGTTGGTTAAAAATAACAATGAATCAGAATCAATAAACTTACCTTTAAATCAAACAAAAGTCCTGCCACTTTGCAGAAAGCTTTAATAGTAAATAATATTATGTATTCAAAATCACTTAGTAACTCCTAACATCAAAATGTTTCGTTGTCGCTATGTTATGTCATGTTAACACTGCTGCTTAAATGCTTTTTACAAATTAGAATGCATATTTCAAACTGCAGTGGGATGAGTGTTTATTACATTCACTGTATGAATTTCTGATGGTTAAGTGTCTTTTGCTTAATATTAAATACAAGACTCAAAGATTGTGGGTTAGAATTTTTATTTTATTAGTAGTTGGAACAGCTGATTGGGCTTGAATCTTTATTGCACAATGTAAAGAGCAACTTTTTCTATCACATGGGTGGGATAACTCAAATTTTCATGTTTTGTGGGTTGAATTCTTTTTGCATAACACCATCCATATATAAATGGAAAAAAGAAAATTGTCATGCCGGTTAAATTTGATGTTTAAGCAACATCCTAGGTATACAACAAAAAGAATTGGGATCCCAATAAAAACAATTCTTGTAAAAATAAGGCCACGTCTCGCGATCCCGTAGCAGCAAAAAGTTATGAGATCTAATAGAGCCAAGTTCAATTAATTGTAAGAGAAAAGTAGTGAAATTTAAAACTTGGCTAAGTTCAAAGTTCCACTGCAAGGCCTAGCGCTTTAGTCATTCGTCTTTTATTGTCTTAGTGAACTTTGAACTTAGTCACGTTTTAAATTTCACTACTTTTTTCTTACGTTTAATTGAACTTGGCTCTATTAGATCTCATAACTTTTTGTTGCTACGCGATCGCGAGTTACATATTATGTATTATTGCTGATGTAATGCATTTCATTATGATGCATCTCGCCAAATAAGATAAAACTATCTTTTGTAAAGCAAATGCAAGGATTAACCTTAACCTTAACATTGAATTATTGTTGTTCTGGAGGCCAGTGAATATGGTTCCGTAATAATAATCGAAATTACTAATTAATATTTTTTAATAACTTGCATTTGCTAAAATAAATATAATATTTTGCATTATAATATTTTAAATAAATAAAAACATTTTTTTATAAAAAATATAATTCAAACATATTTAACTCGCGAGACTTGGCCTTATTTTTACAAGAATTGTTTTTGATGGGATTTATCTTAGAGGAACAAAAATATCGCTTTATTAATATTATTGATGTTATTGTAAGCAACACTATTAGATTAAAAAAATTATAGCTCAGTTTATGGTTTATTGCTATTGCTGAAATTTTAACATCAAACCCCGGTTCGGGACGAATTTTTAAAGTACGATATTATGTTTATGCAATAAACAACAGTAGAAACACATTGAAATAGAATTCACTTGTGGGCAACATTTGGACCAAATACCCTTGTAAAATGAGCAATGTTCATTGTTCTGGGGGGTACTAAACCCCCCAAACTAGCTTCAAATATTCCTTCCAATTGCAAATTATCATGTTCTTCTTCTTCTTCTTCAGAAGGCAGAATACTCTGTCGAAAGAAAAAGGCAGAATATTCTGTCGAAACGTCGATTTTAATAAATTACTGGTAAATAATATAATTTTGTTCAACACCCGCAAGAAATATGTAATTTCGTGGCTCTACTGAGGGTGGGCGAAATAATGAATTCCCTGGCTGTTAATCGTACAGAGTACGCTCATTACGGGGAACGTTTACGCAATCAATCAGGGTAGAGTGGGCGAAATCCCATTTCGCCCACGCTCATTACGGGGAACGTTTACGCAATCAATCAGGTCACCCATTATTTCGCCCACGCTCAGCAGAGCCACGAAATGACATATTTCTTGCGGTAGTTGAACAAAATATTGTGTGCGACTATTGGTCGAAAGAGGAGATTCCACTCGTGTGTTTTACCGCACTCGAGGAATCTCCTCTTTCTCCCGCTAGTCGCACAATATACTATTGTTTACTTAGTTTGGAACCTATTTAAATTATCACGTATCTAATAGAATATAATGCTCGTTTACTTTATATCTAAGGGCAATATTGGTTTTGTATGGGCAATCATATTATGTCCCACACTAAGTTGTCGTTCTAATTTATAATTGCATGAATCAAGGTGCAATCTCTAATGCACACCGGATGTCGTGGGTTTATCTTTTTTTAGATAAATCCCTAGTGTCTTCGCATAACTAGCAAGAACAAAATTCAATATTAAATTACTCTGTGAGGTCACTTGTGTCATACTTTAAACGACACGACGCCAAATAGTGAAGGCTCGTATGTATATCTGTTTTGGGTCAGAATTAAGGATAATGGGATCGTCCCATATATTAGAATAGGGCACATTGTTCCTCATTCGTAAAAAAAATAATTTAAACCAAACTTGGCCATTTTATTAATTGCAAACAAGAATTTAAAGAAATTTATAGATTTTAAACACCGTCGCTTAAACCGCCAATGATGACGCAGAGAATAGAATAAAATAGAATAGATATATTTATACACAAAAGTATTAAGTACAGTGTGAAGTCATCAATTAATACAGATACAATATTTAAAATCTATCTAATGATCGTCGCCGCGTACTCAACGTTAATGTCAACTGTCATTCAGATTTCAGAACATTACGTTCTGAACTAGAAGAGCAATACAGGAAAACGATAGTCACGAGGTAGCTTTCAAAATGATGAGCGCCGGGCGGGATATAGTCAACTGTGATTGGATGGTATATGGTCATAGTTCGCGTTAGTTTCGTAGCGGAATTATCTCATGTATTACATTTAAAAATGCACACTTTTGAGAATTTTTTTTTATTGCACAATAAGATTCCAAAAAAATTGTTTCGTAGCCTATATTTGTTATGAAGATTGCAACCGTCAAAAGAAGAAAAAAAAGTTACCGAACAGTGAAGAGTTTAAATTTTAGACAAACCATAAATACATAATTTATTGTAACTTTTTGCTAACAACCACTGTAGCCTGTATAATTTTGCAGATATTGACTTTTAGTTATGATAAACTTTAGGTTATTAAACTGACCAATTTATTTCTCTTTAATATAATTAATATCTAAACTTAATATTATACTATTTTGTGTAAATTTTAATGTATAGGAAGTTATGATGGAAAATTTTTGATTATAGATAATATTATCTATTGTGTTCGTATGTCAAATAACAATAAATTTATGACTAAGTCCTTTATGCTAATCATCGATAAATCCTCATGAGTCATATGATTTATATTGAACAAAGGAAAAACGCTATTTAGAATTAATAACAGAGCTGGATAGTATATTTTGTTTAAAGTCACAATTTGTATTTTTTTCTAAAAACCATTGGGTTAGAAAAGATGCTGTGATAAGTATTCTCTACGGGAAATTACTCCCTACTTCTTCATCTCAATTCTCAAACCCTTAATTTCCCACGCCTAAAAACGGTTACAGCTCTCCAGTCTCCCGACGTTATTTTTAAAGCTAAAGGGTTCAGGTAAACGCCAAATTAAGGACCAAGAATCACACTACAGATCCTTCAGGCGAAAAAATTGAAAAAACATTTCCTGGAAAAACTTACAACTTTTTAAAAATTACGTAATCTTTAACACATAGCCAAAACTTTTTTTGTGTAGCGGCGCTGTTGTTTACATGGCGTTGCTATGGTTCCTCTATTACAAGTAGGGCATGCAAATATTCGGATGTTTCAGGTATTCGAATATTCGCTCAAATTTTAGCCAATATTCGAATATATTCGAATAATTGGTAAAAATAATAAAAACACTGGAACTTCAATAAATGACTTTTAATTATTTAAAATCAACACGCCTACTGCACGTCTATAAATCCAATCAATATTTTAACAACAAAAGCAGCTTACTTCTAATTAAAAAGAGATCAAATAATCATTTTTACTTTACTTAGTTACGTAAAAATTCAGATCAAATCAACTAAATATTAGAGCGCACATAGCTTCCGAGAACCATAGATCAAATGAACATATATTTAAGTAATCAAAAAAATTCAAAATTCTTTCTTTCTGTTTTTCCTATTCAAACAAAAATATTAAATGAGCATCTAAGACGCATTTTTATTAATTAGTACCACAAAAGTATGGAATATTGCTCCCCTATAAAAAAAATACTTCACAAATAAATAATACGTCTATTAGCACGTGCGAAGAGCAAATCAAGCAATTAAGTACACGTACGTAACGTAACGTAAGTAAATAGTTATATCAAATAAACATGCAATAATTAATAAAAAAACTTTCCTCGCCCCGTTTCGATTCCCCTCCCACGCCCTAGCGCGAACTTAGAGCTAGTGTAGCGTTTGTAAGATGTTTTAGCGCCGCCGTAAACCGTTTTTAAACAATTTTAATTCTTAACAAATAATTCGAATATATTCGAATAATAGGAATTACTATTCGAATAATAAATGCAGCCGAATATTCGCTTTATTCGAATATTCGAATATTCGAATTGCATGCCCTAATTACAAGTCCCCAGTTCCCGAGTTCTAGCCCGAGAGCTGGTAAAAGTGTCAATTGGATTTTCAATTTATTATTAAAAAAAAAAAAAAAATAATGAATTGAAAATATGAATTGGTGCTAGGCCCAAATAACCTTAGCTGTTGGTGGTCTTTAAAATACAATTCAAAACTTTTTTTCAAAAAATTCGCCGGTATATGATTTGTAATGTGATTCTTGGTCCTTCATTTAGCGTTTATCCGAGCCCTTTTGCTTTAAAAGTAGCGTCGGAAGAGCGGTAACCGTTTTTAGGCGAGGGGAAAGGATTTGAGATGAAGAGTGCAGAGGGTAATTTCCGGTAGAGAATACTCTGAATATGCTCGTGATATTCTAAACTCAAACATATTGTCTAAATACAAAAAAGAGCTTTATTAATTCTTGATATTTGAAGTGAAATTTCTTTACGCACCGTAGAGTGATGATGAAAACCACCATCTGCACCGTTGAGCTAGAGTGGAACGCTAAGAAGGCATGGCTACAACTTATACGGCTACCTTTTACCTGGCTACTTTTGCCCTAGGTACCCGGCTACTTGATCGGCTACTGAATCAAGCGACTGAGTCAAGCTATCGAGTCAGGTGCCTGACCACGGCTAAAATTCCATTTTTGAGAGTATTTGGATTAATATTCAGAAAGTAAAGGACTTGAGGATTGGCAGAAACAGAATTTCTCGAAAAACGTGTAATTTTTGTGTTATTTTCAGTTTAGATAGCGGAATAAAAGAATTAAATTAAAAGAAAAATAAATCTCTCCATGGAAGTAGGTATCATTCAAGTATATAACAACCAGAATATTTCAGCGATGTCATTTACTGGTGGACTCAGTGTCTGCAAATCTAATGAACATAATATAAATCTTAATTTCACAACTCCATTATGAACGTCATCATTCAGTGTAAGTGACCTCGTTTGTCTGTCGTCTTATTTTGCTCAATCTAGCGTATACTTTGAGTTAAAATTGAACAGCTGTGAATATTAGAACTAAATGGTATTAACGATTGCACACAAAATTATTTGAAACATTGCATAGAGGACGATTCTATCATAGATTCATAGTATCTGTTGCTGTTACTATTATGTAACGAGCATAATATGCCCGTTACGGCTTCATTTCTGGTCGTGTAACTTGTCCCACTGGCATTTGTTGGATATTGATTGCTAATGGGAATCATTTTAGGTGAAAATCAGGAAGACACATTTCAGTTATGGCGGCATTTCCGAAGACCTTAGAGGTCAGGATTAATCAAATTCTTTAATACACTCAGTTACATAAAAAGTGGATCAACTAAAAGTATATGTAATTTATATTTGTTGTATTTTCAAAATTAATAAGCCGATTTTGAAAATTCTTTTTTTGTTTGATAGAGCAGAGTTTTAGGAACATTTTTAAGTATGAATTTTGAATTTCAATCAAGGCTTGATTACAGTGGAGACGGAAGAATAAGACGATGTTTTTTTAGTCAAGTTTGAAGAATCCTACGGAAAGTAGCAGCAGCAGTGGAATTTTTTCCTTAATTGCATCTTATTTCTTGGCCTTTTTTGTATCGGATCGTTTTTGTTTTCAGTAATTATCTCAAATAACACCCGAATTATAAAGAAAAATTCAAAAAACTGCATTTATTCTTTATTAATGTCGTGGTCATAAGTAGGCTGGGAATGTATCGGTGTTTAGGAACAAAACAAATGAGTAATTTCTTTGGCAGTCCAAATTTATTGATGGTTATTATTGTTTATTGTTAAGTTTTTCATTTATGTGGATAAATAATGGTGCAACAAATAACTCCTGAATAAGTTGCTATCATAATGGCATTGACTAATGATGGACGCAGCCTACTTATGGCCACGACATTAATAAAGAATAAATGCAGTTTTTTGAATTTTTCTTTATAACTCGGATGTTATTTGAGATAATTACTGAAAACAAAAACGAACCGATACAAAAAAGGCCAAGGAATAAGATGCAATTAAGGAAAAAATTCTACTGCTGCTGCTACTTTCCATAGGATTCTTCAAACTTGACTAAAAAAACATTGTTTTATTCTTCCGTCTCCACTGTAATCAAGCCTTGATTGAAATTCAAAATTCATACATAAAAATGTTCCTAAACCTCTGCTCTATCAAACAAAAAAAGAATTTTCAAAATCGGCTTATTAATTTTGAAAATACAACGAATCGAAATTACATATACTTTTAGGTGATCCACTTTTTATGTAACTGAGTGTATTATATCTTTTAAAATACGTATGTCAAGTTTCAGCTATTTCGAAACCACACCCAACAAACAGCACTGCGTGACTGCGTCACTATTGGGGGTGGTTTTTCGCGAAAAGGGGGATGTTTATTTGATCCGAGAGTTCCTATATAAAAAGTTATGTATTTTTTTCTTTTAACTAATATAATTCGTGTGAAAAAGAGGCCTAAAAAAGTATACAGATATCCTTTCTCAAAAATTCACGTACCAACTACCCTGATCAGGTCTACCCTAATGATATTAGATACTAAATAAATAAAATTTAATATCACGAAATAGACGATTATAAACGCAAAAGAAAAAACAATAAAACACGTTTACAAAAAATTCGAAGAAATGTATCATGTCGGTCCTATAATTTCCATGCTAAGCTTTTTTATTATCAAGACAGCCATTTATTAGATATTCGCAGTCAAAGAGCTCGATCAGCACATTTTTCACTGCGCGCACTAAAAAAACTACCCTTAAACTTGAGCCTTCATTGTAGGCTCAACTTTAGGATTGACTGAATCATAAGCTGGATCAACCGTTTGGAAACTACACGCGAAAAACTAGCGTCATGTATCACTGGGGGTGTTTTTTTTTTTGTTAAAAAGGGAATGTTCTTATAGCCTTAGAGCCGTTCATTAGATTCATGAATATTATATATTTTGGAATATGTATGCCAAGTTTCAGCTGTTTCGGAATTTTTATGTTCATTTAGCAAAATGTGATCCAATTTCCCAGTACTATAAGGTTACCGTGAGTAGCTTACGCGTTCTGAACTGGTAGAAAGTTACTTTCGAAGAAAAAAAACTAACATTTTCCATTGTAAGCTTTTAAAGTTTATTGACCTGGGAAACCCATTATTTAATCAGTTATGCAAGTAGTATAAACGTTTGTTAGCTACTAACACATAGGTAAAGTTGTAATAGTAGTGCCTCTTAACAAATTGTCCTTTAAACAATTGATAACTAATGAATCATAAAGTCATTTAGTGATAATCATCATTGTAATTTAAAATGGAATTTTAATATTTAAATTTCTGATTGAGGAAAGCTTGATGTTGTGGTTAGTGTGCTAGTCTCTGGACCAAACTGTCGTGATTTAGAATCTTATCTTGCTTATGGATATTTTTTGTTGTCCTTTTGGCCTAGTTGCAATTTATTGATACTAAATGTCTTCATAATATGTTCAAGCTTCCCTATGTGATATCCTCTTTTTATATAACAAGTGCATAGGCTACAAATATGTACCTACGTACATATCGTTTGAAAAATCGGATTCCCTGACGAAAAGGTCCGGCGAATCTTCAGTCTCGGGTTTAACGTTGGCGCCGCTCCAAACCCAAACATTTTGCCGATCAGTTCTCCTTCTTTTAAAAATTTGACACAATTTTGATAGTATTCTCTTTCAAAATTCTAAAAATGTACCGCCTCTAAAAATATGCCGCCAGAAGCTCAGGCTTGATGAGCCTTGTCCAAAATCCGGCACTGCGAATTTTATACAGCAGAGATTTCTGTACTTATTTGACCGACTGTCCCCTTTTCAAAAAAAAAATACAAATAATGCCTTTCCCCTAGAAATTTGCCTTTTTTAAGCGAACAAACAGAAAGACGCATTGACAAATTTGCGAGTTGACCGCAATTCGGTTATAGCTTCCATTTTGTGTATTTATTTGGAAAAAAAGTAAAAACTACGTATTTAACTATATTTTACACAACAGATGAAACGTATATGTACGACCGGTTTTTCAAAATGTTCTTCTTCTTTCTATATGGTTCCACCACCCTCTTATTTTTATTCATTCCCCCATTATCTGCCAAGGATACTATCGCTCTCCTGGATTGCTTCAAATCCCCCCCAGGGGGGGCGTATTGCCCACTTTGGGAAATATTGTGATATAGCATCATTGAATCAGGGTCGTCTTATTGCAATAATATAATTACCTATTACAAGATACATTAAATACATATTTGTCTTATAGCGTGCATAAATGGAAGATATAGCGTATCAAATATCGAATTGAGAAGGTACTGGTACTCTTTAGTACAAGGAAAAAAATAGCATTAATATTACAAATTTAATAATAAACAACTACATCTTAGTAGGTCACTATTTAGCAAATCTAATATACAGAGTGTTACTAAATGCGTGACTTGCCTTCGTGCGATCTTTGACTTGCAAATTGACTGAAAAGAATTTTATTAATAACTAATAATAATTCTTTTAAAAATTATAATGTAAAAATTTATTGCTAGTGTGGTTGACTGAAGTAGGTATATTATTTTAAATTTATTTACATCGACGCACGTAATTACTGTTGTCACTTTATTAAAATTTCTTATAAACCGCGTAATATAGTCGTTTAAATTAAGTTTTAGTGTCATCTATTAGCGCACTTGTAAATAACTTATTACCAACATACTACAAATACCTTTTCGTGTTTGATGTCGCTTGGAGCCGAGTAAACCCAATTCAGCGTTACCAACCCGAAGCTTGACGGTTCACTTTCGTTCACTATTAAGAAAGAACGCAAAGTGCCCCTAAGGAAGTTTTCACTTCAAAAAATAAAAATCTAGATTTAAACGGATCTAGACATTAATTCATGTTTTTTTTTAATGCCGCCCTCTCAAGTCTGCCGCCCTGCGCAAGCATTCTTTTCATCATGAAGCAAATACGTTCCTGTTCTTTATATGTGTTTAGCTGTTACAAAATTTTGGTTTTCTCTGTAGTGAACAGGATATGGGATCCTGTTGAACAGACACTTTAATATAAACAATGTAGGATCAGTCCAAGCATTGATAGCTCTGCAACCTCTGAAAAAGTGTCAAGTATCATCATAATGATAAAACGTTTCGGAATCATTAATATTAATGGAAAAATATTACTGATTTTGAATCGTTTTAAGACGATACTTATATCTGTAACAAAAAATAATTATGTACACGTTTGCTAAAAAGTGATAAAAAATCATAGAGATATCATAGATAGAGTAGGGGAGCCATAGGCACAACAGTAAGTGACAGTGTTACCTTGGAAAAGAGAGATAGTAAACGAAGCAGTTCTCTTTTCCTATGTCTTCTGACGCATTTGTGAATTTAAAATTTTATAGTAGGTATTGTTAATTTACATCTGTAACCATGCATGGTTATGTATTTGTGATAGAAGAAGATAGAAGAACTGCTCTATTCTCCATCTCTATCTTTTGCATCCACACTTTTTTGGGTGGCTTCCCTATTCTATCTATGATATTTCTATTTTAAAATACCCGAAAAAATGTTCACGAAAAATTAAAAATGAATGTATCATCTAGATAAGTTAAGTCTGTTCTACAATTTCCTTCCTGAAAGTTTTTTCGCCAAACGAACCGTTTATGAGATTGTTGTAACGAAAAAATAGATAAGCACATTTTTCGTAGCGCGCTGAAAACGATCTTTGACTTTGAACCTCTTTAGCAGGCAGCTATCTTAATTAATCGTCCGAATAACCGTTCAAAAACTATTGTTACGTTCCAAAATTTAAGATAGTGAGTCATGCATACCTCGTTCGTAATAACTTAACAAGGTTATGGAGCGAAAAGCAATGAAACAATGTAAGCATACTTCCATACATGAAAACTGTGCCATTTATATACAGGGTGAGTTCGACCACCCGTATCAATCGTTTTTTTCGAAAACGGTTAGTCGTAGAGAGTTGTGTCAAAAATTTGTATCATAAAAGCCCTAATAAAGAACCGAATGGTGATAATTTTTTTTTCCGGGAAGGTCGGCTTCCCTATTAGTTTGCTCCAGAATGTCCAGAACTCCGGAATTATAAATGTAACGATAGGTCGAAAGTGGTATTGTTAAAAAGATCTTTAAAAAATAAGCAAGTTTTGTAGGAAAACTTTTTTTATTACTGCCATCCCTGTAAATTTCTATAAGTATAAATATAAATTATTATATGTTCAAAACTCCGAAATTTTAGAAAGCATAATAGGTTGAAAGTGGTGCTGTTGAAAAGCTCTTTAAAAAATAGACAAGTTTTGTAGGAAAAATTATTTAATTACTGCCACCCCTGTTAAGTAACAATCATTTGAAATTATTAAATCATAATTTCATAATAACGATCGAAGTCGGCATTAAAAATCTAGCAACCTTAGACATTGTCACAAGTGTTCAAACTGTCTTCCATTTACTCTTTAATACATACTACTGAGCTCTTCTGGTTATACTGTGAGTGTACTTCTTCAGTGTTTAATGATCGATAGATAGGTAACTAGATTTTAAATGCGGACTTTTAAAAAGTACGTTATTATGACATTTTAATTTAGTAATTTCAAACAAATATTACTTAACAGGGGTGGCAGTAATAAAAAAAAAATCCGTACAAAACTTGCTAATTTTTTAAAGATCTGTTCAACAATACTACTTTCGACCTATCGTTACATTTATAATTCCGGAGTTCTGGACATTCTGGAGCAAACTAATAGGGAAGCCGACCTTCCCGGAAAAAAAAATTATCACCATTCGATTCTTTATTAGGGCTTTTATAACACAAATTTTTGACACAACTCTCTACGACTAACCGTTTTCGAAAAAAACGACTGATACGGGTGGTCGAACTCACCCTGTATATAGTGAAGTATAACTGCATGACTCACTATCTTAAATTTTGGAACTTGACTATAGACGAGTGTCATTTCTGGGAGTGGTTTTTCGCAAAAAAAGGAAATGAAGGGGGTTTTGGTAAAATTTCGTCTAAAATTATTTATTTTTGGGTTTTGGTAAAATTATGACTAAAATTCCTAACTAAGGCCTGAAAATCTAAGACGCGGACTTGAGAATTTTCCCGAGATTTTTCATATGTTGTTCCCTGTAATGGGTACGGTCACTAAACAAAACTGCAGCTTTATATAATTTTTTCAAGGTAATAACTACATGCCTGGACTGCGTTGTATTGTATGTACCAAATCTTTGTACAGCTCTCGTAAAGAGAAAGGGGACGAAGTGGGACATGGTCTCTGCAATCGACAACTGGATGGTATGCTGTACCTACCATTACAATTACTCAAGTCATTACTTCAGACTGATGGGATATAGGCATAGCGTATTCTGTATGTACGATTGCGTGTGGGTATCTATCATTATATCGTATCATACGTAGTGGGGCACAACATAACATAAATATAGTTGATATCTACAGTGTTGAGGGTATCGGCATGGTATACTTGATAGTTATGGTATGGCTACTGAGCATAACGAATGTAAAGGTAAAGTGAAGAGAAGCCAACAGTCGATGGTTCTTGTGCGAGTGGTGTAGTGCAGCGTTGGTCATCGAGTTCTCACTTACATTGTGTATGTGTGTGCAACAATGTGTTTGTCGGTTAGTTCTTCTTCTGGATGTTTCACTTCATTTAGAATATCCCCTGGTGTTTTTATTAATGTTAATGAACAACGGGATAGATCTAAAGACTGTCAATTATAGTGTACAATTAATATAAACACAGGCCAATAACATAATATTGCTATCAAGTACATACATATTCCGCGTATATATTTATTTAGTGAAAGGTAGACACTTGTTACATATTTGCGGCAGCTTTCTAAGTTTTTATTTTATTCATATTTGTGTGTGATCTTATATTTTTTATAATTAAAGTATTTAAATTTTTCAATTATATGTAATAAAATAGTACTCTTCGTCTTTTAATCGAATTAAGAAAGAAGAACTTATTTAATTTGCGAATTTAAATAAAAATCTTTTTAACGAAGATACGTGAAACGTTATAACTTATAACACAAGTCAATTAAAAGAGTTTTATAATAAAAAATTAACGGCTGGTGTACCTATGTATAATATTGTGTTATTATTTTTATTACTGTTCAGTGCTATGTCTGGTTCTTAAAGGAAATTGATAGTGCTTTTGTGGAAAGAAATTTACAATAAGACAAATAATATGAAATCAGAACTTTATATTTTGTAAAATAACTAAAATTTGTGTAATAAGTGTGCAACGTATTGTGTTTACTGTGTGCACCGCGGTTGTGTTCTGTAGATACATATATACCTAGGTAGTCAGTGTTTTGAATTTTTGGAATAAACATTTTTTTCTAGTCTACTAAAATTTTACCTGTCCGTTTGAGTGCAGTTGTTGGAATACCGTAAATTGGATAAGGACAAGGCTGGCTTCGAGGTAAGAATTTCATCATAGCATACCCTTGTAACATATTTGATCTTTTGATTTAAAAAAAGGTTTGACTAAAATAATCAATATGTAACTCAATATGTAAGTCAAATATACAAATAGAATACGAATTAGACATGTGTAAAAATCTTATTTTTTTATCGTCAAAGAATTGAAGAGTAATTTTTGACACAAATTAGAACAGTAATTTTTGAAACAAATTGAAAGCATTATAGGTATTAAAAAAGTGTTTTTAAGTCATCTTTTACTCATGTGCAGTATTTACGGAAATCACATTTTTCATTAATAAATCTTTTTTTTCTACTTTGTATTACACCTAAGTATATTATACTACATTTTTTATCTAAATTAATAGCACATCATAATGCAAGTCTATTTTTTCGTCTTAGCTTTCACATTTTACATGCACTACTGACACACAGTTTATTTAGATATATATTTTTTCGTAGTTAAATTATTTCTTACTTCTTTTTGGTAATTACATTTTAATGTGACTTTGATGAAAAAAACTGAAATAAAATATTGTAGGCAGGTACATTACTATAAGCAACTAAAATTTGGAGACTAAGCGAGCAATTGTTATTATGCGTATCCTTTTTTTTTCAAGATTGAATTGAAATTCCAAAATAAGATATACCGGGTGTCCGATCTCAAAGTCGAACATGGGGAATTAACGTTGTGTGTTATTTTTAAGTATTTTGGCTTTTACTTCTACTCAAAATCGCGAAAGTTTGATTTTCAAATTTTCGCGATTTTCTGCTTCCCTAATTAGTTTAGGAAAAATATCTTTGAATAATAGTTTTAAAACATAAAATTCTGCACCTAAATCATTAAACAAAATTAATTTTGCATGCTTTGTGACGGCAGACATTTGATATAAAAATGGCAAAATTACCTCAAAAACCATGGAACTTGAACAAAATGAAGACGTTTTGCTGTCAGAATAATTTCTAATCATTTTGTTTAAGTTCCATGGCTATCGCTATCTGTATTTTAAGTAATTTTGATATTTTCATATCAAATTTCTGCCGTTACAAAGCATGCAAAATTAATTTTGTTTAATGATTTAGATGCAGAATTTTATGTTCTAAAACTATTATTTGAAGATATTTTTCCTAAAATAATTAGGGAAGCAGGAAATCGCGAAATTTTGATTTTACGGGTTAAATCCCTATGTGCAGCTGTCACGGTCACCACCCTGTATATGATGATAATTTGTGTGAGTTATTTGCATTTCTAAGCAATTTTTTGGCAATATTTACAGTACAAAATCAGATAACTGATTCCTATCTTCATAATGTGACAATCTGTACTCTGTATAGTTAATTTCTTCTAGTGTAGAGTTTAATGTTGTTTGAATTTTATTGCACAAAAATAATGTTACTTATTTAAAATCGTGTTTTAAATATAACAAGTTTTAAACATTACACATTTTTCAAAAAATGTTTTAATTAGAAAATATTATTATAACAAGATATTTTGTGGTTGAAGATTAAAATAAATCAAAGGTGTTTCCTGATTTCACAAAAAAAAAGAAAATTTATATTGAAAAAAACCTTCACAAATGGAATATCAAATGCAAGGAAACCCTGTTATTATAAAGTTTCGTGTATTTTTAATCTTGATTAATTTTTGCGTACTTTTTGATATGATTTTATCGTATTGTTGCTAATAAGTGATTTGTTAATGTGAGTTAAGTGATTTTAGATTGAAATTCCTTGGAAGGTTGTAAGTTTTTGTTATACGTGCTGTCAATCAGTGTGAATCGACCTTTCATATCTTAGATTTCATAAAGTACGTTTGCATAATACATAATAATATGCATAATTAATATTTCAAACTATATTATGAAAGTTAAACGATCTAATTAATATTTGAAATTAGATAACGTGCCTTGATTACAGTTGTAGAAAATCCGTTAAGGTTTTAGCTAATCTCTAGCTATTTAAATTTATTACTTTATAACTTGTTTTTTTTAATTGCAATTCAAATCTTTGTTCAGGCTATCATGCTATGATAGCATGGCATACTGTTCCTAAAATTAATTATTGTAATATGAAAGCAAAACGTCGTGAACTACTTAAAAAAACATTGGCTTTACATCTTGTTGAAAATAATTCTTATAGTGCGCTGTGCAAAATTTTTGATGGTAATGAAAGATAATTCGGTTACGATAAGAGAATGTATAAAAACGTTATAGGTATAGACTCACTTTGTAACATTCCATTCCATTGGTAACACTAGCATTTCCCTTGCTATTTTTTGAAGTATTTTGCAAACATTTATATTTGTTACATTTCGATTACCGTTAGTGTAAATATTTCAAAAGTTAACGAAATGCTTTAAAATTTGTTCTTTATGATATTATGTAGTGTTTTATGACATTATTTTTTTTCCTTCAATAGCTTTTGAGATTTGAAATAGTGCATACTGCAGCATGTACAATATTTTAGGAGTCGAGATAACAAAGAGCGGAAAATTGTCGAGGATGGTCTTCTAACTATAACATCCCAAAAATGTGTTTTTGCAAAAATCTCGAGAACTATTATAGATATAAAAAAAATAAATTTAAGCCAGAAATACGAAAGGTGACGCCCTTTCTGGCCATACCTTTCCACCTACACGAAAATGTGTCAGAACCAAATTATTAGAGATCTGATTGTGCAGCCTCCATCATGGATCTGAATATGAAAAATGTTGATATAATTCCTGTATATCTAACAGTTCTCGTGATTTTTGCAAATACGCATTTTTGGGAGTAGTTTTACTACTTCAAAAAACAGAGGGGATGAAGGATATAATATAATTTTTAAAATGTTAGCTAGGAGACTAACCTCGACAATTTTCCGCAAACTCTCTTTTACCTTCTCTTTCTCGGCGGCGTATTTTGAAAATTGGCGCCCCGGACAAAGACAGTTTGTCGTCCCCCTTTCAATTTCATTTTCTCAGTGTCCTACACAATGCTTCTGATATATTTAAACATTTTGTTGAATTGTGCCGCTCGGGGCAAGTACCCTTTTCACCATTAGGGGTTGTCCATAAAGTACGTAACGCTCTTGAGAGAGGGAGGGATGGCCTCTAAAGTCTACATGACGTTACAGGGGGGAGAGTGGGTTAATTATTATTGTTATGTCATACTATTTCCTCTCAAAAAAGTTGATAGGAGTTGATTTTTGTCACATTTCTGTGACGCTAATAATGGTCGTCAGATTTGAACACTGAGGATGTGAAAAGTTACATAACATTTAAGAGGAGGGAGGGAAGGGTCGAGTTGAATGTCTACATGGTGTTACATGGACCGGGGAGGGTAAAAAACGCAAGAAAAAACTTTACTAGTTTGTGGATGACCCCTTATAAGTAAATACATCACTGGTCTTACTCCTAATTTGCCTAGACGACATAGAAAATTCACATTTTCAAATTGAAGCTTTTTTACATCTTTACATAGTATAAAATGAAGTCGCTTTCCGCGTCTGTCTGTCTGTTTAACCGCTAACTCCTCCTAAACCACGCAACGGATTTTGATGCGGTTTTCACCATCAGTTAGATAATTTTTCACGGAAGGTTTATATATATAGCGAACGAGCGATGCGAGTGAGTAATGTAATTCCTAAACCACGCAACGGATTTTCACCATCAGCTAGATAATTTTTCACGGAAGGTTTATATATATAGCGAACGAGCGAAGCGAGTGAGTAATGCAATTATAATATTCAAGTGAACGAGCGAAGCGGTTTGAGTAGTGTATTTATAATATTCAAGCGAACGAGCGAAGCGAGTTTGTAGTGTATTGCACCCGGGCGAAACCGGACGGGGCCGCTAGTAAGTGATAGAAGACTGAACAAGTACCTGTCGCTAATTATTTTTATTTTCTATTGAAAAATGAATTTTGTGTGTCGAATCGCAACATATGTCATTTACCTTATTTAAATGTGTGCAATTATCTGCGGTGATTTTACGGTGTGGTTGTAGGTATAGTTAACTCTACAATCCCATCGTAAATAATTTGCATAATTTTGTGTGTGGCATGTTGTATGGCAGCAGTTCCTAACTTTTTCAGTTCTGTTACAGTGTTAATATTCAGTAACTTGGCCTTACTCCTTCTTAAAATAACTTCTTGTGAAGAAAAAAAAATTAGGCAGCCATGAGGACTGCCGACTGAAGTGAAAAATTATTAACATTAGTCTGGTTTTCACATCTATTGGCACTCCGAGCAACAATATATGGTTTATTCAACGCGCCTATAAAGAAGTGTTCTCTTCAAAAATTATAATTAATGTCAAAGAATATAAATAAATATCATGTGCCAGTGGGTTTCGAACCGGGGACGTTATGCATACGACGCACAAACGCTGCTATCGTCGCCATCGGTACAACTGAATGACGTGCCGTTTTTATTGTATATGCGCGCGGGCACAGTTGTGACAGAGACATTCTAGCCCATAGCATGTCGGTGACGCGAACACATAAGATTTTCCCCTACCAAAAATCGCTCAACGCGCCTAAAGAAGTTTTCATTTCAAAAATTCAGTACGATAATTCTCTTTATTTCATGTTAATTAACACGTAACAAAATGAACGAAAACTATAATGTTAAAATGATGGTTGATATTGTTTTTAAAGTGAAACTTTTTAGCCTCGTTTTGTTTCGTTCGGTAACGCGTGTCGAGCGTCACGTCACATCCAATAGAAGCGATCGACCAGACCAGTACTCATCGAAAAGCAGTGACGTTAACTAATATCGTACGAATATTCAGTCGATCAGCACATCAAAAAATACCCATTAACCAACAACGATAGAATCTGGGTTCTTACGTTTGTTTCCATACTGATCAGGGTTCAAATTACATTACCAAAATCACGTAAAAAATATATTATGTACCTACTTTCGGTAATTTTAGGTTAAAGCGTTTAGGATTATGGCAATAAATTTTTTACTTGCATCGTGGTTTCGTAAAACTGCACCCTAGTTTTTATTTACAAGTATTTTTTATGTTTGGTTTTGTTTCGGATAGAGCGCATCTTGTCTATATATATAAAACAGTTCCGTTACTGACTGACTGACTGACTGACTGACAGACAACGCCCAGGTCAAACCGCTGAAGATATAAACTTGAAATTTGGACAGTAGGTTCCTTCTGTGACGTAAACACCCACTAAGAGAGGATTTTTGAAAATTCATCAATTAAGGGGGTTAAATAGGGGAAAAAAGGGTGTTTTTCATTTTTGAAGCTAGAAGCATGAAATTTTGCACAGGACTTTCTTATATAACGTAGGTGAGCACTAAGAAATTTTTTTTTGAAAATTCATCCTCTAAGAGGGTTAAAAGTGGGATGAAAGTTTGTATGGAAGCTCGTCATTTTTGAAGTTAGAAGCATGAAATTTTGCACAGGAGTTCCTTATATAACGTAGGTGAGCAATAAGAAAGTATTTTTGAAAATTCATCCCCTAAGAGGGTTCAATAGGGGATGAAAGTTTGTATGAAAGTTCGTCATTTTTGAAGCTAGAAGCATGACATTTTGCACAGGAGTTCCTTATATATCGTAGATTTGTAATAAGAAAGGATTTTTAAAATTCATCCCTTAAGGGGGTTAAATAGGGGATGAAAGTTTGTATGGAAGTTCATCATTTTTGAAGTTAGAAGCATGAAATTTTGCACAGGAGTTCCTTATATAACGTAGGTGAGCAAAAATGTATTAATAAAATTCGAGCGAACGAGCGAAGCGAGTCAGCAATGTATTATTAATATTCGAGCGAACGAGCGAAGCGAGTGAGTAATGTATTAATAAAATCCGAGCGAACGAGCGAAGCGAGTGAGTAATATATTAACAATATTCAAGCGAACGAGCGAAGCGAGTGAGTAATGTATTAATAAAATTCGAGCGAACGAGCGAAGCGAGTGAGTTATGTATTAATAAAATTCGAGCGAACGAACGAAGCGAGTGAGTTATGTATTAATAACATTCGAGCAAATAAATACCACCAGCCCGGCATCGCTTCCCAGGAGGAGAATTTCTCGAGGGAGGGGAGGGATAATTAATCAAATCGAAATATACGTGGGCGAAGCCACGGGTGACGGCTAGTATATCATATGCTCTATTATCTATGTTAAATTCGTTTTCTGTTCATTGTTTTCAATGATACCAATGTTGAGAAACCGATGTCACATCTGTCCGTTATAATAGAAATTCGGCGCCCGCTTTTCGCAAAAATGTAGCTAGGTCATAATTTTGAAATTTCACTTTTAAAGGGATATCCTCTCGTAGTCCGAGAAATTGAACTTTAGCAAAAACATCTTCATCTGGTAGAAAATGGTCTGCGTATGCAAGTAATCTTGAGTTTTTTTACCATTACCAGATAGCTATTTTCCCTCTACGGGGATAATTACCCCTAGGTATAAGGACCGCTGTAATGTATGTCTTATCTTGGCTTACAATTCGGTATATTTCGTTTTCACTATTCATACATCTCAACTATTGTCTATTAGGTACCTATATAATTATTAGTTATGAGTCAGATAGGAACGACCCAGTTAAAAATTTACACAAGTGGGAAAGGACAATATAAATATTGCAAATAGACTACAGAAGTAGGCGCGAAATTTAAAGTGGAGTCGATTGGCGTTCAAAAATGTATGGGGTTTAACGGAATATTCGTTACTATTCTCTTAAAACACATTTCTTACCAAAACAATGACTGTTTCATAAAAATAATTAATAAATCCCGTCATTATTGGCTACAAAACTTTATTATTTCGTGTGAAATAATTTTTTATTTGAAATTAAAAATTTATGAAAAATGAATGTCCTAACTTGATTCAGCGAAGTGACGTTTATTCTAACCTAACTTAACCTCGTTGACGTTTGTCGAGGTATAATTTATTTAAGCAATTATAATTAGAAATTGAGTTTGTTCTTTCCATTTGAAGTTGAAAAAGTGTTCTGAAGTCGTCTGAGCTACGCTAGATCAAGGGAGGGTAAGTTAAAAGAATAAAAAAAATGTTTTCATTAATTAGGTATTGAATATCTAGATATTATTGTAGCTTTTTCCTCAGTCGGCAATTTAAACTTTTTGCAGTCAAAATTTTCATTATAACTGCAGTTAGGTACAAGACACCATCCCATAACAAATTGCTTTAATTATTAACGACGACGTGGTTATGTCTGTAGAATGAATGAAATTTGACAGTTGTGTCGTGTCAATGGGTGAAGGAGAAGGGAAAGGCTGATTAAATTCACAACGTACGTTTAAAGCAGATTATAATTAGAAGGAGACATTTGCGATTCCGCCACGTCTTCCTTTCCTAATCTATTTGTTTTTGTTCATTTGATTTTGCATGTCGAATCAAAACGTATGCATGTTTGCGGTCGTTCGTCTTATTTTATTAGTGCGAACGTTGGCTGTGGAACACTCCAAATAAAAATTTCCCCGATTATCTGCGACCAAGATCTTCGAACACGTCAACCTTATATTTTTTTGATCGCGCATCTTTTCCGATAGTTGTCAAATTTTTTAACCTCACCCCTTTCCGCAATGTCGTGACCGACATTTTTGCGATTATGTTAACTTCCTTCATTGTGTAGCAAGAACCTTACTAATTACTTAAAAAAAGGGTATGTGCCTCACCCATATAAGCGCACAGTCGAAGTTATACTTCATACATTTACATTTTTGCTTTTCTCTCTCAGCAATTTTTTCCCCACACTAGTGTGCATGTAAAGCAGCTATTTTATAGTAGGTATGGCAAAAAAAAAAAACAGAATCCATACAAAATTGTCAAGGATAAAAAATGGAATTACATAATATTTTCGTGTTGTGACTGTAAAACTGTGTATATCGACCTTTTCACGTACATGTATTGAATGATTCACAAGAAAAGATTACCCTGAAAGAATGCTTGATGAGTATATTGAAAACGATTAAATTGTTCCACAGTAATTTCGAGAAATATAAAGTAGATGTAGCCTTGGCCTTAATCTTGCGTCAAATCGGTGAACTCGAAGCGATCATATAAATATAAATACATATTTATAAATACAACTTACAGTTATGAATACATTAATTACTTAATTAGTTGGATGGATTTAAGTTTTATACGACTTCAAAATAAGAATAATTTAAAAATTGAACCGATTTCAAAAAATAAGTCAGAATATCTCTGAAAAGGATAAAATAATTTTTCCCTACGATTATAATCACCTTCCCCAACCTACATTCGTCGGCGTAAATAAATTACAAAAAACTCGGGTCGCAGTGCCAAACCCTGCCGACAATATAGTGTATTTGCTAATACAGGTCTTGTGGCTTTATTATATAAACTTAAGTTTGTTTTTGGACAAAATAAAAAATTTAACCCCTTAATACATCCCTTAAAATAATATTTTTTTTCTTAATTTCAATAATATTATCAATGCAACCTCTGTACCAAATTAAATACACCCTTCAGTAAGTAAATCACTATCCGGAAACCAGTGTTTTCATAAAATGGCCGATTTTATTAAAATTTTAGCAGCACATTTTAATCTTCACTAAAGGGTTAAATTTCAATTTTGAAACGATTCTAAGAATTTTTTCGGTATTTTTGGGCCCAAAAACTTTTTTCAACCCCTAAAAACTACCCTTAAAATGGTCCGATCGGGCCCATTTTAAATAGGCTTCGTGCGGTAATGGGTTCCAATGTGTGTACCAAATTTCGTTTAAATCGATTAAGTCTGTCAAGAGTTATCGTGTGCACACACACACACACACACACACTTATACAGGGTGTCCTCAAAGACACTAAACACACGCCTACCACATGTTCCTGAGACCAAAATAAGCCGATTTAAGCAAACTTACCTTCTTACAAAATTGCTTAGTTTGAGCCCTGAAGTTACAATTTTGAAATCGTTTTTTTGTTATAAATTTAAAACGGCTTGTGCGAATTTGCTAAAAATTGGCACATTGACATAGTTTTATAGAACAAAAAAACCCATGTTAAAATTATGATTAATATTAATCCATAGGCGTAGAAATCGGGTTTTTTAATATTTGAACGTTTCAAATTTCTACGCCAATGGAAGAAAAGGGGTTTAAGTATAAAATTTAGAATCAGTAACTTATTTGCTACAAAAAAGCTACTCTTAATAAGACTCGATTACTCTCATGGTTTTTGAGAAATTTGTATTTTAATAATAAGGTACTCAATAATAATACGTTGATAATAATAAGTTGATCAATAAACAAATAAGATGGCCATGCTTTTTTCTAACAATAAAACTGGAGATAATGAAGAAGTTATGCACAGAGTAAATTAATTTTCTTCGTCGTATAAATCTTTGTATGCGTAAAAATAGTGGACACTTTGACCACTTTTTATGACATATTTATTTATTTCTATTCATGTTTTAGTAGCTTTACTTCATTTTGTAAAAATTACTGCGAATTATTAAAATACATTTGTCAAAAACCATGAGAGTAATCGAGTCTTATTAAGAGTAGCTTTTTCGTAGCAAATAAGTTACTGATTCTAAATTTTATACTTAAACCCCTTTTCTTCCATTGGCGTAGAAATTTGAAACGTTCAAATATTAAAAAACCCGATTTCTACGCCTATGGATTAATATTAATCATAATTTTGATATGGGTTTTTTTGTTCCATAAAACTATGTCAACGTGCCAAATTTTAGTAAAATCGCACAAGCCGTTTTAAATTTATTACAAAAAAACGATTTCAAAATTGTAATTCAGGGCCGTATAGCGCCCAAACTGAGCAATTTTTTAAGAAGGTAAGTTTGCTTAAATCGGCTTATTTTAGTCTCAGCAACATGTGGTAAGCGTGTGTTTAGTGTCTTTGAGGACACCCTGTATATTTACAAATATACATAAACATTTTTAAAAATGGTGGCAAACTGTTCAGGAGGCTATGAAACGTCGATAAATTTTGGTCCGACCCCTAGGTCCCGCCATCCGACCGACGCCAATAGTGTATGTGCCATATTATGGCAAATACACTAATAACTCTAATAAAGAAATAATCCGACAATTTATAATTGAATGTAGGTTAGGGAAGGTGATTGTAAAACGAAGGAAAACTTTATTTCATCCTTTTCAGAGAAAATTAGAGATACACATGTGAGAAATTTCAAATACGGTATCTAATAAAAATTAAGAATGAAAGATAAACAATCAACATGATTAATTTCCCTAGACCGTAACAAAATACATAAGAATATCGGGAGTTCTGGGTTCGAATCACGACGGTGCATTTACATTTTTCCTATATAGCCTTCTATATAATATCATGGCGATAATGTCGTCTGATATTCTTATGTATATTTTAGTTACGGGCTAGGGAAATTAATCATATTGATTGTTTATCTTTCATTGTTAATTAAAAATATCTGGGTGCCGAGCTTTGCTCGGATGAGTTCAATAAAAATAGTACTTGTATGCTGTGAGATATTATTTTCTCAGAATATTATTCCGAAACGAATTTATTTCTGAAACATAATTTAAAATAATTGTTTCTGTTAAATATTTTAACTACCTATGTGTATTTTTAATCGTAAAAACTAAGTATCAACTTGAATCAAGCATTTTTTCCTGTAAATATTATTTAGGTCGCCATTTGCAAATCTACCGCCGTTATTGTTTTGATGACTGAAGAACTCGCAAAAACCGATTTTCATAGATTGAATATCTTGTAAAAATGTTCGAATCAGATGAAATTTTGCTCGCCCGTTGCCATTTTAACAATCCAATTTTAAGCATTGACACCAAATATCAACTTTATCGAAGTACTTTTTCTCTGTGATGTCATCTTAACAACTTCCAGTAAATTTCAAATATTTTTTTTGCATAGGTACCTACTAAAAAACTCACAAAAATCGATTCTTTTAATAACAAACGTCAGACTATAACCTGCGCAAAACTTTTTTTGCATGTATCTTCACCATAGTTTTTAAAAATCGATATGTTTTTACACAGACCCGCGGCGCCAGAAGTGCGGCCCTTCGGGCCGCCGTTTTGTTATTATTTACATATTGTGCAAGACACTTCTTATATTAGTGTTCAATTACAATTTTAACACTTGTGATATATTATATAAAATCTATGTAAAAATGGACTTCGAATCAATCTGACTTTAATTGAGCGAGTTATAATAAATAAAAAACACCTTTTTTTTAATTGCTCCCCTCTGGAACCAAAATTCCTACCTAGATCGATTTCTCGCCCCGAAAAATCCCCATTCTGTAAATTTTATCAGAATCGTTAGTCGTTTTTGAGAAAAAAAGGTCTAGGTAAGATTATACGTCATACTACATTTAACGTACTTACCTATACATATTTTATATAGGTAATATAAAAATAACATACCTATTTATTTAAATTTTATCTAAAACTACTTACATAATTATGTTTAGATTTTATTGTTGCTATTTTTTTACTTTTCAAATAATTACTGATTATTTTAATAAGTTAAAGATTGACTGTCAGATTTGACATAAATAATGAAAATAGTTTGTTTTTTCCAAAGCCTACTCACAATACGACACTGTTTTATGACGTTAAAAAAACTGTTTTTTAAAATGATAAAATCGATAAGAAAACGAATTTTTCCAGGGATGAGACCTAGCTAAATCGATTTTTTGCCCCCCGAAACCCATTTTCGGTAAATTTGATCAAAATCGTTAGAGCCGTTTTCGAGAAAATATTTATATAGATACATAGAAACATATATACAAGATTTACTCGTTTAATAATATAGGGATTAGAGATGTTAGGTTCTTTCGTATAATTATGGAAAGAATATAAAAATACGTTTTTCAGCAGCAGGAAATACATTATGTATTATATTTTTTACGATTTCCAATGAATTGTATTTTAAGTTATACTTACATTGTTTCTTCCGCAATCGAAATCACAAGTACCTACATATTAATCGAATTCAATTTCTAATATTGCATTAAACCAGAAAATTTACATTATTCCATTCATTTGTTCAGTTTTCACAATAGGGAGGTTTCATAAATCTTTAATCACCTGAAACTTGCATTATCTTGAGAAATACATATACCTATTACTATTTGAGATATTGATATCAGTTGTGAAATTTGTCATATTGGTAAAGAAATCGCTTTAAAATTTGATAACATTTTAATAGAAATCATATATGATTACAAACAGTATCTGACGTTACATGTCATATTGGGAAAATATGATATACCTACAACTTGACACAACTTTTTATATTGCTGTATTTCAAGTTTGAAGTTGACAGCTTTTCAAGGAAGAAAAAAGCGGCCAAGTGCGTGTCGGACTACAGTGAAGGGTTTCGTAGTCGGCCGAAAATATCCCATATCTCAAAAACTACACAACATAACTTATTCAAACAAATTTTATTTGGAAGTGTTTTTAAGCTCTACCACCCTAAATGTTTTTAGAATTTTCCACCCCATAGTTAAAAAGCTAGAGGGGGGACACACTTTATAGGACTTTAGAAGCGCATATCTCACCAACTTAAATAAAAAAGTCATTTTGAAACTTCTTCATCATTTTCGAAAACCTATCTGAAGATACCCCAACACGCGTGTTTTTTTTTTCATCTCTCAGTTACATGAATGGTGTGCCAACCTAATTTTTTTTTTCATGTTCAAACCGATTTTCGTTGAAAGTATTTTATTTTTTCAGAATTTTCCACGCCATAGTTGAAAAGTTAGAGGGGGGGAGACACACTTTTTACGATTTTAGAAGCTCATATCTCACCAACTATTGACGTAAATAAAAAAGTCATTTTGAAATTTCTTCATCATTTTCGAAGACCTATTTAACGACACCCCACACGCTTATGTGCACTGGAAATGTTTTTTTTCATCCCTCATTTACATGTATGGGGTGCCACCCCTAATTTTATTTTTGTAATTTCACTTCACCATTGTATAGCGGTTCATATAGAAGATACCTAGACCTACCTTCCAAATTTCATCTATATAGTGCCAATAGTCTCCGAGTAAAATGGCTGTGACGTACAGACGGACAGGACGAAATTATTATAAGAGTTCCGTTTTTGCCGTTTTTCAAATTACAAATTTGAAGAAAAACTAAAATTGAAGGCACAAGGACGCCCTTTGCCTGATATTTTCATAGAAAAACAGTGCTCTAGCCGTGGAAAAACTTATAAGCTGCAATTCAACAAAGAACTATATTTTAAAAATAATTGGATATACGGTTGCAATATTAAAAACGATCTTTTCTGTTTTCCGTGTGTTTTATTTGGTGGTGACAAATGGTGGACGGAAATTGGTGTAACAGACTTAAATCATTTAAGTGAAAAAGTAAAAAAATATGCACTCTCAAAAAATCACCTCCATAGTGAAATGGAATTTGCGATGTTGATTTTTTTTTCGAGATCCTCGCATAATGGGGGGGGGGTGCTACTCCAGTCTCCAGGTTGACTCTGCAGAACACCCATTTAAAATGTTCACGCGCCGCCACTGTGTTGCACAATATCTGAATCTTTGTTCTATTCACAATAGAAATTCTCTCTTTTATTTTTTTCGTGCAAAGCATATAATATAGTTTCGGAGAAAAATAATTTAGGGTAATATCGTGCGTATAGTTCGTGTGCTTACAAACAAAATTATCAATGAACTAATATTTCTGGGAAAAAAATTTTCCCCACCTATTTATAGTCACGCCACTGGTGAGAGTACAAAAACTCAAAACTATAAATTAGTCAAGAACTTCAATAAATTATTATGACCAAAAATCCAAATGAATAGCTCCGGTAGTCTTCCACATATTAAAAAAATTATAATTTTTTTTTTAAGTATTCTATCTACGCTCAAAGCTTGTTACTCTCATTATAGATCACCCTGTATAGGTATCTAATCATCTTATGAATTTCTTGAAGAGGGATGGAAACTTTGGTAAAAAAATAAGCACAAACCGTTTTAATCATCGCGTCGATGAGAAATACGGACGGACAGACATCGGTAATAGGTTTCCATACGGAGGTACGGAACACTAAAAAGTGTTAGTGGTTATTTTTTAATTTTCAGAAAATAAATAGTATCTGACCGTGCAAATAGAACTGCATTAACAAAGTGGAATAAAGGACGTGTAGCCATTGAATTTTTGAATCCAACGTTGGCCAATTTCAGACAGTAATTCATAAGTAGTTTTCTTGTGCAGACAAAGTAACACCCTGACCTCTTCCAATGCACTGCTACTACTATTCGCTAAACGCACATTACCAAATATAAATATATTATGTTGTAGGCACATCTATAACAATTTATTGTTCTGTGGTATGATCAGTGTTACGTTGGATAGGATGTGGTGCAGTGATTATTGCGTGTCAAAAATAATAATATAGTAATTTAGTATGATTTGTGCTCATAGTTTGTGACCGCATGAGTACAGTAATTGTATCGGTGACAGTTCCCAAGTTACTCGACATTGCCGCTTTATTTTTTAACCGACTTCAAAACAGGAGGAGGTTGTCAAATCGACGCGTATATATTATTTATATACATATTTTTTAATATTCGCTTCAGACTTCTCAAGCGGTTAACTGATTTGAATTATTTCGACTCTGTTGTGTTCAGAAAAAAGTCGAGGAGGTCCCATATAATTTTTACATAAATCGGTTCAGTAGCTTTTCTAGTTTAGTAATCAAATTTCAAGAAAAAAATCGGATAATAACGTGTAAATTACGCATTGCAAGAATCAAATAAAAAGTGAAAAATAAAACTTAAAAAAAAAAAATTGAACCGCCTTCAAAAAAGCCACTAAAAAGAGAAAAATAATAACATTTTGAGGTCAGCGCCAGTATAATGAAAGTAAGTATGTAAGAAGTTTCAGTAATTAAACTGGCGACGACATCAATAATGCTAATTATTATTTTCTTTATAGGGGCTTTTTTTGAAGGCAGTTCTATATTTTTTTCTGTAAAAAGTTTTATTATTGTGATTATCTGGAATACCACAAGAAAGAAAAGCTGCTTTAAAAACTTATCAAAACCATTAAAAGTTTCGGCCTTCTATACGTCTTATAATAATATACAACCAGTTCGATAAAAACAATTTTATGTTTTCTAAGAAACACGCTTACTAAATTAGTGTCATAAAACATAGTAACATTTTACGTCAGGTATGCACAAATAGTGCCACAGATAACGTGCATAATAAGGGCTTCTAGCCATGGGAATTATTTTCTTTGAATGTAATGATGATTAGCTGCAATAAAACAAATTCATTTGATATATACTCAAAAATACCCTTGACATACTATTCTTTATAAACTCAATTAAAGATTGCCCCGCAAAAAACATATGATGCGTAGAAGTGGTCGTAAATGTTGCGAATCGAACACTTCAGAGATAAAATCATAACCCTCCTTTTTTCGTAGTAGGGTAAAAAGATCTTAAAAAAATGTAAGTACTGTTCGTTACTTTTTAACCCCCGACAATACAAGAGGGGTGTTATAAGTTTAAAGTCTTTGTCTGTCTGTCTGTGTGTGTCTGTGTATCTGTCAGTGTTATTGTAGCTCCCAAACGGATGGACCGATTTCAATGCAGTTTTGTTTGTTTGAAAGCTGGTATTTTTGAGATGGTTTTTATCCATGTTTGATTGAAATCGGTTCAGCCATTTCCAAGATTTTTAGCTCTCATCAAAGTTTGTGTAAGAATCTTGGCCAGTATTTAACAGCTAGAAACTTCGGGTTTGAACTCAAATATTCAGTTTTTCATTAGTTAGAACTTAGTTTGAAAAGTATGAAATGAAAATTAAATTAAAAATTTAAAATAGCCCCGACGCAAAAAAAGCAAGTCTTTAAAAAGTACAGATAAATAATTAATATCTACTATTTCTGGCCCTTTGCATCGTCTATAATTTATTCGTTTAGATGAAATATTGAATTAATAAATGCGTCGGAGACCGCTATAAAATGACAAAAATACCAAAGTCTCAGCGGTCCCCGACGCATTTGTGAATTAAATATTACATCTAAATGAAGAAATAAAAGGTACATATTAATTATTCCTCACTTTTTAAAGGTTTGCTTTTTCTGCGTCGGGGATTTTTTAATTTAATTTTTTGTTGTTAAAACATATTTGAAGAACTATAGCAACAAAATTTTGCTATCAGTTATCACTTTTGGACGGATCAAGTTCATCCTTTGTACACTAGACGTACAGTCGCGGACTTAATAAAGTTTACACTTGAGTTTTTCAGTGCAAGTTCACAAAAAATCAGTAGCTTAGCAACAAATTTAGTTTTTAATAGGTAAATGTAATCGTCAAAAATTAAAAGAAGTAATTATCGTTTAAATGCCTCGAAATTATTAAAACGATGAACAAAAAAAAAGAATCATTGCAAAATTGGAGGAAGGAATTTGCTAGTATCAAATATATCAAATCTTCTTATGTTTTGATTGAATAATATTGAGTAATTTGGATTGTATAATAAACAAATGAGGTGTTTTGATAATAATTTTTTATTGAAATTTTAGGATGTAATCTTAGTAATAGATATATTACCATCAAAAACCAAATTACAATATGCAAAAATTAAAAAAACCGGTAACTAGATGATACAGGTGTAAACTTTTTTAAGTCCGCGACTGTACATCCAAAGACATAATACCTACAGTGTCGTAGCTAAGGTCATTGGCGCCCAGCGCAAGATTCTAATTTGGCGCCATCCAAAAAATTATTTATTAATAAAATTTTTACTCGATAATACTTGATTTATTGAAAAATTAATGAGCGCTTTCGACTTAATATAGTCATCTTCAGATCGAGGTATTAAAAATTTGTAAACACCGATCTGAAGATGACTACATTAAGTTGAAAGCGCTCGTTAATTTTTTAATAAAATTTAATAACTTTGGAAGTGATTTAATAAATAAAACACACAAAACTGGCTATAGCTGTCCAACTTTATTAACACGCTTATATTAGCTTCAACTGTATGTTTGCTTGCTTGCTTGCTTGTTTGTCAGTTTGTAACCGACTTCTTTGAACTTGATTTTGACCAACTTTGAACGGTCAGATTTAGTTTAAACGTTGTCGACTTATCAAGGACCGACGACAATACAATAATTCAATAAGTTTGTCCCATTATCCTGACCAGGATCTCCAGGACTAAAAAAAAAGCAAAAAACTTCAGATTGAACTGAAACTTTGCACACTTATCAAGGACCGATGACAATACAATAATTCAATAAGTTTGTCCCATTATCCTGACCAGGATCTCCAGGACTAAAAAGCAAAAATAAATTATAATTTAAAAAAACTAAAAAACACGCTTTAATGAACTAAAAAGTAAAAAATAATTAATTTTATTGTAAAAAAGCGTGGGGTAGTATGAAAATATGATACAAAGCACCCCACGCTTTTTTACAATATAAAGCGTGTTTTTTAGTTTTTTTAAATTATAATTTATTTTTAATACTACGTTTCGGTCTGTTATAAGAGACCCTTTTCAAAAGACCGAAACGTAGTATTAAAAATAAAGTTGGACAGCTATAGCCAGTTTTGTGAGTTTTATTTATTAAAGTAATCTTTTTCGCTGTCGGTAGAAGCTAATAAGTGAACTTTGGAAGTGTTTTTCTTATTTACAAGTGACAGTGAATTTCAGTTTTGGAAGCTGAATTCAAATACAGCTGATTATAGTTATTATGGTCCTCAATTTTTAAGTCACCGTGAAACACTTGACTCATGACTCAAAGAAAATAAATATAGTATGACCTCGATAAATGTTAATCCGATTAATTAAAAAGCAAGCTAATTCAGATTACAGTTAGGGAGCTCCCGTGCATCGAAATGAAAATAAAAAATTAAATTTTTTGAAAGTATCAATGTGGGATGTCTCTGAAGAAGTAATTTTTCTCCTTCTTTTAGTCCAAAATGGCGTATCGGAATCCTGTAAGCTTCGTCCGATGTTGCTACCTATAGTCAAGTTCCAAAATTTAATATAGTGAGTCATGAATTTATGCTTCACTATTTATATAAGCTGCACAGATTTTATGCATGGGAGGCTTATGGTTACATTGTTTCATTGCTTTTCCCCTCCATTAACCTTGTTACGAACTATGCATGACTCACTATCTTAAATTTTGAACTTGACTGTAGGTAATTTATTATTTCATTAGTAGAAGTGATTTTCAAAGCGTAGGTTTCGATAATAAGATATAGATAGCACTATACATACTTCAAATGTCATTTCGTCATGATATTTTCATGTAGGATAGAACAATAGTTTTTGTAATTGAAAATTTTCGTTAGAAAGCAGCCAATTATATAATTGATTCCAAACATATTGGAAAAAATCATTTTACCAACCATAGTCACAGTCAGGATTCTAACCTGAACCTTTCCACTTTCGCGGCGGCATGAGCTTTACGGTTACCCAACCGAGACATGATTACTAATCTAACATTCTCCTTATATGCTTCGGAATCAATTGATTTTCACTACATGCGAGTGTTAATTCATGTGTACCAACACAGTTGGTACTTGGCCGATTCTTATAATCTGAATGTTCATTTAAGCCAATCACACGAAAATATGTTTACTATGGGTCATCTGCAGTGACACTAATCAGTAAGAATGAATGAATTGTAAATTATAGACGCCCGACAACTGAGGTCATTAGCGTCTAAACTAACCAGTAAGTATTAATCACAGTCCTAGGCGACGTTAACATTGCATAATATTGATTTAAGTTCTAGAATTTAAGAAATTTCTAGATTATTTCTCATTTTATTTATTGTAGATTATAGATGTGTCGACAACTCAGGTCCATTAGCGTCTTCAACACAACAAATAACATATTTGTGTATTAAAATCCGCCAGCCGGCATACACAAACCGACTGGTACGAGCTCGGGTCCCTGGGAGCGCTAATTCCCAAAGAACATTGGAATGCAATTGCGATAACAACTACATCTCAATATCCCCCTGGGGGGTAGATTATTTCTGTTAAACTGTATAGTTAACTATTCGCATATTTGCATATTACCTATAGGTATTAAAATTACAAGTGAGTGTGAATTCCAAATTCCAAAGTACTCTCTAAAGCAATTATGTAAGCTGACCGTTATTTAAGAGTGTCTCGTTACTAACGGGCTATATGACCGTCATTTAAATTATTTGTCGGTCATTTTGGAAAAGAAATATTTTGTTTAGAGTGAAATTCATTTACTAGGTAGGTACACTAATTCTAGCGAACAGAATTCATCAGTCATTACTATTTATTAATCAATACTATTTTAAATAAAGGCAGTAGGCACCTCTGTCTGTAATTTCATCTTTTTGAGGATTTTTGGGTAATTTGCATGACACTTAAAAGGCAAAACGTTTTTCCATAATTTTTGTCTATCTGTTTGTACCAGCATCACTCAAGAACATTATTATGAAACTTGGTACAAGTATAGCCACACATAAAGTATAGAAGGTTACAAAGTATGCTTTTTTCCGACTACGAATGGACTCAGATTAGGTTTCTGTTAAAATTGACATTAACGCGAGTGAAGCCGCGCGTGAAGGGTTGTATAAATTAGAGTTCATTGCTAAAAAGTGTTTCACAATGAAACATTGCTTTTTCGTAACTTTAATTTTGATTTGGAGAACTTATAGGTTCATTTGTGGAACAACTGTAATGTTTAGCATAAATATTTGCAATACCTATACTAGACGTACCTACATAGTGTTGTGATGCTGACTTTCTCCTGTTCGCAATCATTCATACTGTTCTTTAGAATGTATGAATTATTTAAGAAATTGCTATTTAAACGATCGGACGGAAGTTCACACATACATAATAATATAAACGATTCCCGTAACAGTGTTGCCGCAACCTATTTTGCTAATATACCAAAGTTCAAAGTCCAAATGTAACAAAATGTTAAACAATGCAATTGTTGCGTTCAGCCAATTGTCAGCGGTCTCAGCAGCTGATCAAATTTGACAGGCATGTGACAAGTCTTCAATGAGCCATTTTCCTGAGAGTAGTTCTTTCAATTTTCCACGAGAGGCAGCACTTGTGGTAGAGACGAACATTATTTATTCCCCATTAGTGTCGTGTCACTTTAGTGGGATAACTTAATTATTAAATTATTATTATTATTATTAAATTAATTAAATAATTAAGTTATACCACTAAAATGACACGACACTAATGGGAAATAAATAATGTTTGTACCTACCACAAGTGCTGCCTCTCGTGGATAATTGAAAGGAACTACTCTCAGGGAAATGGCTCATTAGATATAAGTAATCACGTGACCGCTGCCAAATCTAACCAGCTGCTGAGACCGCTGTTCATCAGCTGAACACAGCCATGAACAATATTAGCATGAAGTCACTGTTAGTGTGAGTTCACACCTGAGAAAAACAACGGAAGGGAACATTGAAATACGGAATATTAAAAATGTAAAAAAAACAATTTATTTCATAATAAAAATAGTAATTAATTATTATTACCTAATTTTATTTTTTATATTTTTTACAGATTATTATGTTTATTTTTTATACATATCTTTGAAAAGGGCAACCACCAATTGCCGAAACGTTGGATTTTTATAATTTTTATTGTCAATTATAATATTGTCTGTTACCTATATAGTCAATTTTATTTCTAATTTATTTCATAGTTTATTTTCGTTTTCAATATTTGTATCGTGTTTTTAAATTTATTTTTCAAAACCACAAAAACGTATCAAAAAATCCCCATTCGATTACAAAATGTATCTTTGTACCACAAAAACCAAAATGTATCAAATTTCATATAATTGTACCCAAACGGCAACACTGTTCCCATATTTCTTGACGTCATTGTTTGTTGAGATATTGGGCGTATAATAAATACGATATTATGTGTGTACATCACCATAATAATATAATTTTAAGTTAAGGTATGTAAGTAGGTAAAGAAATACCGTTGAAATAGCTGTGGTGGCCCTCTGGCATCGAGGCAGGCTGCTTGCACTCAACGAATGGCCCGCTTATGATGTGAACGCGGTCAGGTTGAGCCAAACGGCATGACACGGTGTGCGCGTAATCAACGGATCCAACACTGGATTGGTCTGCGGCCAAAATCATAAATAACGTCCGAAATGTTATTCAATTATTATGAATGCACATAATATGTGTAAAAATACATAACCATAAGTTATGCAGGTAGGTTATGGAAAATAATACATGTGGGTTATTAGTTCACAAAGATTTTTACTTTTGTATATTAATTTAAGAGTTTTTGAATACCTCGTTTTATGTGACTTTCATATTTTATATTCGTATGAATATTATTATTCGTATGCATTCAAATGTTTATATAATGTTCACAAATTAAGTAGAAATTTGTTACGATGAAATTAAGATACTTGTTTATTAGTGATCTAGAACAGTGGTATTTAAACTTTTTAAACCAAAGGCCTGCACATCTTTCCTAAAGTAGATGATGACTACTTTAGGGAGGTGTGCGGGCCAGGATAGTGGACAGACAGTATCATATTTTTAAGATTACTTCTTAAAAAGACGTTTTATAAAAGAAAATTACCACACGTTTATTTTTTATAAAAAACTAACAGAAAGGTTAAAATTTTTGATATGTTAATCATTAATTAAATTTAGTTACTTAACCAGAAGCGTTTTATCTCAATAATGACAAACTCGTCAAAGATGCCAGCGAGCCGGATATAGAAGTAATTCCGATTCGCTTTGGTGGGTCGAATAAAATTGTCTCTGTTTAGAGGCTACTGATCTAGAATGTTGGAACATAATAATATTATGATCTTCAAATACCTACCTATGTATAATTGAACGATTTACAATAGTGAAACAGTCTTTATCTTTAATATCTGTCGACCTTGAAACTAATATTATAAATAACGTTTATTATCCCTGATGTCTTACAGTCACTAACTGGAGTACTATATTACTTGGGTCAAAGGCTGCTAGATGTCCACGGCTTCGGTCGGTTTCTTTTGCCAGAAACCTTATCTTAAGAATATATGCTACCATAAGGGTTAAAAACATCGATAAGTTTTAATAGAAAGGGCCGTTAAAACGAGAAATTTAAATTAGCAGTTGTAGATATACAAACAGTGAAACAGACAAAGACATCAATGACAGAGACAGCAAGTATGTATATAGAATATAGATATACAGTCAGTGAAACATACAAAGGCATCAAAGACAGTGACAGCAAACACAGTGCGTTAGAACATTTAGATTTTTCAGAAATAGAGGTTCGGTGTTATAAACGCCCCGATCGTATTTTTGAAACGGCTCGGACGACAGTAAATGAAGGACACAGAAATTCGCCTGAGGGAAAATTTTACCGTATGAAAGATTACGTAATTTATTATTTTTTTTAAGTTGCAAATTTTTTCTGGGATTTCTTTCAATTTTTCGTCTGAGGGATCAGTAGTGTAATTTTTGGTCCTTCATTTGGCGTTTACCCTAACCCTTTAGCTTTAAAAATAGCGTTGGCAGAGCAATAACCGTTTTTTGGCGAGGGGAAAGGGTTAAGTGCAGGGGGTATGTGTAGGTATCGAATGCTCTTAACCCGATCGTAGCTGGATAACAAGTAGTCTATACTTGAAGTCGGTATACCAGCAGTAGGTATGCTACATTTCGTCAAAACCGGTCCAGCAATACTTAGCAATGGTAACTAATAATACTGAGTCAAACTAGTTTGCTCTACTATAGGTAGGTATAACACAATTTGAACTGAAAAAATTCTTAAGTCTGCAAGTGTTAAAATAAAACCGAAAATGATAATCAATCAGTGTTTTGAAGCTTTTTTTTAGAGAAATACGAACGTTTGAGGTTTTAGGTTAGATTTTAAAATAAATACAAACATGCTTGTCGTCTCTTTCACTGAGCCCTCCTTCAAGTGAAATTTAATTAATATACCGGGTGCTGACTTGCTTTGCGGGTAATAGGGATTTAACCCGTAAAATCAAATTTTCGCGATTTCCTGCTTCCCCAATTATTTTAGGAAAAATATCTCCAAAGACTAATTAATTTGACGTTCTGACTCTGAGAAAAATTACTAGTTAGGTTTACTGTCAGATAAACAATTCAATATTGTTTTAATAAATTATAAAAAGAGCAATCACCTCTTCTCGATTGTGCACCTGTATTATAATTCCTTTGTGTAATCGATGAAAGGATTGCTTGTAGACCAAATCCAAAATAAATTTTATTACATTATCGTTTCGGTTCCTGTAGGAGTCATCTTCAGTGTAACTGAAATATACTTTAACATTATTAAAAATAACAATTTTGTACAAGGCTAATGATAACTCAAACATGTGCAAAATACTTTAGCTGTCATAATGAATTTCCAACTAATCACGTGTAAAACAATAAAAGCTTAGAAAAATAAAAGTAAAGAGAAAAACAATTAAATTTTGAGGTCGACGCCAATTTAATTGCTAAAACTTTTTAAATACTTTTATTGAATTGACGTCGACCTCAAAATTTAATTATTTTTCTATTTTTAGTGGCTTTATTTGAAGGCGGTTCAATTTTTTTTATAAAAAGTTTTATTTTTCACTTTTTAGTGGCTGTAGTTTGTCCGTTATTAATAGACTTCTTTCTTGATATATGATTACTAAAGAACAAATACTAGACCGATTTAAGTAAAAACTGTATGGGACCAATCACAAACATAAAAAATACGCGTCGAATTGATAACCTCCTTTTTTTAGGTCTGTTACAAATAAAGCAATACGAAAAGATTGTGGAGGAACGAAATAATTTCGTAAACAATGAACCAAAAATAAATGTCAATTTTTAAAATTTAAAAACTTAATATTTTCAGGTGGATTTTTTCTGTCCGTGGTTTTTATTATACATGTATATACCTAGTAATATGTTTCGGTGGCAGTGACAATATAACATTAAAATATTAATGACAGATTTTCTGCACCGTTGGTCTGATAGCTGAAAAATAACATATTATAATAAATCGGTTCATGAAAAACAAAAAAAAAGCGGAAGTAATGTTTCAATTGTATGGCAATCAGTCAACTACCATAAAGTTTTTTATTATCGATAACCATTTTGTACAAATACTTTAATTACATAATATGTCGTTGGTACAGTGCTATTAGCCAGTCTACAATGCCACTTGCGTTAGTTTCCCGATTCTTGGAAAAATTATTTCGATTTAGCTCGATAAGAATATAGTAACGGCGTATGAGATTCCATTGATTTCTTCAAATCTTAATCTTCTGGTACTTATATCTCGCGGTCAGCTTCGTGTAGCTGTAAAAGCGCAACATGATAAATGAAACAATCTAAAAAATAGTTAACAATACTAATAATAATAGATAGGGAAGAAACTGGATACTTACAAGATGTACCTCTCTTCCAATCTTTCCAAGATGGCACTTCTCACTTTTGGCAGTCCGTTGAAGTTGTGCAGTCCCCTTACGGTGTTTAGGCATAGCTACGGAATACTGGTGATCCTTCTTACGACGAGCGATGAAGGTCTCCAATGCTCTGAGGGCTTCCTCGACTTGAAAATGATCGAAGTCGATGATAGTAGCGTCCGTCTGTGCCGCTACAAGATCAGGTCAGACCGTTTTCGTGGCCACACCGATTTCTTTGAGCTTCTGCCATGTCTAGGTACATTATAACTAGTTTTGGAGCTAAAAATAACAATTTACTGAAGAACTGTCGCGCCTTGTGATTACTCGCACACTCCAATTTTGAAGAATTGTTATAAATATACAGGGTGTCCACGGAAATGTCTAACATGGGCAACTTTGTTATTATCAAAGATAGTACGGACTACGGAGATTAGTGGATGTAACCTTGCACTTTATTCTGCTGGGATGAAACTTGGCACGATTCCAGTACATATCTATAGGTAACATTTAAAAAGTGGTGCTCCTCAGCCGGTGGCGCACACATACATACATAGAAGGCTAAATAAGAAAAATTTAAATGTGACATCTAAATTTTTCTTATTTAGCCTTCTAAAAAATATCATGGCGCTAGATTCGTTTGATATTATTATGTCAATTCACTAATATAGTAAATTTATTTATACGGTAAGGAAATCAAATCATTTTGGATTGTTATAGATAGATAGATAGAGTTTTATTGGTTTCAAGTTATACATATAAATATGTTAAAAAACAAGTCAAAAAGGTAAATATAAACAAAATCAATTTCTATGGCACATTTTTTGCATCTAAAAATTCTTTGATAGAATAGAAACACTCCTTAAGTAAGTACTTATAAATAATTTTTTTAAAAAAATCTAGTTTCTTGTTCCTTGTTTCCATGGATATTTTATTAAACAATTGAATGCCTAAGTAATTAGGGCCATATGTGGTATTTTTATTATGGAAAAAAGGAACCAGAAGATTTTCTTTTTTACTAGTATTATAGTGGTGCAGAGACATGTGATCTTGAAAATTCTCTGAATGTTTTTTAATAAATATCAAACAGTTAAAAACATACTGACACGGTAGTGTTAAAATATTTAATTTTACAAACATCGGCTTGCAAGTATCCCTGGGCTTAGCATTACACATGATTCTTATTGCTCTTTTCTGCAAAATAAATAGTCTATATGCCGTGGGGGCATTGCCCCAGATTTCAAGTCCGTATAATAATTGAGAATGGAATAAGGAAAAATAAGCCATTTTCAAAACATACAGATCTACGTTTTTAGTTAGCTGTCTAAGCAAATAGAGAGTTTTTGAAAGTTTACACTGTATATTTATTATGTGATTTTTCCAAGATATTTTGTTATCAATCGTGAGACCAAGTAAATTTATGGAAGCAATGCTATCACTACAAAAAAAGCGCATCGTTTGTGTTTTCTGAATATTAAGTGTTAGCTTATTCGCCGTGAACCACCGCAGGGCCTCGGACTGTGCATGACTACTTTTATTTTGTAAATTAGATTTATCTGAGTCTTGTATTATCATAGTTGTATCATCTGCGTATAAGAAAGTCGTAGCTGCTCTAATATTAGCCACAATGTCATTAATGTACACAATAAATAAGACAGGTCCGAGGACCGAGCCTTGTGGTACCCCGTGGCACATTAATTTTTTTTCCGATTTATTTTTTCCGCAATGAACGTATTGATATCTATTTGTTAAATAGGATGACATTAAGGTTAAAGCAGTACCCCTAAAACCATAAATAAATAGTTTTTTCAGTAAAATTTCGTGTGAAACACAGTCAAATGCCTTGCTGAGGTCCACGGCAACTGCTTCATTATTTCATTGTTAGTTTAGTTTAGTTTGAACTCTTCTGATGATGGGCTAGAAACCCGAAACGATTGTTGAGATTATTAAACGCATATTTATTTTATTAAGAATTTGTCGAGAAAACATGAATTCCGCGCAGTTTTTGTTTTATTCTAAAAAACGTTAATAAGGCAACATTCCAAATTCGACTGTAACTTTTTAAGTATTGATCGTATCAAAAAACTATTTGAACATCCCTAGAGGAACTTTTTTAGAAGAATAGAATGACGTAGTGACGTGTATTTTTTTTTATTCATTGGTTTTCGGAAATCGGTGTACTTACACAAAACTCTGTATTTCTTACGGACGCCATATTGGATTTTTAGAAATTCGAGTTCTGATTAGTTTGATGTATCACATGCCACATTTAAAAAGTTTGCATTTAATGTCTCATATTAGAGACCCATTAAAAACAAACGACACGTCAAATTATAATTTAGTTCAGCCAAATTACGATTTATTATTAATTTTACACTTTAAAATCACTTTAAAATTTCGCACTACTTAATTATAATTTGACTGTCAGTTGTTTTTAATGGGTCTCTAATATGGGACGATAATAATGTGAACTTTTTAAATGTGGAATATGTGATACACCAAATTAATCAAAAAAAAAACAAACAGAATTTGAATATCTAAAAATCCAATATGGCGTCCGTAAAAAAAGAAGTTTTGTCTAAGTATCCCGAAAACCTATGAATAAAAAAAATTGCACGCTACGTCATTCTATTCTTCGTAAAAAGGTGCTATGGGGATGTTCAAATAGTTTTTCGATACGATCAATACTTAAAAAGTTACAGTCGATTTTAGAATGTGGCCATTTTAACGCTTTTTAAAATAAAACAAAAACTGCGTGGAATTCATTTGTTTCCTCGACGAATTTTTAATAGATAGATAATTTCGCACTACTTTGTCCATTTACACGACTTTTCATCTCTGATAATAACAAAGTTACCCATGTTAAGACACGTTTCCGTGGACACCTGTATAGGTACTAGAAAGGTTCCTTGCTTTACCGTGCGTTGTAATCTTTATGGGTGCAACGATGAATATAGGCCTTCAAACGATTTTTTATATACCTATAAAAATATTACGAAGAGAAATTATGTTAAAAACTGTTTAAAAAAATTTAAATATTATTTTAAATCATTTTATTAATATTTAGCTATAAATTACTTTAAATACCTATGTTATGTAATATATTGGTAGGTATCATTTATTCTTATTGTTAGTGTCTGCAGTATTTTATTTTTAGATGCCAGAAATCCAGGGGCGGATTTAGAACTTCGACACCCCTAGGCTACGAAAAGTTTGGCGCCCTTTTTGTAAAGAAGGGCATAGATGGTACTAATTATATTTGGTAGTTTGAAAAGTAAAGCAATAAAGAATTCTGATTATTTTGAAAATAACAATCGAAAAATAAACGGAAATTGCTAAGCATTGTTATTTAACAATGTTCCGCAATTCCCTATTGTTCGTAAATTTTGCTAAACAATTAAGATTAGCAGCGTTATTATGTTTTTCTTTTTTATTTTCGGGTATAGTTCGGTTATAGTCTTTCGTGAATAAAAATTTTCTGATCTAAAATATATGGTGCCCCCGAAGATTTGGCCTACTTAGCCTAGTAGTAAATCCGCCCTTGCAGAAATCACAAAAATACCAGCGAGTACGGTAGTAAAGCAACTATAAAGCCACAATGTTTCATTATAATATACGAAATGTTACACCAAAGGTTCCACCATTTTTTATTGTCATTATAATATAACAAAATAAGATAATAATATTTAATATTGCGTTACCTGTTTCTGGTATCAAACTGTGCGGTCAAAAAAATATTCCTCCATTTGAAAGTTGAGAGAAAACTTATACAAAACGTTAAAAATAACCACAAAACACCAAACCAGTTAACAATTCTCGACGTACATTTCGCCAACCAAGTTGGCATCATCAGGAGATGATTAATTCTGGTTGGCGAAACACGTACCTACGTAGAAAACTGATGAATATTAATAAAATAAAAGGTTCGATTTTAATGTTCTGGCCTTGGCAAGGTCGCAAAGTGATATTACATAAGATAGTTAAATAATAATTATTGAATGTTAAATAATCTGTAATAAAGATTCTAGATTTCTCTGGCTACATCTTCTTTCCGCGTCTGTCTCTATATAACCGCTAACTCCTCCTAAACCACGCAACGGATTTTGATGCGGTTTTCACCATCAGTTAGATAATTTTTCACGGAAGGTTTATATATAAATAGCGAACAAGCAAAGCGAGTAAGTAATGTAATTATAATATTCAAGCGAACGAGCGAAGCGAGTGAGTAGTGTTTTACCCCCGGGCTTTCTTAGCACCCGGGCGAAGCCGGACAGGGCCGCTAGTAAGTGATAGAAGACTGAACAAGTACCTATCGCTAATTAAAATCACACTACAGATCTTACAGGTGAAAGATTTAAAAAAAAATCCTGGAAAAACGTACAACTTTTAAAAAAATTATTAATTAAGTAATCTTTCACACGTAGCCAAAACTTTTTTTTTAATTCGTTTGTAGGATCTGTAGTGTGATCTTTGGCCCTTCATTTGACGTTGACTTGAACCCTTTAGCTTTAAAAATAGCGTCGAGAGAGCGGGAATCGTTTTATAAGCGAGGGAAAATGATTTGTGATGAAGAGTGCAGGGGGTAACTTCCTTTATCGAATACGCTTAAATTCAAATATTATTTCAACATAACTCAAATTAATTATAAGTATAATATACGTTCCAAAGAAATATGTGAAGTTACATAACCTGTCATTGTCAAATTAGATTTTTTGACAATGCATTCTGCAACCGGGCTTAATGTAATTTTGAGCCACTTTTTAATTCTTAACAATTTTCGTCTATAATTTTTTACTTCCCACCTCTACTATGGTAGGGAAGTAATGGATTCAGTCCGAAAACAATATTTCGAGATTTTAACAGATTTTCACGTTTTGAGACCCTAGCAATCGTTTAAGATCATTTTCTGACTGATGTCTGTATGTGTGTGTGTATGTGTGTATGTGTGTATGTGTGTGTGTGTGTATGTGGTCAATTTTTCGCCTTCGATATCTTAAGAACGGAACAACATACGGGCATGCCGATTGTTCTATTGTGTTTATCAGCCTTTAACTTAGATCTGATTAGATTTTGAGTCAAATCGGTTCAGTGGATCCTGAGATATTCAAAAAAACGTCCTCAATGTCACGTATTAACATAGGTAAAAAAAAATATAAATGAATTCTAGATGTTATAATATGAAAAAAATGTAAATATTTTTTTTCTCTAAAATGTATAGTTTTCGAGAAAAAAAATATTTTACTAAAAAAAATAAAAATTGTACGTAAATCAAGGTAACCATGATTTTTGCTATATTAAGCTAGCCATCAATAGATCACCAAACAAAAAAGAGGGCCATGCTTTTTTCAAAGAATAAAAATTAAATTGTGTTTTAAAGACCACCAACAGCTAAGGTTATTTGGGCCTAGTCAAAGAATAAAAAAAAGAGTGTTTATTTTTTGCAAATATTTACTAGGTGGGAAGTATAGGACTGGTCATCAGTCGAATTTTTTTATTAAATGCTTATAAAAATACATTTACATAAAATTAAATCATTGTTCTATAACTTAAAAAACTCTTAGTTTCAGCCCGCTAAACAGGTACCGAAAATCGAATTTTAAATAGCGGCATTGTGAAAAATATATTTAGGTACATAAAACTAATTCTTCGTATTTATTGCTCTGCAACTAAAAATTTAGAAAAATATGTTGAGTGACATTTAATTTTTAGTAGAATCGTTATCGGTAACAGTTATTACTAAGTTAATGAGCTGACGAACCAGAAAGGTATTTTCTAACGATATTTTGCTTGATAACTGATTAATTATTGGAATTATGAGAATTTGAAATTTAAAACTGCAACTAATCTGTGGTACGTGTAAAATAACAGGTATTTGTATTTTGAATATCCGCCCCAAACGTTAAAATGACATATTAATCGCAGTTATTTAGTGGAAACTATAAATGACATGTTTACTTTGTTTACCTATTTGAAATTGAACAAAAATTATAATATACATGAAGGAAAGTTCACATATTTGAAAGATTGACAACCTGAAATGTAGATTGAACAAACATAATCGTTGATTATCTTGTTCAACAATAATTTAGTGTAGTATAAAACGAAAAAAAAACAACAAATATTTTTACAATAGAAACTCTATAGCTCGAATGTGAAGAAAAATGCTAAAAATTTTGAGTAATAAAATTTCTAGATACACGGTTTTTAACAGTTACAATTTCAACTTACATAGGCATAATGTATATGTATGGTTTTTCGAGTTGTAGAGCTATCGTGAAATAAAAATTCGACTTATAGATGTGTACTTTTATAACCTACTTTGATTTAAAGATGCTGTAAAGTATACACGTCGTTAATTAATTCGATAGCAATGCTGTTGTTTACATGGCGTTGCTATGGTTCGTCTATTACAAGTCCCCAGTTCCCGGGTTCTAGCCCAAGAGCTGGTAAAAGTGTCAATTGGATTTTCAATTTATTATTAAAAAAAAAATAATGATTTGAAAATATGAATTGGTGCTAGGCCCAAATAACCTTAGCTGTTGGTGGTCTTTAAAACACAATTTAACAATTTTTCGTTTAATTCGAGATGAGTTCGCGAGACTGGAACTTCAAGTTACAGAGTGTAATATGTTTTTACATAGTATCTCGTAGGGAAATCAGAACATTTATTTCAAGTTATAGAGTTTAAAGTATTTAAGTTATAGATTTGTTTGGGTTTCAGCGGAAGGGAAGGTCTAATTTTTTCGACTTAGGATTTAGGCTTAACTAATTTCCTACTGTATTATAATCTATAATATCTTCTTTACATAGTATAAAATGAAGTCGCTTTCCGCGTCTGTCTGTCTGTTTAACCGCTAACTACTCCTAAACCACGCAACGGATTTTGATGCGGTTTTCACCATCAGTTAGATAATTTTTCACGGAAGTTGTATATATATAGTGAACGAGCGAAGCGAGTGAGTAGTGTATTGCACCCGGGCTTTCTTAACACCCGGGCGAAGCCGGACGTAGCCGCTAGTAATATATAAAGAGGAAAAGTTTGTGACTTTGTGACTTTGTATGTAGGAGGGTAATCTCTGGAACTAGTGCACCGATTCTAAAAATTCTTTCATTAACAGAAAGATACACTATCCCTGAGTGATATAGACTATATTTTATTTTGATAATTTTCTCGCGGGGGGAAAGGAGGTGAAACTGGAGTGTAGGATTTTTTGACTAATCAACGCCCAGGCCAAATCGCTGAAGCTATTATACTGATACGCTTCGCAGGTGGAGAATTTTGCGCGGGGGGATGATAATAAATCATAAATTCCTAGCACTCGAGCGAAGCCAGACGAGACCGCTAGTGTTTAATAAATCTGTGTACAATAAAATTTGATCAAAATACGTTTTCCAGCAAAAGCAAAATAATTGTCGTTTGATCTGCTAACGCTGCGTTTATGTGCAGACATTCCTGCATAAAATGTTGTAAATTTTGGAATCGTTAGGAAGCGTTTAAACGATACTTTACTGTATTTAATTATTTATCAATCTCAGTATCAGTATTGAAATAATTAAATTACTTGAAATGAAAAACAAAAAAAACACGAACTTAGGTTTCATCCATCTGATAACGCGAAACAAAAATGTGAGATTATTGATATATTTTCAAACTAGCTGTGAGAACTTGTTTTCTAATCTATTATAAACAAATTATTTTTTCAAATTTATTATACATTCGAATGTTTTATTTAGGTAACGTATAACTGTATACGGACTCCAGTCGTCATGTAGATTTTACTTACATTTTTATCGCATTCGCTGAATTTTTGTGGGTTTGTTGGGGAGGGGGGAGTGAAGGAAATCATAAATCCAGATTGTTGACCTCCTGCGATGAACGGAAGTGCCGCCATTTTGATAAAGAAGAGTTAGAATCGTTTTTTTAAATATCTCGCAAATTATTTGTGTTACATCGAATTTCGACCCGTCATTTTATCGCTCGAAGTTCTCTACATTTTTGGCCCCTTGTTTTTTTTTGTAAAATAAAAAAATTAAAACTGAGTTCATATTGCAATTGAGTCTATAAACGATTTTTAGTGTTCCGTGCAAACGAAACACTTATGGAATCACTTCGGTGTCCGTCCGTCTGTCACAGGCGATTTTCTCTGAAACTATTTGAAGTAAAAATTTGAAACTTTTTTTCCAGGACTCCAAAACAATTCTAAAAAAAAAACCCGACTGCACAAAAATTACACAACTAAAAGAAGAAAACAAGCTGGAAAACTTAAAACCTTAGACGTCGTAGGTGGGGTCCTATTTTGTCTGTTTATTTTTTAATGGGTCCCCACCAGTTGGGTCTAAGATTTTAAGTTTTCCTATACTTGTTTTCTTTCTTTTAGTTAGTGTAATTTTTGTGCTGTCGGGTTTTTTGTTTTTTAAAAATAATTAATTTTTATTTTCTTCGTTATAGTTTATTTTTATAGTTAATTTGCGTTCTGACAATATGGCGTATAACGTCCGTCATATTGAATTTTCCTTGACATCATATAAGTACCCAGTGTCACTCGTGAGACTATGACGAATCTATCGACACCTCATTTATCAAAAATCCATCAAGCTGTTGCTGACTTCTATTTTTTTCGCGTTGTGTGTGTGTGTGTTGTGCCGTGCGCACTGACTTTGCTGCACATTTTTGTCACATCAGTTTTCTGAGATTACTGTCGAAAGCGCCGTTGCTATAGGATCATCGGAGCCTCTGGCAATATTTTGATTTCGCTCTCTTTGCTTGAAAATAATAATATTCGCATCGTTGATTTCGCTAATTGCGCCCTCTCAGGGTTAGCACCCCTGGCGCAGAGCCCGGTTGCCAGGCCCTAGCTACGACGCTGACTGTTGAATAAATTGGATGGGGGGGGTAAATGTTCACACATCAATAAAATAACGGAGATGTGTAACGATTTAAAGGATATTATGTTATAGAAGTATAGGTATCTTGTGTATAGTGAGACTTCGTTTTTTGCTTCTTGTTTAGTGTTTTACTATTTTCATTCTACTATAGGTATCTTATTTATATACGATATAGGCATAATACAGACAGTGAGCGGCTGCCGGCTGGTGTACTTCATATTATGGAGTTCATACAACCTTCAAAATAATGCAATCGCAATGTAGAACGGAACTGAAGGAAAAACTCGCGCTGCTATAATGATAATCTGTATTAAATATGTATAAAAAGAATATAATATCTATACAAATTGCGAAATAATTAATGAAACAAATAGCAGGTATTTAAGTAAGCAGTAAACAAGTTGGAATACGCATAAAATACATGGTAGTATGCGTTATTTATACATAGCACATTGCAGCGCATAATGTAGGTTACACTGCTATATTATAGGCTTTAAATACTTATAGCTATATACAGAGCGTTCATCAGTCATCTTCTTTTGGTATTATTTTCTCTTTGAATTTCCTAAGATATAAAAATGTTGTAAATAGTTTAACGTCTGTATGAAATATTTATAAAAAATAAAAAATGACCAAATTCACAGACAAGTATTTGGTCATTTTATATTTTATTATATAATGTTTCGCCATATGTTAAAATTAATTGTAATTGCTTCAGAAATGTTTAAAAGTAACAGCTAGGGTTGCCAGATATCTTGATGGTCAAATCAGGACAGGTTAGGTTATAACAAAAAATTCTAAAATTAGAAAAGTCGTATTTACGTAAAAAAATCGAATTATCGCGTAGTAAATAATATTTATTAAAAAAAACAAATTATTTTGTAAAAAAATGTATAAAAAACATAACTAAACTTTAAAATCACAACTTTAAGAACAAAAAACTCAAAAATAATCTTTTAATTTTTAGAACAAAACTTATAAATCACAGATACAAAACGGATTTTTAATTCTAGTTGTACTTTTGATTCGATTTGGCTTTTTGTCATTGCATATAGCGACTGCGACGAGTTCAGAAATATGTGCGTGTGCCAGTGCGCGTAAACCCAAACATTCAAACATAGGGCTAGACAAAGTAGAGGTTAAAAACACCGAGCTAACTCGAGGCTTGTCGAATGAGGCCGCTGTCGGTTTAAAAACGCCATATAATTAATATAAATCAAAATAGGTCAGACCGGGACATTTAGATATCCCGAAAAGTGTATTCGAGACATCTTGACTTAAGACTCAAAATCGGGACAAGCCAGATTAAACGGGACGCCTGGTAACCCTTGTAACAGCTAACATTTTTATTGGAAATTAAAAATTCTTTTTCTTATTCTTTGATTCTGTAAGTAGGTATACTTTTTAACAAAATTTTCGTAAATTTTTCAAAAATTATAAAATGATTTCCTATTTTGAATGTGATTTTAGGATGTTTTTTTATGAAAGCAACTATAGTTTGCTTTACAGTTTATTTGAATAGTCGACTCTCGCATGTAGTGTGTTCAACTTGAAATTGCTATATATAAGAAAAGATCGGTTTCCACTCTCGGGCACTGTGGAGAAATCGGTAACTCACCTAGCCGGAAACTGAGAGTTTCGAGTTCAAGTCCCGACAGTGGTCATTTGATTTTTTCTTAGATATAGCTCAAAAATCATGGCAGCCTAGCTGTCGATATTTATTATTTTCACCTCTAATTGTTATGTGAATAATATGGTGTAGATATAAAGGGTTTTTAAATCGATTGATTTTGTCATATTATACCAATTAACTATAGTTTAGTTCAGAATTTCATAATGCAATATAAGTGGAACAGTATTTCTGCATGGGAAAATCTAAGGAAGAGTTTGCTTTACAGTGTTTTCTTGCTTTTCAGTTCCATTAAGCTTTTAGTAACTAAGTTTAAGTGCATACAATTTCCGAACTGAACTTAAGGGGGCGTCCATTAATTACGTGAGGCGTTTAGGGGATGAAGGGGGTCGAGCCGAACCTCATCCAATCTCACGTGGGGGAGAGGGGGGTCTCGACAAATATCACGTAATTTTTTTACCCGCAAGAAACTGTAAAATTGCGAGAAAACTGGGTTAAATTAAGTAAAACATGTTTCTCTACTAAAATATAGCTAAATCTTACACAATAATATTTATCGCGGTTATGCCAACGCCACAAAGTATTCTAGACTACGTTCTTAGATGTCTTAAATACTAGTCTTAAATAAAAATAATTAAGCTAATTATGTTTTTTTAAATTAATCCAAGTTCCAACGCATTCAAGCACAGATTAACGTATTTACACTAAAAACACGCATTTTGAAAAATCTCACGTGAGATTAGGGGAGGGGGTCGAGCAAAATCTTACGACATCTCACCAAGAGGGGGGGGGGTCAAAAAATCGGCAAAATCACCTCACCTAATTAATGGTATAGTTCACGGTACACATCTCGGTTTTTCTTTGAAACAACATGACGTACAGAGATCATGAAAGGACGTAACGTCGCAGTTGCTTCGTATATAGTCAAGTATTATTATTGTAGGGAGAGCGACCTTAAATTTTGTGATGTTAGAAATATATGGAAACTAATAACCAATAGTTTAATAAAACACTATTTTGACAGTTTGATGGAAGTGTGAAAATATGAATTAGTACCTAATAAGAAATAACAACGAAAGTGCGATATTAGGGAACAAAATGGAACACAAACTACAAACTGAATATTAAAAAAAGCGGTCAAGTGCGTGTGGAACTCGTGCTACGAGGATTCCGTACCGCTACAACAATTATATTAGGTAGACAATATTCTGTGAAAATTTCAACCGGCTACATGTTACGGTTCCAAAGATACAGCATTTAAAAGATTTTTCCGTTTATTGTGTGGGAAGGGGACACCCTTTAATTTTTACTTTTTGTGATTTTTGAATTTTTCGCTTTACTTGTGCTGCGAGACCTTGCTTCTTGTCAAATTTCATGATTCTAGGTCAACGGGAAGTACCCTATAGGTTTTTGATGAGTGATTTTGCGAATATCAAAATAAGTATAGGACCCCCTTTAATTTTTACTTTTTGTGATTTTCGGATTTTTCCCTTTACTTGTGCTGCGAGACCTTGCTTTTTGCCAAATTTCATGATTCGAAGTCAATGGGAAGTATCCTATAGATTTTTGATGAGATGACAAAATGGCCGTATCTTTTGATTGCGTTGACCTTGAAGCTTAAATTCTTTACACCTTTAAGAGACCGTAGACCTTAGTATTTCGTATAAATTTCAAGTTGATATCTCTATCCGTTCCTGAGAAAATGGGTCTTGCCTGACGGACACTTAGCCAGCCAGCCGGACAAACGACCCTAAAAAAAGAAAATACTAACACTTTTTTCCGACGTACATTAATTCTCTAAGCATCATCAGAAGATGATTAAAGGTAATCATCTAATGAAGATGATAACATGATTAGCGAAACGTCCGTCGAGAAAAAGGTGTTCCCTTGCCGGGATTAATCCACTATACGTTCCGAATGTGAGTCTATAGTGATCTCACCATTAGGCTGTTCACTCGGTAGTTACTGCATATAATATAATATGTGCATCATTACATGGCATAGACGTACTGTAGCTACAGATAGGCCCGGGTGGGCCATGGCCATTGGCCCATGCTTTGGCCCGTACGATAACCCAAGACGTAAGTTTGTTTAGCAATTTAATTATTGAATAAACTAAAAGGATCGGTTTAAAATTTAGTACCTTCCTGAACTGTGTTGTTTTAGCGCGCTTGTGTTATAAATTTGCATTTTTTCTTGCTCACCGTGCATTAAAAGCCGACAATTGGTTATTGGGGTTAAATGCTTGTGGTTTTACATTGTCATTTTTATGGAATTCAAGGCATCTTGGTTTAAATCATATATGGGATTGAAGATCTACATCAGTGTAGCCCAACCCTGGCTCATGCAAAAAAAAATGCTAACTACGTCCCTGCTGCATGGCTATATTATAACGGGGAGCAACAGTTCAATTTTTTTAATTGCCGTAATAAATAAAATGAACATCTGTATATGTTCACATATTATACTAGGTTAACTTGTTACTGGGTTTGGTACACCGAACGCGCATGCAAACGACAAACCTGTTAATATTCCTGACAACGTAAAGGCCACTGTATATACTATATACACACGTCATGTAAGACCGAGAATATTATTGACGTTTACCTCCATATTATTGAAGATGACTATATCTAAATTTTTACAACGGTACGTAGTGCTTATGTACAGGTGTCCAACTTTCGTAGGGTTTGCGAATAGCCGAGGATGTAGCAATACCGTTGTTTATACGGCGTTTCCATGGTTCCGCTATATTACAAGCCTCCAGTTGGAATTCTTTGTACATTGTACCTATAACGAACTTGAAAACCCAAAATTAATTGGTTTTAGGCCGGGCGCATACATGTTATATATCTACAATTATTGTTTCACGATAAAACAGTTTTGTCGAGTTGGGTACGTGTTGCGATTTCAATTTGACTAAACTGTTTAGTTGTAAGAGGTGCGAATACATTCAATTAGTTGTGCCACAATTTCACTATTAAACTTGGGCAGTTGAACAACTATGTAGTCGAATGTATGGGCACGTCTATACACAGCTCTAGAATAAGCTGCCGACGATAGTTTAGTCAAAAGGCGATCGGTGTGGTTTTACGATTTTTTAGTCGGCCAACTATCGTGTAGTATGTATGCGTACTCCCATCTACCTTTTGACAAACAACTAAACAGTTGTGCGATTAAAAATTGTATGTATGCGCGGCCCCTATCTCTAGGTATAGGTACTTAAAAGATGGACATAAATATTAAATATGGATCTATAAATACCTTCCAAGCATCTAATTACTGATATAAGGAATACATTTTAAATTAAATAAACATTTATTTAATTTAATTTGCACTTAAGAACTTAATTTTATAACAATTGCTTCGCACAACACAGTGGTGTCGTCAGACAAAGATCTTAAAGATCATAGTGGCTTAGTCAAACGTGATCTTAAAGATCCTTGTCTGACAAAGTTACTGTGTTGTGCCGTTGGGCCCGTTGCAAATAAAGTTCTTAAGTGTAAATAAATTAAAACATTGTTTAATTTTTAAAATGTATAGGTATAACATTAATTTACATCAATTAGTAACCGGCCATAATATATCTATCATACTATATTTGATATTGTAATAGTATTTAAACTCAGCGATCACGTGTTTAAAATCTGGCATTGATATTTGATATTCCTGTGACAGTTATATTACTTGCATATTAGTGAAACCAATAAGGTTAGTGCCACATAAAATGATTATTAAAAAGTTGTATTCAATTTGTCTAATGGCAATTTTAAAGGCAAGAGTTATGTTTAGAAAATTTAATTTATTGAAAGTTGACACTGCATAGAGGTTTACATTATATTTGAGAGTACATTATGTATGTCAGAGAAAATGTGCAATTTATTGTTTAATGATGACGATTATTTATGTAGCTATTGCAACGATATGAATGGAAGACAAAAAAACGTGATTTTTTGTCTAGCAATCGAGATCATGAACCCTTGGACCTTGGTGTCTGAAGTACATTGTTTGATTTTGGTTCAAATGTTGCCTAGACAAAAAATGGGTGGGAATCGAAAGATCTTGTCATAAATAACAACTTTTTCTAATACACCAAAATTATTTATCCTAGAGGAACAGAAATATCGTTTCATCTATGTTGATGTTAATAAGTAGGTATAAGTAATAGTAGATTGTACATCTAGTCGCGTAATGAGTCATAATATCTACTCACGAGATATATATGGTATTTTTGGCCATACCCACTATAAAATAGCTGGTTTTCACTTAATTTTCAGTATTTTCAAAAAATTTTGACAGTTCAGTTGTGTCGCCAACTTCACTCCTATAGGAGGAGTCAAGTGCGGGGATTCGCTGTGATCAGACGTGTGTCAGTGTGCTGTGTTTATTATAATCAAAAGTATAACTATACACCATGTCCCAGATTCATGTATACATAGGGAAAATAACATTAAGAACATTTACAATTTTATAGTAAGCTATGGGCCATAAGACCTAATGTAAATATGTAGGTAGTAGATGCTTTGATTTTTTTTTATTAAGGAGGTTCGACTACAAAAATAAAGATTCCTCTCTCTTGAGAGGGATTCTAACTAATGAGATAATAACAATAAAATCTAAGAGTGATTCTAACACAAGTGTTAACAATACTCCACCGATAAGGACTGCGCTCCATGTTTAACAACAAATCGGTACTGTTTTCCCCCTATAATGCCGAACCTCCATTAAATGACAATATTAAACAAAAACCCAAATACCCCAGAAAAGATAAAATTTCCTCCTGTCATATTACATAATGTAAACAATTATCAAAAAATAATAAAAGATATCTCAGAACGTATCGGAACAACAGAATTTACCATTAATAATACAGGTGAATCTTTAAAAATCAACCTAACATCCATCGAAGACTTTCGTCAACTAACAAAATTTTATGGCGATCATAATATTAGCTATCATACGTTCCAAACGCCCTCAGATACACGCTTAGAGTCGTAACAACATCAATCACCGAAGATGAAATTAAAACCGAACGTTTGCAACATTATTCTATTCTTAAAGTTGTCAGGCTATTAAATAAAGACAAAAAACCAATACCACTAGTAGTGGTTGATCTAACAAGCAGTGAAGCAAACAAGGAAATATTTAATCTTGATAGATTATACTATTTAGAAGTTACAGTTGAATTACGTAGGAAACACCGCGACATTCCACAGTGCATAAGATGCCAACGGTACGGACATATAGGCCGAGAGCTAGTGACAATTTTTTGGTTTTATTTATTCAAGGCCTTATTTTTGTGAAGATGTTGAGGGAGGTATATTAAAGTGCCCTGAGTAAGGGATTTTGCTAGATAGCGGTATGGGAGGGATGCAGACCATCCCCAACATGTAACAAAAAAAAATGATCATAATTATTATTGCTTCAAGGCTGAAATTGTTTGTATAGCTTGTCGGTGACCCAATAATGCCTTTATAATATTTGCAGATCGATTGGTCAGTATTAAAGGGGTGGCAGATCACCCTAAATGTGTAATGTACCCGACGAAATTTATATTATTAGTTCAAGGTTAAAATTTTAATATGTTGTTACGGTGACTGTTTTAAGCATATATTCCAATTTGCAGAATAAAATGGCGGTATTAACTCCCTCTCTTATAGAGGGAAAATTGCTCGCCTAGGTTTTTATATCATTATGTAGGCGGAGATCGCAAGGTGTGGTGCATTCAGGAAAAACCGACTTTTCATATGAGTAATTGCGATTTTTCAGTTTTAAGGGAAAGCCAATTTTATTGTGATATAGTCGAATATGAAAAAAACACGAAATACATAGGAATATGACGTGGAAAAATGGCACAGCTTTGTATTTTTTATTTATTGTAGATTATAGACGTGTCGACAACTTAGGTTATTAGAGTCTTAATACAAAATAGTATAAAACAAAGTCGTCCGGCCGCGTCTGTCTGTGTATTCGACTTAAGACTTTTAAACTTCTTGATGGATTTTGATGCGGTTTTCACCATCATTTAGGCTTACGTTGACTAAACCATATGTTTATCTTTTACGGATGACCCACAGTAACAATTTTTGTCTTTTAAAATTTGATTAAAAATAAGAGTTCACTTACGAAGACTTTTTGAACAACTCAGTATTAATCCTTATCAAATTAAATATGTTAGTAACGTTAAAGTTAAACATTTAGTACCTAGGTATAGATAAAATCTGTAATTTAAATGAATACCTACTTTAGGAGCTAGTGCAGATTTATTAAATACTATGGGTTAACATTATTGTACAGGATATGTCATTAAAAAAATGAGTGGGGAGTTTCTCATGGAATGAATTAATCTGAAATGTATTTTTAACGTACAATAATGAAATTATCGAGCCGTTGCCGAACTTTTTAGCAACCCTGTATGTACTAGTATTAGTATAATATGTTGATCGAAATCGGTCATTGTTTTTTTTTATTTTTTCCAAAACTAATTTCAGAATATTATACAATTTGTTCCATTTTATGCTTGTTTTCTAAGAAATGATTAATAAATATATTTGCATTGAACTAAATACATAAATTTTAATGAATTACAACATAAATAATGTAAGCAGGTATCAATTAATGTTTCAGACAGAAACTGCTCGTCGTTTAATTAAATATAATATATTCTAGCTTTAAAATTTTCAAGAATTTTCAAAGGAAACATATTACACTGTAGCCCAGTAAAATTAGGTTTTGACTATAAAAAAAACTTTTACAAGCTAGATTTTTGTGTGGACCTTTATTTTTATGTCCTAAACTAAACCTCAAAAGTCCCCTTCGATAGCACCCCCGCAAATAATTTTATGGGGGGTTATTCGCAATTATCTAGGCAACTATCAATTTTTCGAGGAAAAAAAGACTATGTTATCAAAATTGTAGTTCATAAAATTTTCTACAAAAGGGTCCTTTGACTTTTTTCGTATAACAGTTAATTCTCGAGATCTCATAGAATGAAATGTCAAAAACATCTGTAATATAGTGCAGGCGCGAAGAGTCCGCATTAAAAACCTGACTACTATTTAACATTTATCTGAAACCTAAGGTGAAGGAAAACGCAAATTGCCGGATTTCACAGCTGGTCCTTTATTGTCTCTCACTCATACCTCACTTGTCAGTTTTGTACTTTGGAAGAAGTTAGTTGCAGTAGCAAAAACTTTGAAACATGAAATTTAAGGATACATTTCTTTTATAAGGTATGTACCCACTAAGAAAGGATTGTTCAAATTTTCACTCGTAAGGTGGTAAAAATTAAATCTGTAAAAACACGTTTATCCCTTTACGTTATAAAAGGAATATATCCTCCAAATTTCATGTTTCAAAAAGCAATAGTATGGACATAATGATTAAATCTATAGAAATACATTTACCCCTTTTCATTCTCTTAGGGATTGAATTTAGAAAAATCCTTTCTTAGTGGGTGCCTACGTTATAGAATAAATGTATCCTACAAATTTCATGTTTCAAAGTTTCTGCTACAGCAACTAACTTCATCCAAAGAACCAGCTTGAAATCTGGCAAACTGTATTTTTCTCTATTTTGGGTTTCAGATAAATCTATACTAATATTATAAAGCTGAAGAGTTTGTTTGTGGGTTTATACGCGCTAATCTCAGAAACTACCAGTCAGATTTGAAAATTTATTTTTATATTAGATAGCCCGTTTATTGAGGAAGGTTACAGGTTATTCGAGTTTTTTTTAATTAAACCCCAAAGGGGGTAAAACGGGGATGTAGGATTTTTTTGCCTATCTATTCTAAGCTAATTAAAGCTGAAGAGTAACTTTGTGTGTTTGTACGCGCTAATCTTAGCAACTACCCGGAAGTACCAATCTGATTTGATCTTGGTTTTTAGTAGTTTAAAGTTTTTGATTAAAAAATGCTCATTTTAACCTTGAAATCGTATTCAGCATCTGAAAATATGCATAAACTGAACATCAATCAAATCAGGCCATTATAATTAGAGAACATTAATGTTGGTCGCTGTATTGAATTTTAAGGGCCACTGAGATAATTTTGAGGTGACGCAATATCCTGAAATGATCTTTAGGGCATTCCCTTTCATTACTTTAGATTTCATATATACCGCTGCACTATTACTTTTCAATTGTTTCGTTAATTTCATTCTTTTGGTAATATTTTAAATCTGTTCTAGTTTAGTACCTACTTGTACATTTTTTCGATTCTTTTAAAGAAACTGAAAAAAAATTTATTGAGATGCTAATATTTATAAATTTTATTTTAAAGTTTGCGGAACGAGTAGGGATTGGCATTAGAGAGGGAGTAGCTTCTTCGAATTTTTATATTTTGAAGAATTATAAATAAATAAATATTTGAGTTTACAATAAAATTATTCAGGGGAAAGACATGTAGCGAAATATGGACAACAGAGTGTGTTCACTACTTTTTATACGTGTTTCGCTGGGACACCGTGTGGCGTGTGTACTTAATAATGTATTTCGATAATTTAGACGTGAACTATCAACAAACTTAAAATAGGATGCATTCATGTCTGTAATAATAAAATCATTAATTATAAAACAGTTTCTTGTATTGAATGTTGAATATATTGACGATTTTCTTTTTTAACATGTAAGATTCCTGTTATGCTCTAAAACACATAAAATTGTTGTTATTTGCTTTAAAATGAATAATATTTTGGTTGTTGTAAATGTAATATATTTATTCATAAAGCTATAATATTGAACATAATGTGTGTAACTTTAAGACTAACTTGTACTAGCTAATTTCGAGCTCTCGCATGAAGTGATTTCAGCGGTACATTTTGTTATATATAGGAGAAATTATAAATGACTACTAGGGGCACTGTGGAGTAAGAAGATGCCTCCAACGCGAAATCGGGTTATTCCTTAATTTGCTTATACCGCGCTGCCGCAGTTCAGCTCTAGTATCATGGCCAATTGGACATTTGTTCATAGGATTTTTTGCTTGATATGGCCTCAGGAATATCTTCTTCAGTTTGTACAGTATGTCATCAACACCCTGTATATTAAACTTTTGATAACAAGTGTCACGCATCTTTTGAAATAAAACTAAATAATTAAAAACCCGACTGTGCAAAAATTAGACTAACTAAAAGGAACAAAACAAGTCGGAAAACCTTCTCAGCACCTTATTCATATGTGATTAGATAAATGTAGAGTAGTTAATGATATCAGTCAACTTCAAAACGCTGCAGGCGGGGACCTATTAAAAAATAAACAAAAGAAAAAAATAATGTCCCCATCTATTGTGTTTTGAAGTTAACTGATATCATAATAACTGCTTTACATAATCTATACCAATATTATAAAGCTGAATAGTTTGTTTGTTTGTTAAAACGCGCTAATCTCAGGAACTACCAGTCCGAGTTGAAACATTTTTTTTTGTTAGATAGCCCGTTTATTGAGGAAGGTTATATGCTATTCGAGTTTTTTTAAGGGGGTAAAATTGGGGTGTAGGATTTTTTGACTATCTGTACTAAGATACTATACAAATATTATAAACTGTAGGCAAGTACGCGAAGCGAGAACAACGACAGGCGATTTCGCTTCGCAGGGAGATAATTTCTCGCGGAGAGGGATACATCAAATTCTTATCTCTGGAACTACTCAATCGATTCTTAAAGTTCTTTCACTAATAGAAAGTTTCACTATCCCTGAGTGATATAGGAGCTATATTTAATTTTGATAACTTTCTCGCGGGGGGATAATTCCCGTGGGATAGTAACAAAACGTAATTCAGAAATTCTTTTGCATTTTAGCGTGTAGGCGGAATCCTACTAATATTATATAAACACCACCAGTCCGACTTCGCTTAGCACGGGAGAATTTCTCGTGGGGGGGATAATAAATTATAAATTCTTAGCACCCGGGCGAAGCCGAACGGGGACCACTAGTAATATAATATAATAGGTAACTATATACACGTGAATAAGATGTTGAGAAGGTTTTTCGACTTGTTATTTTCCTTTTAGTTAGTGTCATTTTTGCACAGCCGGGTTTTTTGTTTACTTAAATTCTTTTGTATTGTTACAAAACTGTTTTCTGAGTTGGCGGAAAAAATATTTATTTGCAATAATTAAAAATACAACAACAATAAATGCGACAACGAAAAGTCAATTCTAACAATAAAAAAAAACTTAAACGGTAATTATTGAACTAAACGAGCCACTTAAATAACACTTAACAAACAACTATATATACAAGGATTATTTATTTGTAATTATTTATGTCAGATTTATTTTTTATTTCGCTGTTCAACACTGTCACAGTACAATCTACACTGACTGATTCCCGTTGACGGATCAATATTTATTTCACTGTACTGACTGATTCCCGTTTGCGTGACACCGTCGACTGATTCCCTGACTCACTCGTACTTCGCTTATATAGGTCGCGCAGCCCAGCCTAGTACGTTCTCGCGTTCTCTAGAACATACCGGCAGGTACTCGTTGTTTCGATACCATTCCACGCTTTACTACTGTGACGTTTCTTTCTCGTGATTTCTATTGACGGCAGTGGCGTAACATCTTGGGGTTTGCTACAGTATTATTTGATTTACAAGATTTGTAAAAAGCATGCTTATTTACATAACTCATCGTATTTACTATAAATGATTAGGTACTTATTGGGTAACTATGCTATAGAAAATGCATTTTAATTCAGTGAAATAATATTTTTAACAAAAAATGTCTATAATGTAATCGATTACGTTAATAAATAATGTCGAAACCGGATGACAGTAATATTGCATATTAAATAATAATATTGAAACATCTTTAATTTAACATTATTATGTACCTACATATACATACCCATATAGATAAAAATATACACATATGATTATGGCGGTGTACAAGACAGTTGTGTGTACATGTGAAGAGTTTTTGTTGTATTACGTAGCATACTAATGTTTCTCAACCAGTGTTCCGTGGAATCCTGTAAGGGCTCTGCAATATTGACGAATATTTTTTAATTCGCAATTTTCAAGAAAATCAAATTTTAGGTAGTGTTTTGTATGTAAATAATAATTCCTTTTCAGTTGTTTCGTTGTCATATTATGAACTAATAAATTATAGCTGTTTATGTTTGGGGAACGTGATGTTTTACTCTAGCAATGGGGCTTGAGAATGACCGAGCGTGTAGCAGTGCTGTTGTTTACATGACGTTGCTATGGTTCCTCTATTACAAGTCCCCAGTTTCCGGGTTCTAGCCCGAGAGCTGGTAAAAGTGTCAATCGGATTTTCAATTTATTATTAAAAAAAAATAATGAATTGAAAATATGAATTGGTGCTTGGCCCAAATAACCTTAGCTGTTGGTGGTCTTTAAAACACACACAATTACTCTAGTAATGCAGACTCATTGAAACACCTAACTATTAGAGAAGTAGCAACATATTTTTATAGAAACTATTATATGTTTTATAATATTTAAAAAAATTATATTCTTTTAATTGTTAATCTTCATATTATTATTATAAATGAATTTTTATTGTTATTTTGTTAAAGTAATATTGGTAAAATAATGTTTAAAAGTTTATAAAATAATTGTTATAAAAAGGATTCAAATATTATTATTTTAAAAGATAAAAGTTAACAGTAGTAGTATATATGATACACTCTTACACTACGATCTACTTGTGCAATCAGGTTGTTCAGTAAAATTGCTGTAGGTATATTATAGACAAAAAAAATTAAATTACAAAAAATTACCTGAACTGTAAATTTAACTGCAAATTATAGAAACATAACTTATCACATTTACAGCACAGTAAAGGTTTCTAATACGACTTACAAACCAAATGAAGTTTGAGTTTCGGTAAATTTTTCAGTTCAAGTTATTTTTTTTATTTATAATCTCTACATAGTATAAATTGAAGATGCTTTTCGCGTCTGTCTGTCTGTTTAACCGCTAACTCCTCCTAAACCACGCAACGGATTTTGATGCGGTTTTCACCATCAGTTAGATAATTTTACACGGAAAATTTATATATACATATATATAGCATAATTAATAAATAATAATAATTAATAATTAATTAATTAAATTCGTAACCCGACCGTAAGAATTCGCAACATACTTATATCATAGAAACGACCGTACATAACTGTTCCACTCGTAGCGTAGAGGTAACGTCGCAGCACTCTATGTACAGGGACCCGGGTTCGGAAACTGACGGCATCGTAGAATTTTTGGCTTTTTTTTCTAAATTCTACATGGTATTTATTTATATATTTTTTATTTTTGTTTTATTCTTTCTTTGACAAAAATTATATATAAAAGCGAACGAGCGAAGCGAGTGAGTAGTGTATTTATAATATTCAAGCGAACGAGCGAAACGAGTGAGTAGTGTATTGCACCCGGGCTTTCTTAGCACCCGGGCGAAGCCGGACGGGGCCGCTAGTTTAGCATAAATTAATTGAGTGCCGTTTATGGTTTGAGAATAGCCGAGCGTATAACGATGCCGTTGTTTATAATGCGCGTTTCCATGACCATGACAAGTTCCCAGGTTATAATCTCAGAATTTAAGTCGGGAATTTTTTCATATAAAAATGCTCAAAACGAGGTCCTTTTTCTGAATCCGTTGAAAAATATACCACTGCTACTTAAAATTACAAATGTTCTGAGGGAGGCGGTTGGAGGTGAGAAACGATACGACATCTATGCCAAGTTGTGTTCCCCTATCGATTATTCAACCCCCCCAAAGTTTCCTATTAACAATGAAATGCGTGAAATGTTTTCTCGTGGACACCCGGTATAGATAATTAGTTTATTTTAAAAAAACAGACGTAAACAAATAATAGATAATTGGTGTTCAAAGGCTGGTTAAAAGATTGAGAATCACTGTCATATCGTACAGGTTGAAGTATTATGTATAAATAATAATATGTGCGCCTGCATTATGCAACTATTATGCAACGGCAATAGCGCTTATGTATTATAATTATTACTTTTCGAAAGCTGTTTATTGCATTTTAATTCTTCAACACTGCTCCATATCACGGTAAATTGTGTGTGTGTGTGTATTTATTATACTTACCTACACAGACAAATGTCACTGGCCTTAGTGTATCATTAGTTACTTCAGTGAAAGTTCTCTGTAGAAATGCTTTAATAACTACATTGTCATTTCTTTGTCTTATAGCATATTTTTGCCCGATGGTGTTTATACAGTTTGACCATCGTCGGACAAACTATATAGCTTGGTCCACTTACATACTTGCGTTCCTGATTGCTGTATGCTGGACGGCGTTTATACAGTTCGGCCGTCGTCAAAAGTATTTTGCTCGTTGAAAAATTAATACAAACAGACCCTTTTTTATGGTCTCTAAAAGTTCGGCTCGCGCGGTAAGCACACACTCGTTCTGGTATAAATGCAATATAACCTTAAGAGAGTAATGTAAATGTCAGATTCGTCACTTTAGACACGTTATATACAATATTTTTTGCAACAACTGCTTCAAAAGGTCAATTTTAAGCAAATAAATCACAATTTGGGTAAATATTTTATTAGTGACATTATAGCAAAGTATTCTATAAAGTACCTACTTTATTACGCACGTGTGTTATAAAGTAAAAGAAACCAGTATTACTTTATAGAACGGAGTGCGTTAAAACTTACTTTAAACACTACCGCATCAGAAGCTTCCATAAAGAATCACTTTTCAAACGGTACACAGCCATCTAAAATTATACTTTTGATGCAAGTGTTGCAAAAAGCATATTATAAGTTAAAATACATGTTATAATTTTTAGAACATATTGTATACAATGAGGGTGGTTGTGGCATAGTTCCAAGAACTTGGAAAGCGAGAATAATTATATAAGAAGTGCAATGTCAATAAATTATCTAACAATTTAATCAGAAGTGGGATACCTAGATAAACTCTATTATACATATTATATTTTCCCAAAAATGAAATGTTTTCCACATCGTGAGAAAATAATGATGATGATTTTATGTATTCAATAGTCGATACCTTCCTGGTTTATCGGTGTTATAATGAAGAGGGACACATGAGAAACATAACATAGATGGCAGCAGGTATATAGTGACCTAAGTTAATATTAGTTTTCATAGAAAAGCACGCGAGAAATCAAGTTTTTTCACTTCTGCGATAGCATGCAACTTCTTTTCAGTTCCGGATCCTTTGGAAATACAAAACCTTTATGATTTGAACATTGATAAACACAGCACATCGGCATTGTCAATGATTTATTACTTATTCAGTACACACTACTATGAAAGCCCATAGACCGAGCAGGCCCGCCGCTAGCTGTTTCGTCGCCCGCGTGCAATACCGATTATGCCGCCCTACGACTACTTACTCTGAGTTTTGTCAAAAAAAGGATAAATAATGTTTTCTCATGTTCTGAGTTTTGTCAAAAAAAGGATAATAAATGTTTTCTCATTATGGTGGGGAAAAAAACAACTTAACGAAGATAAAACATTTATTTTAAATAATTAAGTACCTACTTATTATTTTTGTTTGCCAATAGATGGCGGTTTTAACGTCATTCGGTCGGATTTTTTTCTATGCTATGACATATTTTCTGATCCCCTCAACGGGCACGCCTCGCGCGCTCCAAGGACAGGACGGGCTAAAGGAGATTAATTGTTTTATTATCCTTTTTGGGGGGTTTTGTCAAAATAAATCAATATTTTAATATGAGCTACTTTGGGGTTACGGAAACTATATATTTTTAGAATCTGCATTAAATTTCCCTCATTTTGATGTATAATTAACAAGGTTTTATTAAAAACAGCCCCTCTAGTAATTAAAATAAGAGAATTTACCAAAAAAATAGATTTTTTTACCTCATAAAAAATTGTTATGTTTCCTATATTAAAATGCCTATTGGTCGCGCGATTCGCGCGCCGGCTAGCCCGCTGCGGGCTAGGTGCCCCAAGTTGGTATCCTATGCGCGCCCTCTGCATAGGAGTCGACCGGCCAGGGGTACAATGACTTGAATTAGGTATGAGTCGCTCGATTTGCCGCCCGCTGGGCGTGCCGCCCGTGTGCGGTGCACGCTTTGCACGCCCGCTTACGGCGGCCCTGAGACCGAGGTGGTTATATAGCTGGCGCCCCTAGCGATCAAGTTTGGCAGTGCAAATCTCCACTGTTTTTATTATCATATTTATTCACATGACGTTAATTAATACTGTGTAATTGAGTCAAAATAGCGTTATAATGTAATGATTGCGTTAACATCAATTAATAAAAAAACTCGGGTCGCAGTGCCAAACCCCGCCGACAATATAGTGTATTTGCTAATATAGGCCTTGTAGCTTTAATACGTGAACTTAGGTTTGTTTTTGGACAAAATAAAAAATTTAACCCCTTAATACATCCCTTAAAATTATATATTTTTTTTTTAATTTCAATATTATTATCAATGCAACCTCTGTACCAAATCAAATACACTCTTCAGTAAGTAAATCACTATCCGCAAACTAGTGTTTTCATAAAATTTGTAAGTCCGGTCCTGTCGCGCCGATTTTATTAAAATTGTAGCAGCACATTTTAATCTTTACTAAAAGGTTAAATTTCAATTTTGAAACAATTCTGAAATTTTTTTCGATATTTTCGGGCCCAAAAACTTTTTTCAACCCCTAAAAACAACCCTTAAAATGGTCCGATTGGGCCCATTTTAAATAGGTTCCGTGCGGTGATGGATTTCAACGTGTGTACCAAATTTCGTTCAAATCAATTAAGTCTTTCGAGAGTTATGTCGCGAACACACACACACACACACATAAATATATATATATATAAACATTTCCAAAATGGTGCCAAATTATTCAGGAGGTTATGAAACGTCGAGAAATTTTGGTCCGACCCCTAGGTCCCGCCATCCGACCGACGCCAATAGTGTATGTGCCATATGGCAAATACACTAATAAAGTCCAAAATTAAACAAGAACTATTTCAAATTATTGAAATTATACTTTTTTAGCGAGGATAGTGAATTAGAATGACCTCGAGTCAAAAAATACCAACATGAAAAACCGACCCAAAAATAAATGAAACGCTGACAGGGATAAAAACGGCTCTACTATTTGGATGAAAATTACTGAAAAGGGGTTTTGGAGGGCAAAAATTAATGTAGATAGGTCTCATCCCAGGAAAAATTCGCATTCTTATAGATTTTATAATTTTAAGAATCAATTTGTTTGACGTTTCAAAATAGTGTAATATTGTAAGCAGGCTTTGCATACTTATGCTTCCGAAATTTGATAAATTATCATGATAATATGCCGTAGTAGAATAGTACGACATATTATCATGAAAATTTATTTTTATAAATTTTTTTAATTGATTCTTAAAATTATAAAAATAAATTATCATGATAATATGTCAAAAATAAAAATAAGTAAATATAAATTAAAATTAAAAATGCCAAAAATTTTAAAGGAACGTGTTCTAATGAAAAATGTATGAAGTATAACTTCAACTGTGCGCTTATGTGGTTGAGGCATACAGTTCATTTTTTTTAAATACAGTTAATAATGAATATTGTTGTAATATAAAGACAAATTATGTTAACAAAGATTATAATTTAAAGAGAATTCCTCAAAAGTGTATACATATCTATGTAAGTTTGTAGATTTGTACAAAAATCATATGCGTAGACTGTAGAATTTTTGCTCGCAGTCCACACAATAATATAATAATATTATGTTTGCAAAACTCGATAAGGACTGATTACTGATGATTATATTATATATTTAATTAATAATCGTAATTCTAATCACGCTCTTAATAGTTAGCACATCCAAGTTTTTCACCTTGCTGTCTCTGTAAATTAAAATTTGAATGTACTAAAGAAGAATATATTACAGTAGAATCTCGTTTATCCGGCCTTCGATCAACCGAGTCTCCGCGTTATCCGAGGCAATTAGCTCTTAAATATATTGAGGAATAGCCGGAAAGTAATGCAAGTGACCTCTTATTGATGAAACGGTAGCAAGATATTGCAGCTAAAAAATGAATGAGCAGGTTGAAACAGTGCTCTATTATGGACTTTCTTAAGCCGCGTAAGTGACAAGTTACAAGTTTAACTTTATAGTAATTAAAAATGATAAAAATTTTCGAATTTTTTATTTCTTCCATGCTATCCGAGTTTTCGCTTTATTCGAGGTATCTTATCCCCACATTATCTCGGATAATCGAGGTTATACTGTATTACAATACATAGGGTGTTTAAAAATAACCAACAAATTTCGTGGGCTAGTAGAGAATATCTAGGTGAATGACCTGTGTTCGCCGAAAAGTATGTAACAATTATCTTCACTGTTAACAACATTATAGTGAATTATTATTAAAATTTCATTTTTTTGAAACTTGTCACAAACATTCTGATCTTGGCACTGAAAGTTGTCTAAAAAAATACACCAACAGTAAAATTACCGAAAAAAAAAACCCTGTCATCTTAAGAAAATTTCCGGATGAGATTTATTTTGCCCAAACGGTTGAGGAACATGAGACAAGTCAAAAATCAAATTGACGTATTTCCACCCCCAGCACAAGGTGGCGCCATCTTAAAAAAATTTGAAATCGATTTTTCTTGTTTTCTACTGGTCGTACGCGAAAAGTTTTTAGACAAGAAATGTTGGAATTAAAATTTTAGACATTTTTGGTTATAGCCGCGAAACAGTGTAGTTGATATTTGGAACGGTAGAGGGCGCCGAAGCTAACAAAAATCTGTTTTCCCCATTCTCTTCCAGTGGGAGTCGTTTTTTCGGATAGCTGTAAATGCAAAAGTTGTAGAACTTGAAAAAATGTACAAAAATCAGTTTCAGTCATGTGATTATTTCAAATAGTCTCCGAGGTACAGCGCTTCAAAATCTGGTCGGCGTGGGAGAACAGTCTTGATTTGCAAAAATTGCAGCGGAAAAGCCTGCGACAATGCATACAATCTTGAATGGGAGAGTGAGGATGAAAACTATGACATTGACGAGGAATTATCTTTACAAGTTGAGGGGTCTTTTTTAATAAAAATTTAGACTACAGCCCTACCGTGGTCGAAAATGACTCGGTTGTCTTAGAAGCTCAGAACGAAGGCAAAGGAACAGCACACAAAAAAAGAAAACGTGTTTGAGTGAAGAACAATGTAACATTTGTTTGATGCAAAAATAAACTATACGTAGTAACATACAAGGTCGAACTTAGAAACGGAAGAAGGGCATTCACTTTGTGCTGGAGGTGGGGATACGCTTTGGTTTTTGATATGTCGTATGTCCTTCAACCCTTTGGGCAAAAGAAATCTCATCCGTAAATTTTTTTACTGTACAAAGTGCACATTTATTAGTTTTCCTCTATTGTTATTTGTTTACGAGGTATCCTACAAATACAACGAAAATAGGACACGCTGTATAACGATGTATTTTCTATAGCGCCAAAGTGATGCGTCGGCGGATGTGTGTATTAATAATATTATGCATAAAAGTTACATGTTTCGGTATCCTCTATATTCTATAACTAGCGGCCCCGTCCGGTTTCACTCGGGTGCTAAGAAACCCTGGGTGCAATACACTACTCACTCGCTTCGCTCGTTCGTTTAAATATTATAAATACACTACTCACTCGCTTCGCTCGTTCGCTTGAATATTATAATTACATTACTTACTCGCTTCGCTCGTTCACTATATATATATATATATAAACCTTTCGTGAAAAATTATCTAACTGATGGTGAAAACCGCATTAAAATCCGTTGCGTGGTTTAGGAATTACATTACTCACTCGCTTCGCTCGTTCGCTTTCTCACTCGCTACGCTATATATATAAACCTTCCGGGAACAATTCCGTCATACATGATTTTTGCGTAACTGTAACCGTTTACGCAGCGCACGCAACGGAAGCTCTCAAAAGGAATAATTTTTCCCGTTTTTGCAACATTTTTCATTGATGCTCCGCTCCTATTGGTCGTAGCGTGATATTATATAGCCTATAGCCTTCCTCGATAAATGGACTATCCAACACAAAAATAATTTTTCAATTCGAACCAGTAGTTCCTGAGATTAGCGCGTTCAACCAAACAAACTAACAAACTCTTCAGCTTTATAATATTAGTATAGATATTATTTTTAAATGTCCTGTATAAATATCTTTCTATTTATTTTATATATATTTATTTACCTATGTATATTTTTATTTTTAAAAAAAATATTAAATGTCTTTGTATCTGTCGGTAGACTCGTACTTTTCTTTACGGCCACCATGGCTTACTGTGTCTGAGACCTTTACATAGTTATACATGCTGTTTTGTTTCACTATTCAACCACATCCGACTATTTCCGTTACATCTAATATTTCTAAAATGCTACCCCAGTATGAGACATAGACGTTATTTATGTCAAAAAGTATTGTACGCTTAAAAAGAAATGATAAGAATAAATCTTAATTTTTAAGAGTATTCACTACCGGAAGTTAGCCCCTGCACTCTTCATCTCAAATTTTTTCCCCTTGCCTAAAAACGGTTACCGCTCTGCCAACGTTCTTTTTAAAGCTAAAGGGTTCGGGTAAACGTCCAATCAAGGACCAAGATTTACACTACAGATCCTACAGGCGAGTTTTTTGAAAAAAAGTTTTGGATACGTGTGAAAGACAACGTAATTTTTAAAAAGTTGTAAGTTTTTCCAGGAATTTTTTTTTCAATTTTCCGTCTGTAGGATCTGTAGTGTGATTCTCGGTCCTTCATTTGGCGTTCAGCCGAACTCTTTAACTTTAAAAATAGCGTCGGGAGAGGCGAGAGCGGTAACCGTTTTTAGGCGAGGGAAAAGGATTTCGGATGAAGAGTGCAGGGGGTAACTTCCGGTAGAGAATACACGTGCGCACTGCACAATGCAAATGTTGTTTGCACAAGAGAGATTTTAGTATAAATTTTAATAAAGTATACCTTGTTTCTGCTATGCTACTGCAGTAATTCTTGTAGCGCAATGGCTAAGGCGTTCGCATGTCACCCCGAAAAGCCGGGTTCGAATCCGAGTGACGGCACTTGTATTTTTTGTTTTTTTTTTTTTATAATGTAAATCTTTCCGAATTTTTAGAATAAGAAATTTTATTTAAAATTTAATAAAAATCAAAAAAATAAATTAAATTTAATGAAGTGTATTTTAGTTTAGTCCTTTCGCAAAGTCGGTTTTCACGATGATAGTTCAGCCGTCAGCGTAAGAGTTGCTGTCATGACAGTAACTCTCACACAACTTGCCTCGTGTAAACTGCAGTTGATAAGGTTGATAGTCACTCTCGCGCTGTCGCGATAGAACTATATCACACTATGTGTTACGTTTGACGTGATAGTTGAGACTTGAGAGTATAGCTATCGTGAGAGTGCAGCAACTCTCAACGTGAAAACGTGCTGTGATAATAACTCTGACACTATCGAGTTTATTGTTTACAAAATAAATTATTGTTTAACGTGCTTAGTATTAAAAATAGACAAATTTGTCAAAACAGGCGATAATTTTAATATACAAGGTGATTCCAAAGTTGACGTTATCCTTTCACCAGCGAATAGGGCTTCAACAAATAATATTTTTTTTTCTTTGGCGCTTTTTCGAAATATCAACATCAACGGAGATACAGGGTGCCAAAGTTTTATTTAAAAAATTAAAATTTATTAATAATTGCCAAACCACTTGAGATATTTAAGAAAAATTTTGTAAAAAAATAAAATACATATATTCATACATGTATTCAAAACTTAATTTTAGGTGCCCATTAAAACAGTTTTTATTTTTTTACTCGAAAACAAGGAATTCAATAATTTTTATTTTTAGAAAAATCTATTTTTTTTCTACGCGCGCCACTGGTCAATCCAAAAATATTTTATTTATTGAAGAATTTCCCTCCCCCGTAGCTATTGACACCTACAAAATTTTTCTTAAATATCTCAAGTGGTTTGGCAGTTATTAATAAATTTTAATTTTTTAAATAAAACTTTGACACCCTGTATCTCCGTTGATGTTGATATTTTGAAAAAGCGCCAAAGGAAAAAAAATCTTATTTGTTGAAGCCCTATTCGCTGGTGAAAGGATAACGTCAACTTTGGAATCACCCTGTAGCTATAATTAATTCGGAATAGTCAACATACCTATTTTATAGCAATAATTATAACCTTAACTATTTAAACCACATATGGGCAACACCCGGTCCGCGGGCCGGATGTGGCTTTTGATCCGGCCCGCGGAACATTTTAAAATCGCGCACGAAAAAGTTCAAAGCATTTTTGGATGACCTTTCTTCAGAACATGGTGATGTGACATATTATTAATGCGAAGTAAGGTGTTTAAGCAAAGGCAAAATGCTATAAAGATTTTACGATCTTAGACAGGAAATAGCCGATTTTAAGAAAATTAAAGAAAAACCATTGCCTGAGCCCTGAAGTCAGTGATCAGAAATGGTTATGCATGATTTAGCATTTCTAGTTGACATCACGGGTCACTTAAACGAGTTGAATTTGAAGCTTCAAAAACAAGGTCAGGTGGAAACGAATTGTACAGCCATCTGAAAGCGTTCCAGAACAAAATTCACTTGTGTGAACACAAATACGATCTGGAAGCTGTTATTATTTTTCAACACTATCAAGTCGCGATAATATTGATTACACTCAATATGCTGAAAAACTAAAATGACTGTCGGAGCAATTTTTTAATACTTAGATTTTCCCACTTCGAAAACATGGATAGCTGCTTTAACCTCTTTGCCACTCCGATGAAAAGTGACGTAGAGAAAGCTCCAACACACCTGCAAATAGAGTTGATCGAGCTTCAGAAAGACACACATTTGAAAACAAAATTTGAAGACGTGGAGCTAAGTGATCTCTACAGAACATATCTTGCCGAAGAAAAAAATAAAATAAACCATATCATTACTATTTTTTCACAACTATCTATTATCTACGGCCCGCGACTTCATTAATATCCTAAAGTTTAGCCCGCAACTTTCCAAAGGTTGCCCATACATATGGTGTAAACACTTTATGAAGAAGTAGAGTCAACTTACTCTCACGACAGTAACTGTCGCTATAGTATTTACTATCACGTGTTGTACGGAACCTTGTGCGCGCGAGTCGAACTCGCACTTGACACCGGTTTTTTCTTACAAATCAGAGAGCCGCTGGTATAAACGTAACTGGTTCGTCATAATTATGTATTCATAATATGTGGGTCAGAGGGTCTCGCGTCCGAAAAGAATATAAGCAGTCATAGCCCTTGGGTATCTTAAGATAACAGCCAGCAAACGAGTGGCCGTACAACTGAACTGGCGGATACTGCCAATTTGTCACTTAGCATTAAAACGATGAGTCTACATCAAGAGTTAATGATTTATGCGTAATAAAAAATGCAGACAATTTTCAAGTACCTACTATTTAATTTACAAAAAAATAAATTTTAAATACAAGAATGAATATTAAACGAATTTTTTTGTTATTCTGGTTACAATTGAATAGACATTCATATTGAATGAATGAATTTGAGTGAATGATGATGAATGAATTGTAAATAAGTTTGTTAGAACAGCGGTAGGTACTTAGGTTGTGAATATGATGATTCAACGGTCGATCCAAATAGACATAAAACCGTATCCTCCCGTGTATGTAGATTGATGTAATGATGAATTGGAAATAAATTTATTTTTTTTGTAAATTAAATGTTTGAAAATTGTCTGCTTTTTTATTATTTACACATAAATCATTAACATTAGAGTTTTTTTTTATTTATGACATTGACTGAATAATATTATTGACATGGCTTCCACATTCTGAAACGGACCCCAAAGGCAGGCTCTTTGGCGGGCTAAGGCTAATAAGGGCAGCGTGATTCTCTACATTTGATATAAAAGTAATGTGTAACCCGTATGGTAATCGTTTTTTTGTGTCGCGTTTTTAATTGTGTTTGCAAACTTGAGCCTTAAATCGAAACGCGATTGTTTTTCAGGCACGTGCTATCAATTGGCATAATTAAGAAGATTATGAATGGCGATAAATCACAATTGTAAACTAGCTTGTTTAATATTTTTTACAATGTTATGCTTTCATAAGTGATCATGGGTTCCTATAAGTTTTCCTGTTTCGGTAGACACCGTTATATTGGCTGTTGGCACAGCTATATCTATAAACATAGGTACTTACTTGCCCGAAAAAACAGTTGAACAGTCAGATAGTGCTAGGCCTAGGATAGTGGCGGCCACAGCGCTTCATCGAGAGAAGATGAGTCAGATTCGCTAATCGCTGAAGAAGTATGTGAGCGCCACTCCTAATTCCAGCACTGTTAAGGTAACTGCATCTATACAGGGTCTTCAAAGTTAAGTCGGCACTATTGCTAACTTCGTTATTTTTGGATCTACAAAATCGGTTAAATTAGCAAACTAGAAGTATTTTTTCCGCTGAATAAAACGATGAAAACAGAAAAACAATTGAGCATCGCGTTTTCGAGTTATGATTGTCAGAGTCACTAGGAGTGTTGCAAGCGGGCTACAAAATGCTTGGACCAAGAGGGTGATGTTTTTGAGAATCTTATTTGAATTTTGTTTTCTTCCAAGTTATAGAATAATTTGAAATAAACGATATTTTTCACCTCATGGATATTCTTGTCACTTTCTATTTTATGGTGAGCCAAAGCTGCCACTAAAACAGCTACCTTTAATTTGAATTTGAAAAATCATTATTAACTTAGTCATTTTTGACATAAAGATAGAAGACTATGGGACACTTTTTGTTCAGAATTCAACTGTCTATCGATTGTGAATATTGTATACCGGGTGTATCATTTAAAAAAATAGAAATTTTTGATAAAACTCGAAAACGCGATATTCAATTGTTTTTCTGTTGTCATCGTTTTATTCACCGGAAAAAATACTTCTAGTTTGCTAATTTAACCGACTTTGTAGATCCAAAAATAACGAAGTTAGCAATAGTGCCGACTTAACTTTGAAGACCCTGTATATGTGTAGAGATGCAAGAAAAGTAACTATTCGTTACTCGAGTACTCGTACCCGATGAGAATTGAAGTAACTAAAACCAACATGAAAAAATAATCGTTACTTTTTACAAACGGTTACTCGATACTCGATGCAACTTTTTGCTATGTAACGGATTAGATTTTGTATTCGAATTATGTAACTATAAAAACTACCTACAGTATTGTAACATAACCTGGCGTCGGACGGACGAATATTCAGTACCTACCTGCCACCTGGTGCCTACGCAACGACGGATTACATGAATATGTGCAGGCAGAGACCGTCTTTTCGTTTTAACACGTAAAATGTAGTCCGAGTACTTGTAACGGGTAGTAAATAACGAGTATTGTACCTAAAAGTAACGAATAGTTACAAGTACCGAGAAGTAACGAAACCTTGCATCACTAATTATGTGCGACCTTATATGCTTCATCGTTCAAGCACATTCGTGCCAACGTAATCAACATATACCTAAATTATTATCAATACATAGGGGTTCAATCCTTCATCAGTTCGAAATAATTCATAATTTAATTTCACTTTTCTTACTTTTCTAAAATGAAGAAAATAATTAGCCATTTGAAAAATTTCGTTTAAAAATGCTACTTTCCCTATACACAGCCTTACCACTCACCGCGTCTATATTGTAGTGGTCGCCAATTTCCATAAATACATGAGAGCTACTTATGAAATTTAAATTATCTAGTGAGATTATATTCATATATCACTTCACGTGTTGACTAGGGCTAATTGTAGAGTGCGACAGATAATAGGGTATTTGCCAGTGATCAAAATAAAATATGAAACTTTGTTATAATGAAAGTTTATGCTCTAAAATATTTATTAATTTTTTATTTTTATTAATTAGGTTTTGTAAACATATTTAAATACATAAATAAAATCATGATTTATAATCTATGTGTCACGTGACTTCAAACACCGCGTGACGTCAAGTATAAGTAAAATGTAAATGTATCCATAGCAACGTAGGTCATATTGTTTACATCATGTTTACATAGGTACAAAATGGTATTTTTCAACACTCTGTTTCTGGGTTTTTAGATTATATTATTAGCTAATATAAACGCAAGTTCATAAAATTATGACGTCATATTATATCAGTAGAGCAAAAACGATTTTTTAGCGGGCGGGGCTAACATAAATATTTCAAAAATTATTTTTGAGCTTATTTGAAATCAGAATGAAGAGATTTAGGCGTCATTTTGTTCAGAATTTATTACTCTATTAATATAGGTACCACAAAAAAAAATTTTAGTCAAATACCCTATTAAATTCCAACTATCGGCGCCAATCGGCGCGAGAAATGTCCATTGTATTAAAATTGTAATGCGCATAGTATAGAGGCATTAATCGGCGTGAGGTGTGAATACAGAAATTTTAATTTACAAAATGTTTCTGAAACCCCACATTTAGGACAAGAGGCTAAAGGAGTACAAAGTGATTTTAAAACTCTAAATTTAGGACATGAGGCTGAAGGAATATTTAAACCTTAAATAGGGGAACGCTAACATAAGGGAAACCTAACATTTTCTATAGAAATTTAAGTAAGCATATAGCTTTTTCACCGCTAAACTGCATGACTGCCGTGCATTTTCGGTGCCTGTAATACGCCAATCATCACTATTGACACCCTAATAATAACTAGTGATGTGCCGGATATCCGTATCCGATCCGTATCCGCGGATATCCGAGGGAAAAGAAAGATCCGTATCCGTATCCGTTAGTTTTTTGGCGGATCTTTTACGGATCTTTTACCTTATCAATTTTCAATTCATAGATAAAATTTTATATATATAGGTGATTAGGTAATAATGAAAAACAGTTAAATTCCATTCAGATTATTTTTTATTTTTAGTGTATTTGCCATAATATGGCACATACACTATTGGCGTCGGTCGGATGGCGGGACCTAGGGGTCGGACCAAAATTTCTCGACGTTTCATAGCCTCCTGAACAATTTGGCACCATTTTTGAAAATGTTTATATATATATGTATGTATATATTTATATATATATATATATATTTATTTATTTATTTATATATATATTTATATATATATATATGTGTGTACACGATAACTCTCGACAGACTTAATCGATTGAAACGAAATTTGGTACACATATTGGGACCCATCACCGCAAGAAGCCTATTTAAAATGGGCCCGATCGGACCATTTTCAGGGTTGTATTTAGGGGTTCCAAAAAGTTTTTGGGCCCAAAAATACCGAAAAATTTGTCAGAATCGTTTCAAAATTGAAATTTAACTCTTTAGTAAAGATTAAAACGTGCTGCTAAAATTTTAATAAAATCGGCCCGACAGGACCGGACTTTCAAATTTTATGAAAACACTAGTTTGTTGATACGGATTTACTTATGGAAGGGTGTATTTAATGTGGTACAGAGGTTGCATTGATAATAATATTGAAATTAAGAAAAAAATATTATTTTAAGGGATGTATTAAGGGGTTAAATTTTTTATTTTGTCCAAAAACAAACTTAAGTTCACGTATTAAAGCCACAAGGCCTGTATTTGCAAATACACTATATTGTCGGCAGGGTTTGGCACTGCGACCCGAGTTTTTTAATATCGTGGTCAATAACTTTTTCCCATAACAGATAGTCTCTTTCCAAAGGTCGATGTGCAATATTTAGTATTTACCGCCGCGTACTCTAAGAAAGTTAAGATCCGTATCCGTATCCGTATTTGCGGATCTTGAGACCAAATATCCGTATTCAGATCCGTATCCGCGGATATACATTTTTAACGATCCGGCACATCGCACTAATAATAACATATTACAGATACTTAAATGTTATATACGCGCGATATCGATAGCTCGCGATCGACACGACTGTTTGGCGATCACTGGTCTATTTGATCTGCATGTATTGATATGTTGGTTCCCGCGCGGTGCTTCTAATAGACGGTGACGGCTCGAGCTATCCATGGGGTGTTGTCAAATGTATACGGAAAAAGCATGGAAGACGGAACACGGAAATGCAAATGGTGGGTGTTAACTAATTAGAATATTTCCGGAAAATTTAAATGTTCTGTTATCTATAATAAATCTTATGGTAGGGAGATGGACTTTGATAAATAAAAATTTTCTAGAATTTTTTATTATTGATTCATGTTGAAACCTCCTTGATGTGAGTGCTTCAATTGTCATAAATATTAAGTGATTTTGATTCGTTTTTTAGTTAAAATAAGTAGGTACTTACTTTAATAATAATAGTAATATTATAATAATATTATATCTGTCTTGAATTTTGATTACTTATTACGATTAAAAGTTAATTTCATTTTTTCCGTCGTTCCGTTTTTTCTCACCCTGGCTCCCCATGCACATAAATTAATCGGAAATTTGCAAAAACGGAAAACTGATCTTGATTAATTAAAAACAGTAATTATTATTCAAGTGTGCAAGCTTTCACGGCCGGCATTGTTCCAAGTCTTCATGGTTTCCGGGTTTGTAGGCCGTGGTTCGGTGGTATTTCTACCTGACGTTTCGTCAACAACTGCGGTAGACATTCTCAAAGGCGATGTGGCAGCAGTCGAAGTGTCCTCCTTGGACCTGGGAGCCGCCAAGGAGGACACTTCGACCGCTGCCACATCGCCTTTGAGAATGTCTACCGCAGTTGTAGACGAAACGTCACCGGACCACGCCCTACAAGCCCGGAAACCATGAAGACTTGGAACAGTAGGTAATTATTGTAGAAAAAAGTTTAATGATTCATATATTGAATCTTTGATGTCAAGTGTATCGAATTGAAGTGATTTAATAGAATTTATATAAAAAGTTAAGTTAGGATTTGATGCAGTTTCTGCCGGATTTCCGTGAAAATATGCTCCATGGGAAATCAGGGTGTAAAAAACCGGAAATTGTTTCAGACATCAAATTTTTATCGTTAAAAATTACGTGTCGGCCCTAGTTTGGGCCTTTATCATATATTATATAATAGGAATAACTATAGATAGTCTCTTGATACTATTTTGAAACTATAATCGATACTCTGTCGATAATTGCTCAAATAATACAAATGAAAAAATTGAAAATCTATTCATACTTATGAAATTGTTATTAAAGAAATGAAAATCTAATAAATAAAAGCAATATTCTGAGATTTGTTCTAAATATCTAAATGAAAAAAAAAACTCCATGGATCGACAGATGACCAATGCGCCTAAAGTTTAATATTCCGGAACGATATTTTGATTGGTTACCCCCCCCCAACATGCATTTCCATGTTCCGTCTTCCGTGAGTTTTCCATGTACAGTCGCGGACTTAATAAAGTTTACACTTGAGTTTTTCAGTGTAAGTTCACAAAAAGTCAGTAGCTTAGCAACAAATTTAGTTTTTAATAGATAAATGTAAATGTCAAAAATTAAAAGAAATAATTGTCGTTTAAATGCCTCGAAATTATTAAAACGATGAACAAAAAAGAAGAATTATTGCAAGATTGGAGGAAGGAATTTGCTAGTATCAGATATTATCAAATCTTTTTATATTTTAATAGAATAATATTGAGTAATTTGGATTGTATAATAAACAACTGAGGTGTTTTGATAATAATTTTTTATTGAATTTTTAGGATGTAACCTTAGTAATTGATACATTACTATCAAAAGCCAAATTACAACATGCGAAAATTAAAAAAACCGGTAACTAGATGATACAGGTGTAAACTTTTTTAAGTCCGCGACTGTACAGTCGCGGACTTAATAAAGTTTACACTTGAGTTTTTCAGTGTAAGTTCACAAAAAGTCAGTAGCTTAGCAACAAATTTAGTTTTTAATAAGTAAATGTAAATGTCAAAAATTAAAAGAAATAATTGTCGTTTAATTGCTTCGAAATTATTAAAACGATGAACAAAAAAGATTAATTATTGCAAGATTGGAGGAATGAATTTGCTAGTATCAAATATTATCAAATCTTTTTCTGTTTTAATTGAATAATATTGAGTAATTTGGATTGTATAATAAATAACTGAGGTGTTTTGTTAATAATTTTTTATTGAATTTTCAGGATGTAACCTTAGTAATTTGATACATTACTATCAAAAGCCAAATTACAATATGCAAAAATTAAAAAAACCGGTAACTAGATGATACAGGTGTAAACTTTTTGAAGTCCGCGACTGTATATATGGCAGCTGCCTGAGGTATATTATGGTCGAAGGTGTTTATTATGCTATTCTCGGTTAGCTATGCTGTTCAATTCTGGTTATAAAATTATCTTCTCTTTGAGAATGCAGTATTATTAGTTATCTACTTCTGACCCACTGTCTACATCAAATACCTAGTCTTCAACCGGTGTGCCGCGAGCACTTACTAGTTCTATAAAAAAGGAGTTGAATTAATAAATATAATAAAAATCTCCTCATATTATGCTATGTACTATATAGGTCCCGATCGTACTCATAGTCATAGAAGTTTAATTTTCAAATATTGTCACTTATAATTCATATTTTAAATATGTCCCATGTAGATTACTGTCAGCGATAATTAAATTAATTGTTTAACGGGTTCTGATGTTTGTTTCTAATATTATGTTTATTGAACTATAAGATCTTTGGTTTATTGCTACTGTACTAGTATAATATTATAATATGTTAGGCTCAAAGAACGAAAACGCCTCATTGAGCGAAAAAACATCCCCAACGCGTTGTGCTTTATTTAAATCATCCATAACGCGATACTCGTGTTGTGGCACTTGTAAAAGTTGTAAAAACAGTCACAACCCGTCGTGACTAACTCAATAAGACCACAAAGCGAAATTCGCGTCGTGGCTTTCATGATATTTGACCACTACGCGTTATGGTTATTAAGAAAAGTTGTGGACGTTTTTTTTCACTCAATGAGCGTTTTCGTTCTTTGAGCCTAACATAATACAATAATATATTATACTTCTTTTAATTAGACGTGAATAAAAAATTAAATTAAAAAAATCAAAAAAAATGGCGTCATAAGTGACCTAAAAATATGGAAACAAGATCAAATGATAACATGCAGTCGGAGCTCGAGCGAATGAGCGAAGATAGTGAGTAAAATTTGCGCAACCGCATTTTATCCAAATTTTATCAAGATCGGTCAAGCCGTTCTTTAGTTATGGAAGGAAATATAGACAGACAGACAAAAATTTCAACAAGCCGTGAGGTGGGTCGTTTATTAGGACTAAAGTGCGACCCTTGAGGTCCACACGACGAACTTCCCAGTTAAATAAATATTTAATAATAATAATTAAATTAGATATTACACAGAAAAGTAATCATTTTAATCATTAAAACATAATTATTATTTATTTTTAACAATAATTTAAAAAAAACAACCGCTGAACCGATTTTTATGTCGGACGAAAATGACGTTAACACGCCTCGATTGACACCCTTATGAAGTCGATATAATTTCTTATTCGCGAGATATTGTGTAAAATCTACTTTTTTGGAGTCTATTTGGTTAAGAAAAAAGAACGGCTGAACCGATTTTGAAAAAATTTCTTTTAGAACATATTTACGTTACTACGCGTCGATTGGCACCCTAACATAGTCGATATCATTTTTCATTCTCGAGATTTCGTCTTAGAAAGAAATGGACACATAAGTACACACACACACATATACACACACAGCATCTTTCTAAAAATAGTGTAGTGACCTTGGAACATAAAAATTTGTTATACATTTGGATTTCGATTTTCGGACCCATTACAATAACTTCCAATGGGAAGTTAAAAATGGTAAATATCGATTAAGTGGATCATAAAACAAATATTCATCACTAAATTTGACAAAAAAATTATATGTACAGGCAGAGCCTGTAGATTTATATATTAGTACAGATATTCGAGCGAAACGAGTGACTATAGTGAGTAATGTATTATAGAGATGTTCAAAAATACTAGGAACAGTTATTTTGGAACAGTTTCGAACGAGGAACAGATTGGAACAGTTGTCAGTTTAATAAAATACCTGTTCCGGGCTGTTCCAATGCTTCGACTGTTTCGAGTAACAGAACGGACATTCTTCTGCATTAAGAAACTGTTGGAATGAATCATATTATCATGTGCAAAAAACTAATCAGTTAAAATAATAATCTGGAGTCATGTAATATTTTTGTTTTTAGTTATTTTTGTTTTCATTTCTTTGTTGATTTTAAATAACGTTTTTTATTTAATGGTAAAATCCATTTTTCGCTATTGATTTTCTGTAAAAGTATATTTTTAATATATATGTCGACAAATTTATTTTGTTTTTTTTAATAATTAGGTACCTTAAATTATTAAACTTGAATAATAGAATTAATTCACGAAAAAATACAAATAATATACGCTTCATAATTTCAAATTTTTATACGTTGGATGTTACAAGCTATTCCGAGAATGTCAAGGTTCCAACGTTGGAACTGTTAAAAAGTAACAGGTTTTTGGAACTGTTCCGTAAGCGGAACAGGAACGGAACGGAACTGTTATTAAAAAATAACAGTTTACACCACCTCTAATGTATTAATAAAATTCGAGCAAATAAACACCACCAGCCGGCTCGCCGGAGGAAAATTTCTCGCCGGAAGGATGGGGGGGATAATAAATCATAAATCGAAATATACGTGTAACGGCTAGTTATAATATAAACTGAATATCCGTACAACATGCGTGTAAAACTTGAAGTCAGAAATATAATTAATGGATTTAAACTTGCTTGATACGTGCTTGTATGGGGATAATCTTATGTCCATGTTTAACAGAACTGCATTCCTATTTTAAATGTAATTGCAAAATAACTTGTCGATTAGTTGGTCTAAAAATGTAGTACACCTGCAAAACAATATAGCTAACTGACACCGAAAAAGATACTTATAGTTCTGTAATTGTAAGCGACAGACATCGAAAATATCAAACATCACCATGTTTTTGTGTTGTTAATAAAAAAAATATTTAGGTACCATTTTAGTCTTGTACACTGTTTTCTTCATCTATATCTTATATATAAAATTCTCGTGTCGCGGTGTACGTTATTATACTCCTCCGAAACGGCTGGACCGATTTTGATGAAATTTTGTGTGCTTATCGGGTAGGGTGGAGAATCGGACAACATCTATTTTTCATCCCCCTAAATGCTAAGGGTGGTCCACCCCAAATTTTTTTTTTTATTTTTTGGACAAAATTTTTTGTTTTAATTTTTTCATGATTCAGCATTGAAAAATACATACAACTCTAAATTTTCACCCTTATACGATCAACCCCTGATTTTTAATCGCGATTTTTATATTAAGCTTTAAAAAATACATATATGGCGAACGAGCGAAGCGAGTGAGTAGTGTATTTATAATATTCAAGTGAACGAGCGAAGCGAGTGAGTAGTGTATTTATAATATTCAAGCGAACGAGTGAAGCGAGTGAGTAGGCGAAAATATTCAAGCGAACGAGCGAAGCGAGTGAGTAGTGTATTTATAATATTCAAGCGAACGAGCGAAGCGAGTGAGTACTGTATTAATAAAATTCAAAAGAACGAGCGAAGCGAGTGAGTAATGTAATTATTCCTAGAAATTATTAACAACGTTTGCCGGATCAGCTATACTAAATATACGTGAGCGGAGTAATGGGTGACCGCTATTAAATCATAATTTCATACCACCCGAGCGAAGCCGGGACGGGTCCGCTAGTCTATATATACTATTATGTATAAAATTCTCTGTACTCGTATATGTGTGGGTATGTTCCAAAATATGATTTAACTTAAAATCTATTTGATTTTGACGGATTTTGATGATTTCTTTTTAAATGTTCCTTATGATCCCAGAAGTGCTATAGGCTATGTTTTTTCAACTTTTTTAATTAATTTTTGAGTTACCTAGCTCATTAAATTTTTATTGGTTCTCTACTACTAACAAAATGTAAAATTCCTTTGCATTTTAGCGTATTGGCGGAATTCTATTAACACCCGTCTGACTTCGCTTCGCAGGGGGAGTGATTCTCGCGGGGGGGGGGGGGATAAATAATAAATTCTGATCTGTGGAACTACTGAACCGATTCTCACAAATTCTTTCACTAATAGAAAGCTACACCCCCTAAGTGATATAGGCTATATTTTATTTTAATAAATTTCTCACGGGAGGGGAGGATAATTCCTGTGGGATAGTAACAAAACGTAACTCTGAAATTCTTTAGCATTTTAGCGTAGAGACTGAATCCTACTACTATTATAAACACCACCAGTCCAACTTTGCTTTTCTCGCGGGGGGGGGGGGGCGATAATAAATCATAAATCCAAATAAACATGGGCGAAGTCACGGGTAGCAACTAGTTTTTTTATAATACGAATTACACTACAAATATACTTACGTCTTAATTTATATTGATGATCTTTTATTTTTTAGATTAAGTTAAATTTTGTTTACTAATAAAAATGTCTCTTAATTAGCAAACAACGTGTTCTTTATTATATTCTCTCCGTTTTTGGTGGGTTATAGCAATTTTGCTGAGAACCCTATAATACATATAACTGTATAATCAAATAATGGATATGTATTATTTTAAATACAGACTTCATTATTTAACTTCATTATTTTTTAAGACCTTTCCGAGTTTCTAAAATTTCCGAAAAAAATTTGGTAGCTTTAAATTCAAAAAACTGCCCATTAAAAATACGTGGGTGAACCCCATTGTCAAATTATTGTAATAACAGGACGCGTGCTACTCGTACTTGCCCGTCTTCTTATTCTTCTTTTTAACTAAGTGTTTATTTAAATCAATATAATTATTATCGGAACTTACAATAACAATGCACGACATTAATAATGCATATCTAATGATGTGTTGTTTTTATTGTTCCAGATGGAATGTGGATTGTTGATGTGCGTGGACAATACGTTGGCTCGCACCTTTCGTCGTCTGGGATTATTCGTTGGCAAACATCCAGCCTACTTTGTTATTATACCTGTTCTCGTTGCAATAATTTGCATAACGGGATTTCAGAAAATTAGTTATGAAATCGATCCTGAATATCTGTTTTCACCTGTTCGCGGTGAAGGTAAAATGGAACGGGCCATCGTAGAAGAATATTTCAAAGTCAATTATACGCATAGATTTAACGTTGGCAGAATAACACGAGCCGGTATGTATTCATGAATTTCATAAATGAAAATTTTAAACAACAGGATATTTTCCACACAGGTACTATAATAATTCATGTCCAATGACTCCATGATTTCTTTACGAAGATTTCAAACACATTTTCAAATCTTGGACTTCGATACTGCGCCTGGCGAAGACAGACTCAAAACCACTAGTACCTATTTAAATAATTGCAGTTGGAATGCGTTTAAAATTGCTAATTTCAAATGAACGCCGTGACGTCAGAATTCGTATAAATACAGTTATGTATTTTCTTACCAAACATATTATCGCATTGTAATAAACGACAGCAATGTATTTTTATCATTAAAGTACGAATTATGAGGTCAAAGTCGTTTTAGGCAGATATTACTTTTTTGCAATTGTAAATTTTGGCATACCTAACTGTAACATTTTTACAAACTTTCATTTAACTTCTTGTCCGGAATAAAGCTGGCAGCCGAATTTTCGACCACTTCCCGATATCCAACCATGCTGAAATTTTGCACACACCTTTGGTTCAGAAGACAATACAATATAGTATATTTAAAATTATGGTAGATCCAATATGGCGGCCACCACAAAATGGTGGATTATCTTATTCTTTACAACCCCCTCGCAATCCTTATCAAATAAAAGGGTATGACAAGTAGAATACAATAAGCTGTGTGACGTCATTCTAAATTCAAAATGGCGGCCGACACAAAATGGCAGATTACCTATTTCTTTACAACTTCTTTGAAAGAACAAAATAAAATATTAGTACCATAGGGAAAATATATTGAGAACATTTAAAATTTTGTAGTAAGCTATGGGCCATCATACCTAATGTAAATATCTAGTAGATGCTTTGAAGTAGATAATACTCTATTGCAACATCTTCTTTACATAGTATAAAATAAAGTCGCTTTCCACGTCTGTCTGTCTAACCGCTAACTTCTCCTAAAACACACAACGGATTTTGATGCGGTTTTCATCATCAGTTAGATAATTTTTCACGGAAGGTTTATAAATATAGCGAACGAGCGAAGCCGGACAAAGCCGCTAGTTTTTTTATAAAATTTCTCTTGTAAACGCAATATTATATGGGAAAAAATTGTATCAGAAACAGGTTTGTCGTGTCATTTCTTCCGTTTTTCTCAAATAAAGCTACAACGCAGTAATATTATGTAAATTGAGACTGGAGACTTTAACGGTAGGTGAAGACAGAAACCCCGATTGTTATTGAATAATTCAGTTTATAATATTATTAATTTGTGTTATTATTGGAAAAGATGTAATGAAAAATATTTTACCCCCGGTGGAAAAAGAGCGTAGTTATCAATTTGAAACCTTTGTCTGTGACATCGTAGCTCCAAAACGAATTAATAGATTTCATTGCGGTTTTTATTCGTTTGAATGCTGGTATTTGCGATTGATTTTTAGTCATGTTTGAATGAAATCGGTTCAGCCGTTTCCAAGATTTTCAGCTCTCATCACAGTTTGTGTAAAAACTCTCGGCAGCTATTACAGCTAGAAATTTCGAGTTTGAGCTAAAATATTCAGTTTTTGATTAGGTACCTAATTTAAAAATTATGAAATAAAAATTAAATTAAAAATTTAAAAAATCCCCGACACAAAAAACAAACCTTTAAAAAGTAAGAAATAATTAATTTCTACTATATCTGGCCCGACACATCGACTGTTTCTTCGTTTGGGTGAAATATTTAATGCATAAATGCGTCGGGGACCACTGTAAAATGACAAAAATACCAATATCTTAGCAAGTCCCGATGCATTTATGAATTGAATATTTCATCCAACTCCAAACGAAGAAATAGTCGGTGACGACAGACTGTCGGTTGTGTACGGTATCTGACCGACAAAGTTGCACTACCATCACTGTCTGTCGTTAGGAATGATATAAAAAGCTTTATTGATGCGACGTTTTTACGGGCCGTACGTTCTGGAAAGTTTATGGAAGAAAACATCATAAGTCTTCATTATCTATTGTTTCATTCTGTAACTAGAAGGTCACTTTACATAATTGTGATTAATTGATATCTAGATCATAAAATTGATTGTTCTTTTGAGGAAGATCATTTCCCTAATTGTTTTTCTTCAAAATAATTTAATTATATTAAACTCGATATACTATATCAATTTTACAAGCGTAATGTGACGTCATTTGTATTGTCTGCATCTCTTTAGAAATAGTATATTGTATATCTAGTGACGTAATGAGGTATATTACTGACAAGAAGTGACATTTTGATAAAACGAGCATATAGCAAGTTTTAATACACACCAGTCATATTGTCATTACGCACGAGATATATATGTTGCCATACCCACTATAAAATAGCTGCTTTTCACTTCATTTTCAGTATTTTCAAAATTTTTCGATATTTCATTTGTATCCCAAACTTCACGCCTATAGACGGCCGAGAGCAGCTGTCAGTAGGTAATAGCGGGCGGATCAGGGCGAATAAACTTAAATCACTATGGAAATGGTTTGCTTTCCCACACTAGTGTGGGAGAGATACATTTCCGTACACCGGCCTGTCAAATGTCACTTTTTATGCTATTTTATAGTGGTACCTATACCTATGGCAAGAAATTAATTTGTTAATAGAGAGATTATAGACGCTCCACATAAAGGTACATAATATGCTGATATTTGAAAATAGAATCCATAAAAAGAACCGTGACCTAATTATTGTTTATGATTATTAAAAATTTTTAAGGCGTTCTTTTTTTGTTGTGAAATTTGAGAACATGTCTAACTTCTAAAAAATACACTTAACTCAAAAATAAAATTCAGTCATTGATTAATGGTGATTATTATTTTGCAGGTCGATTTGGACGTGTAATAGTTATACCCAAGGATGGATCTCGGAATATGCTACGAGCAGAAATTTTTCAAGAACTACGACTTTTGGATGAAATAATCCAAAATTCAACTATTGAATATGAAGAAGAGTACTTCACTTATCGAGATATCTGCGCCAAATGGATTGATGAATGCTTTCAAAATGATATTCTTAATCTCGATAAAATCATCGATGAGGTAGGTTCTCAACCAGGACTCCATCGAAAAACTTACCTATTTAAAATGTTTACGGATCAAAATTTGTAGCAAAAATTAACACTTAACATTTTTGATAGTTTGAACATTTAAAATATTTATTATTTATTTATATTGTTACAAAACTGTTTTCTGAGTTGGCGGAATAAATATTTATTTACAATAATAATGAACGCAACAACGAAAAGTCAATTCTAAAAATCATCACAAGTAGCAATAACTAAACAGTAATTACAAAGCATAACAAACAACTATATACAATAACTCGTAACAATTAACTATATACCTACCAGGACTATTTATTTCTAGTTATTTATGTTTCAAATATTTATATTCACTGTATTTATCTCAGACACACTATTTGTCGCTCAGTATTCTCCATTGACTGATTCCTGACTCACCGTTGACTGCTGTTTATATATGCTGCGTGCCGTAAGCCTAGTGCGTTCTCGCTTTCTCTAGAACTTTCACGCAGGTACCAGTTGTTCAGTAAGCAGACCCGTTTCTCATAACTCTTGCCTGCCGTTTATATACAGGGTGATCCGTAACAATATTAATAAATAACAACATAATTTTAAAATAATTTATTATAAAAACAGATAAAAAATTTTCAAATTAGACTGGTATAGTGAGGTAGCTTAGTGAAATTACCGTTACTTGGCGGATAAAAGCACCAAATTTGGTATAAAGGTACCTTAGGATATAGGGCTTGAGAATAGCCGAGAGTGTAGCGGCGCTGTTGTTTACATGGCGTTGCTATGGTTCCTCTATTACAAGTCCCCAGTTCCCGAGTTCTAGCCCGAGAGCTGGTAAAAGTGTCAATTCGATTTTCAATTTATTATTTAAAAAACAAAAAACAAAAATGAATTGAAAATATGAATTGGTGCTAGGCCCAAATAACCTTAGCTGTTGGTGGTCTTTAAAATACAATTACAATTACCTTAGGATATACTAATAAATGTTAGTCTAGGAGCCCTCTGGAATTTCTAAAAAACAATTTTTGGCGGCCGAAAAACTACGAAATTTTACATTTTTTTGCTTTTTACGAAATATCTCAGAAACTGTCGACAACGCAATGTTTTAAAGAGGATTACATTTCCTATAATTTTCATTCCTACAACTTTTCTGTGGTACTAATGGTAAGCGCGCTACACCTTTTTGAAAATCACGCGCTTTTTGTAACCTTGGTGACCAATGGTTAAAATGTAATGTCCTTTTCAATAGCTTTATTTGTGTTCTTCATCGAATTTTTAATTGAAAATACATACGTTCATAAAGCAAGGAACGCCCTAAATCGTGTTTTTTGTCCAATATCGATACCTTTAAAAATTGAGAAGTTATAGACACTCAAAGTTGAAATCATCACAGAGTTTTACGTGTTTTTTTAATAGGCGTTACTAGCACCTTCCATACCGATTAATAAAAATCCGTCTAAGAATCCATAGGAAATTAAATGCCCTAAACGCTGCGTTTTGTTCTTTTTTATTTTAGTACAAAAAATTTAGATTTTATTTCGACTCACTACGTAGTGCGCGTACAACCTTAAGGTGGTAGAACAAAACACTTCCAACGAAAATTGGTTTGGATAAGAATAGGTTGTGTAGTTTTTGACATATTGGGATATTTTCGTTTACACGCTATTTTTTGAGTTTAGCGACCGCAGAAATAACTTTGTTTTTTTGTTATTTTGTATGACCTGAGGAGGACCTATAATTGTGTCGAAACGTCGCCTATAAAATAAAATAAAGAAAATTTGATGGGGAAGAGGCTTTTTTATTAATGCTTAAAACGTTTGCCAAAAATGCCTTAGAATTTAGAACAGCTTCGCTCGGGCGTCCACTTTACGCCCTTGTAACACAAATTACTATTAACTGTACATGGATAAAAAGTAATGTAAATTAGAAATAGAAGTAGAAATGGTCACTCGGAGTTAAAAATTGCTTCTTTGAATTAAATAAACCACATTTAATAGACAACTATTATAATTTAACTACACTGAACATATTGTAACGAAATCCCAGATGCAACGCCACTGTTTTCAACAGAACATTCGAGAGTGCAGCGATTGACTGTTTGTTGTAACAATGTGTAGGCGTGGCAGATACGAGAATATTCCAGAATGCGTGACGAGCGTGGAGGGGTCGGACTGGAACGCTATATAAGTACAGCAGTCAACAATAACAGGGGACAGCGACCAACGGAGGTGTACAGCCGAAATAAATATTGCGCTAACAAGTGTTTTCACTTTGTTTGAGAGATACTGTTCGTGTATATCAGTGTTGTATATTGAAATTGACTTTGCATTGTTAATAAAGTTATTGTATATTGTTGTATATATTTTTAATTATTGAAATAAATAATTTTATTCCGCCAAATTCAAAACAGTTTTGTTACAATATTGTATTTACACTAACTTATAAACTAAACAATATAATATATTAAACTAACTTATAAACTAATAAATTATATGTTATGTTATATTGTTAGTAAGTTTATAAGTTAGTGTAAGTACAATATGTTCAGTGTAGCTAAATTATAATAGTTGTCTATTAAATGTGGTTTATTTAATTCTAAGAAGCAATTTTTAACTCCGAGTGGCCATTTCTACTTCTATTTCTAATTTGATTACGGAGTTTCCTAGAATAGTAATGTAAATATTATATGAATTAAGGTGGAAAGTGGTCAACTCAATCTAACCTTCCCAGTGATGTTCAATCCTGTGACGTGGGATGCGCACGCTTTCCCGGTTTATTTTGGAGGCAGTCAGATCAGCGAAGATGGTTTCATCATTAACGTGCCTTCAATACAGCTTGTCTACTTCGTCAACGCTGATACCAAGAAACAAGATGCTCGGTGAGTAAAATCAACATAAATCGAAACATTAAAAAATATTATATAGGTAGGTACCTAAAAAAAAAACTTTTTAAAGATAAGCTTTTATTGAAATGTACTAAAACGAAAAAAATAATTTTAATAATGTATGTTCATAATTATAAAATCGTAGGTTATAAAGTCTTTGCTAGCTTATTAGCCACGACCCACGCTTTTATAATTATGAACCGACATTATTAAAAATTATTTTTCCGTTTTAGTACATTTCAATAAAAGCTTGTCTTTAAAAAGTTTTTACTTATATTTTATTTGGTTCTTTTTATTCTTTCAAAATATTTAGGTACCTACATACCATTAAAACATTAATATTTAATATATTAAAATATTAAAAATATTATATTAATATATTAAAAACGATTGAATCTTGTAATTGTCATCGGGAATACATAATTATGTATACAAAATTTCAAATCGATCGGATACATGGAAGTCGTCCAGAATAGACTTGCAAGATTTGACCTAAACATATACACTTACTAACAAAGCAAGTTAAATAAAAGCTTTTAAAATAGCCACCCTAATAAAACTATCTATAAAACGTCTCTAATTGAAATAATTTAGAAATGCAAATCGTGCGTGAAATTTCCCGTGACACGTCGTGAGAGTGTAACTTGTGTAAGTACCGAGAAAATCGTGAGTGAGTAGAGTGATTTAAAAAATATACGCATACGTGAACGTGTGTGAGTGGAAAAGAATTTTCGTGAGCGTGAGTGAAAAGTTAATCACGTGAAAAATTATTCCTGTAATTGCAGGCGAAATGCGGAGAGTGTGACTGTGAAGTGTAAATTGTTAGGCCTGACCCTGAAGTCTGCACTAATGTTAGCAACTTACTGTAAAATTGCGTGTGTGTGTGTGTGTGAATGTACGTGAGTAGGCGTGAGCTTCGAAATATAATTATTATCGTGTGTGAACGTGCGTGAGTATTGAAATCTAGACGTGAGCGTGCATGAGTGTGATTTAAAAAATGTAGGTACTAGTGCGTGAAAGGGAGAGAGTTGAAAATTATTTTCGTGAGCGTGAGTGATCGTGAACAAAATGCTATACTCATGAATCCACGATTGCACCTTTCAATCATATACAAATAACCGAAACCGGGGAGGTCGAAACTCGAAAGACCAGACTAAGAATGCTGTGGAGTGGTTTACTGCCAACAAATTAAGTCTAAATGTAGATAAAACTGAAAACATAACATTTAAATTAAAAAATAATTATGCGAACGATACCATCAAATTCTTAGGATTTATTCTTAATCCCTGCTTAAAATGGGACAATCACATAACCAACTTATGTAATCAGTTATCCTCTGCAATTTTTGCCATCAGACGTGTTGTAGAAGCCACTTCCATAGTGGCTTCTAAAACTGCTTACTTTGGTTTCATATACATTCTCGAATTCAGTCAAGAATTTTAGTCTGGGGTAGTGCGCCTTCAGCTGAACGTGTTTTTGTTTTACAGAAAATGGCTTTTCGAGCGATCACTAAAGTGCCACATCGAACCCATTGTAGACCTATCTTCTCTGATTTGAAAATAATGCCATTACCATCTTTATACATATACTCAAATTTGATATATGCCAAAGAAGACATCAATAAGTTTCTTAAACATTCTGACTGCCATTCACATGATACGAGACATAAAGGTTCAATTTGTTTACCATTTGCGCAAATACACTACTAGTTAAAAAAGTTTCAATTATTTATCTATGAAATATTACAATAAATTACCGGATTTTATTAAAGTGCAACCCTTAAAAAAATTTGAAAAATTAGTCAAAACGCTCCTAATTAAACATTGTTTTTATAGTGCAAATGAATTTTTAAATTGTGATTTTTAATTTGTATTAGGTATACTTTTTTATATTATATTTCTTGACTTTTTGTATCCAAATTTTTGGCCATGCAAAGAAATTGATCTATATCTATCATACTACAATTACGTCATAAACGATAGTCCAAACTCCAAACGTTCTAAGTGCAATTTGCGGAATTTTCAGGCACCAAAGTTCAATGAAGGGTAATTAAAGGAATTTGCATGAAGTAAGCTTCAAGAATTTTCACACTTTATTCCATTGTTCCACATCTCAGGGGGGAGCAGCCGCTTCCCTTACGTACGTCTATGATAGAAGCATTCACATTATAATTATGAAAAATGTAGGGGTAAAAAGAGAAAAAGATCAGGGTCGAAAATTTTCAAAATATAGACATTTTTACAATAATATTGAAAAATAACAAAATTTATAGGCATTTCAATTTTTATATCTTTTTTGGTTTTCAAGTACTTATAAGGTACAAATCGATGTGATTATTGGAGACTATTATGATAAATGATTATGAACTATTATAAATTATTCGAACATTAATTATTTATCACCGCTCTTTATACGTTTCTTGGCAGTTGGCACAATACAGCGTAAGGATTCATATAGCTATTATATAATATATCCGGTGCCATGACGTCTTGGCTCCCAGTTTCCAGTTCATCTTGTTGTCCTACCCTTCATCTTGCATTCCTCGGATTTTCATAACTTTTACGTTCTTCCGGTATCCAGTTCAGCAACCTTTCGTCATCTATTCTTTTTATGTGCCTGTACCATATCAGTTGTTTTCCATGTGGTCTATAATACGTATCCTTTAGAGCGAAACTACATGGGCGGATTCTCTGCGGCGTTTTTAACGAATTACACGTCCAAATCAAAACCGTGCCTACAAACGAGTGAAACTAGACCAACGGAATATACAGGGTTCGGCAATCAGTACTAGTGGTTTTAAATCACCTTGTATATGGTTATTGTTGAAATGTGAGAAATAACAACGACTTTATTTTTAATTTCGGTATCTGAAATTTATTAATTTACGGTATTTTTAAGTGAGCGCCCGCCATTGCAGTTTAAATATTCCTGGCATCTTTCTAGAAAGTTTTCCATTACTCTTCGTAATAAATCAGGTCCAATATTTCTAATTTCATCTCGAATTGCGTTTCAGATCTTGAAGTGTGTGTGGACGCTACCATGCACTCGGAACTGACACACCCAATTCAAAATTGTGTCCCATTTTGGTATTCTTCCGTGCCTGGCAACTTCAAATTCACGTCTAAATTATTGAGTCTGCACAATGCTCTGTGTTCGAATAAAAATTTCAACAACGAAAGCACGCTGATTTACTGGAAAATGACCCATAACTGGACAAATTGCATGAAATAAGTTTAACAATTACGGACAACTGACAGTCGTACGTGAATTATTTTTCATTTCATAGGCTACTCAAATCTACCGGTACTGATTGCCGGACCCTTTACGTAATACGTTCGTCTAGTTTCACTCGTTTGTACTTTGTAGGCACGGTTTTGATTTGGGCGTGCAATCCGCCGAGTTAAAAAAACGCAGCGGGAAATCTGCCCGTGTAGTTTCGCTCTTATGGTCTTGTATCCGTCGATTGAAGCTTCTTTTGATGTGAAACATTTTATGGCGCGGGTGTAAAATCGTTTTAATGATACGTCGCTCAGAACGCAAGACGCGTCTTCCCGCACTATACTGTTACATACCCGCTATGTTACGTGTGTGTAAATAACTGTGTGTTGCTGTTTCGATACCTTCACAGGGTGAGAGTTTCTCGCGGGGGGGGGGGGATAATAAATCATAAATTCTTATCCCTGGAAATACTGAACCTATTCTAAAAATTCTTTGACTAATTAACTTCGCAGAGGGAGATTTTCTCGCAGGGGGGGGGGTAATAAATCATAAATTCTTATCTCTTTCACTAATTATTATCTTCGCAGAGGGAGAGCTATGAAAATGTTTCACATCTGCCAGGTGTCCCACGACGGCTCACTTTTTTTTGGTTTTGTTTTAACTGCTAAACTTTTGAACCATACAAGGGCGTAGCCAGGATTTTTAGCAGGGGGGCAAAGTGAGGTGACGGGGGAGAGAATGCCTTGATCCCCGGGGCCGCACCGCGCCGTTCCCGTGGTTAGTGCTGCAGACGATTTTTGATGTGAAACATCTTATGTCGGGCCAGGCCCGGATCTAGGCGGGGGGGCAAGCCGGGGCCTATGCCTCGGGCGGCAAGTTCAGAGGGCGGCCAAATTCAAATTCACACTTTACAGACGAATGGACAACTCATCATTTACTTAACTTTGACCACAGAATAAATAATAGTACAAGTACAGAAATTTCACTCTTGTTTTACTGTGGCCAAAGGGGGCTAAATAAGAATAAATTAGGGTATTTAGGGAAAACTAGGATAAATTCAAGAAATTATGGTATACTAGGGTAAATTTGGGTAAACGAGGGAAAATTAGGATAAATTGTGTTAAATTGTAAATTCTTATCTCTTGAACTACTGAACCGATTCTAAAAATTCATTCACTTATTATCTTCGCAGGGGGAGAATGTCTCGCGGCGTTGTAATAAATCATAAATTATTATATCTGGAACTATTGAACCGATTTAAAAAATTCTTTTACTAATAGAAAGCTACACTATCCCTAAGTGATATAGGCTAGATATTATTTTGATAAATTTGTCAAGTTCAGTAAATAAAAGATTCAAGCTATAAAATGTTTCACATCTATCGAGGGTCCCGCGACCCACACCCTTTTTTTGAAAATGCGAGACTTGAGGTAACCACTAACTGCAATACTTAGAAGTATATAAAGTATAACATATAATTTATAAATGAAGATGATTTGAGGATGGGAAATGAATGAGTGAATTGAAATTATAGACGGTCGACAACATGGGAAATGAAATGATCAATTCATGTACCTACATTTTAAAAAATTTAATATGAAATGTTATGCTCATGTACCTACATTTAAGTATAGCACAATTTTAGTTAATCCTCAGAAAATCGTGAAAGAATTTTCTCTTTATCCTAGATTTTTGCTCATACCAGGGGGGCACGTGCACTCCCCCTCCCCCCGTTATGCCCTTGGAACATTGATTACACTTTCTATTATAATGTAATAATTTATTATTATTATTTCATTTATAGAGGCTCTGCGTGGGAAGACGCTTTCCTGGACGCAGTCGGTAAGGCTGATGACGGAGGCATGTTCAAACACATATCTGTCGCACGCTTTTCATCACGAACGCTCGATCACGAATTAGAAAGAAATACACGCACTGTGGTGCCGTACTTCACGACAACATTTATCCTGATGGGTTTCTTTAGCGTTATTACGTCGATGATGTCGGATCAAGTACGTTCGAAACCGTGGCTCGGTCTGCTAGGAAACCTGTCGGCTGCAATGGCAACTTGCGCTGCATTCGGTGCTGTTATATATCTAGGCGTAAAATTTATTGGAATAAATTTAGCTGCTCCGTTTTTAATGATTGGTACGTGAAATATTTGAAATTAAATAAGTTCTATAATATCATTATAGTACCTACCTACATAGTTAAAAAATCATGCATTTTTATTTGTTACCGACAGTGTGCGAAATCAGTCAATGATGGTGTTTTTTTTGTTCTACAGGTATCGGAATAGACGACACGTTTGTGATGTTAGCTGCCTGGCGCCGCACCAAGCTCACCGACTCCGTTCCAGATAGAATGGGCCAAATGTTAAGCGAAGCAGCTGTCTCCATAACTGTTACGTCCGTCACGGATATGGTCAGTTTTTGGATTGGTATTATCAGCCCCTTTCCTTCGGTTCGCATTTTTTGCATTTATTCAGGTTAGTATAACAGGAATCTGTCATAAACCCACGGTCTATAAGACACATAATGACAACAAATTTTAGATTTATATAGTAGGCAGGCAATAGTCGGTTAAAACTAGACTCGGGTAGTTTCGGACATATATACCTTTAGAAACCATATCCTCCATCGGAGATGTTTCCTATCTTTCCTTAGACCGCATCTTAACATGTCCAATGTCCATACTCCGGCATATACATAATATACTCCAATTTCAACACGAGATCTGTCGTCATTCGTCAAGTCAAACAACGGCCACAGTATGGGAAATTTGCCCTTAATAATAATTTTAATTTTCAGGTTTCGCCGTATTCTTTACTTTTGTATGGCATTTAACATTTTTTGCTGGATGTGTGGCAATATCCGGTTATTGCGAAAAGAAAAATTTACATGCTCTATTGTGCTTCAAAGTGCTACCTGTGTCAAAATCTGGTAAGTGTACTGTGTAGGTACTTCACATAATAATTTGTATCTACAGCATGTCATATTGATTCCTTCCATAAATTGTTACCACAATAGTGTTATATTATTTATTATCCCTTTTAAATATAACGAATTCTGAAATTAATAGGCAGGTAGTCTAGCTTACAACTTACTTTAGTGCGTAGGATAGGTTATTGAAGTAGTGACCCTAGTTGTTGGGCGCCTATAATCTACAATTATGATCTAGTTGTAAATATGTATTAGAATTTATACTAACACATATTTAGAATGAGCCTGTACTCGTCATTTTTAGGGTTCCGTAGCCAAATGACAAAAACGGAACCCTTATAATTTCGTCCTGTCCGTCTGTACGTCCGTATGTCACAGCCATTTTACTCGGAGACTATTGGCACTATATAGATGAAATTTGGAAGGTAGGTGTTTTCAATGAGCCGCTATACGATGGTGTAGTAAAATTACGAAAAAAATTACGAAAAAAAGTGCGAATCGGACTCGCGTGGAGAGGGTTCCGTACTATTAAGACTTAGGACTTTCGTTTAGGTTTTCCCGTAAACTATGCGTGAGACCCTTATATTCCCTATTTTTTTCAAAATTCTAGGCTTAGTAGTTTCGGTGATAACGGAGGAGGGGGGAGATCGGATAGACAGACAGACACGATAGTGATCCTATAAGGGTTCCGTTTTTTCATTCTGAAACACGGAACCCTAAAAATGATATAGAAGTTTCAAAATGACTTTTTTAATTTTTATTTAAGTCGTTGGTGAGATATGCGCTTCTAAAGTCGTAAAAAGCGTTTCCCCCCCTCTAACTTTTCAACTATGGGGTGGAAAATTCTGAAAAAATTTACGGTGGTAGAACTTACAAAACACTCCCAACGAAAATTGGTTTGAATAAGATATGTTGTAGTTTTTGAAATATGGAATATTTTTGGTGACACGCAATTTTTGTGAATTTAGCGACCGCAGAAATAACTTTGTTATTCACAGTGTCTTTGAGAAATACTATGAAATACAAACTTATTTTTGGAAAACTATGTTAAACTTAAAATAACAGACTATAAATTATTATTAACTTTAAATTTTAACCGTGAACGTTCTTTCTAACTACGGAACCCTTCACTGTGCGTGGTCTGACATGCACTTGGCCGCTTTTTTTATTTTTTATAGCCTTATTACAAAAAGTCATATTTTAGAAATTATTTTTAAGTTCCTTTCCTCTGAGATCTTGATACAAATCAAAGTATAGATACGCATTAGGGATTCCGCATACATTTTTTTTAGATCACATCTGTGTGGCAGATGATAAATTTAAAAGTTGGAATGCACTTTTATATATCTTTAGCAATATTAAGCAATGATTGTTACGAGAAATGTCAAAACGTTTTATGTTTTAAGGTGATAAGTCATGGTGCTATCGAAAATTTTGTTCTGGGGGTATCGACCCTGCAGATCCAGACAACCCGTTGGATAACAAGGAACATGGGGGAATGGCATTTTTTCGTGACTATTTAGCAGCCGTTTTGAATAATGGATTTGTAAAGGCGTTTGTATTATTGGTGTTCACTGCTTACTTAGCTGGGGCAGGGTATGGCTTGACACAAATTAAGGAGGGCCTCGAACGAAGGAAAATTGCTAAAGCAGACTCTTATTCTATAGAGTTTTTCGATCGAGAGGATGAATATTTTAGAGAATTTCCTTATCGAATACAGGTAAATCAAATTCCTTACTGCGCGAGTAAACCACAATTAAGGTACGTGCAGTACGCAGCTGGGATTCTAGATGGTAGCATGTATGGTAGATGGTGGCTGAAATTATAAGCGCTTATAGGTTTGCACAACGAAGCTTTGATACCAGCATTGATACAAGCTTAAGTCGCGTTTGAATTGTCAGAATATTTGTGTTCTTCTGCTATAAAGTGGTATATTTTAAATACAAATTTGTGTAGGAGCTATCATGTCCACCCTATTAATAGAAAACGATCCAAACATAGCGAATCATTTATACCAAGAATTAAAATTTTACCCAAACCGGTTTTTTTGAATATTTACGTATGGAACCTAACAGCTTTAAATACGTCTTAGAAAAAACTCAATACAAATTAAATAAAAAGTGGCAAAATTTAATAATAATAATAATAATAATAATAATGCCTTTATTGATAAAATAAACATTTTATCAAATGGTGTGGAAATCAGCTTAAAGCTGGTTTTCATTCCAAACCATCAACAAAGAAAGATACAATCATATATGTGAGAGAAAAAGAATGATACAAATATACAATAATACTTCTAAATAAATTATAAGTACAGAAACAATTTAGAGAAAAAACCAAAACAAAAAATATACCGGTTCTACTGTTTATAAAGATGTTTAACTTTTTCATTAAATAAGGGTATACTTGAGTTTTTTATTACATCAGGTAAATTGTTATATAAGGATGGTGCTAAATAAGAAAAACTACATTCAAATTTGGACGTTTTATGCTCAGGAATGACCAAATAGTTCACAGAGCGCAAATTGACATCAGCTGTTATTGTATCGCACCGTCTAACAATTTTTTTAAACAAGTAACTTGGTTTCCCAGTTAATATAATTTTATGCAAAAGACACAGATAATGAATCTCCATGTAATTCCTAACACTTAACATGTTGCACTGCTCACGATACTTAGAGATATGATCATACTTCCTAATTCCGTACGAGTAACGAATACATGAATTTTGAAGCACTTTCAGTCTGTCCTTGTCTACACATCTTAAAGTCGGTACATATACACAGTCACAATAATTTACAATAGAGAGCACTAAAGCATTCGTTAAGCGCAATTTTATCTCTGTTGTTAAAGCTGTCTTCAGATGATAAATTGATCTTAAACGAAAATAGGCTGCTTTAAGCTTAAAGTTCACATGCTGTGTGAAGTAGAGGTCTTCATCTAGATAAACACCCAGACTTTTTACACATGTTGATAGTTTTAGCTGCTTATTATCCAACTGAATTGACAAGTTAAAGTTATTAAATTTGGAACGCTGCGTTTTACTGCCAAACAAAACAACGGACGATTTGTCGGTATTAATATTCAAACCATTATCTTGTATCCAATTGGAAAGTCGGCTGAGATCTTCATTTAAAAGCTGTATGAAATGAACTGAGTGACTTGGATCAAAGTTAAGAACAAGTTGTGTATCATCAGCATAGGAATGAAGCTTACAGTTGACGATTGACTTTGGTAAATCTGCTACAAAAATAAGGAAGAAAATCGGCCCCAAAATGGAGCCCTGCGGTACACCGCAGCCTGCATGTTTCATTTTCGAGCAATTATTTGGCGGTAGAATAACTTGCCTTTGTCTATTAGTAAGATAACTTTGACACCAGGCAACTGCTTTTGCAGAGAAACCAAAGTATTGAAGTTTTGCAAGAAGTAAGCGATGATCAATAGTATCAAATGCTTTTGATAAATCAATTTGAACTAACAAAGATATCTGTGTAGTATCATAAGCTCTTAAGAAATCGTCACACAAATTGATTAGACTTGTAGTTGTGCTAAACCCTGAACGAAAACCGGACTGCGTTGCAGGTAATATGTCGGATGTTTCTAGAAACTCGTTAATTTGACTACAGCAAACTTTTTCCAACACCTTCGATAGATTTGGTAAAATACTGATAGGACGAAGTTCATTATAGCTCGACGGTTTACTGTTTTTCGGGATAGGTTTGACTTGAGCCACTTTCCACAACGCAGGAAATTCAGATGAAAGTATAGAACAGTTGACAATATGTGTAATGTAAGGACTTATATAAGGCAACAAAAGTTTTAACATGTTGGCAGATATTCCATCGATACCAATGGCTGATGAATGCAAACTAGAAATAATTTGCTCAATATGACTAACAGTAGTCGTGCAAAATTCAAAATTAGGCGATATCTTAGGGATAGCATTGAGATACTCGTCGACAACAGTGTCTGATAGAATTTTCGGCTGAATAGAGAAAAAATCATTGATCCCATCAGGATCATTCAAATGAGATGGAAGATCAGGTTTAATGTCGTTAACACCTAAATGTTTGACATTTCTCCATAATTGATCGCTTGATTTGCTATTTTTGTTACAGAATGTCATGAATGCTAATTTTTCTCTTCTTATAGACGCCGTTACGTAGTTTCTGAGCTGTTTAAAATATTCTAATTTTGAATTTTCTTTAGTTTTTTTGTATGCAGCAAGTGCCTTATTTTTGTGCTTAATCATAATTTTAATTACCGGAGTTATCCATGGACGATAGGGTTTGGTTACTTTGACTGTTCTTAACGGAGCAAAACGATCAAAAAGATCAGTAACTTTATTGTTGAAACATTCTACTTTTTCATCGATATCATTTAAAGAGATAATCTCATTCCAATTAGTGTTCTCAGCATATTTTTCGAATGCATCCTTGTCAATGTTAGATATATCTCTGTAGGTAATAAACTTTGAGGCATGGCACGGCTTAGGAAGATTCAAAACGCAGTAAATTAAGTTGTGATCTAAATTTAAATCCACCAGTTCTTCAATACTGACGACACCTGATTTAGAAACTAAGTTGTGGTCAGATATACACATTAAATCTAATAGAGTAGCTGATTCTTTCGTGACACGTGTAGCAGCTTCAATTATTTGATCTAAACCAAAACTGTCTAACATATGTTTGATGAATAAATAATCTGGACTTAATTTGTTAAAGAAGTTAATGTTAAAATCGCCAGTACAAATAACATGATTAACAGTTGGCAGAATTTTGGCCAGAACTTGTTCAACAACAGTGAGCTTCCTATAAGAAATGTGTGGTGATTTATAAATTAATCCCAATCCAAACTTAATTTTATTGTATTTAAACTCAATCCATAATTGATCGACATCATTTTTATCACTGTCACAATCATTTGTAGTGATTTTTTTGAAGTCAATTGAATTGCGTACATATAACGCCACACCACCAGCTCGATTAAAGTCCCTATCACATCGTACAAAGTTATATCCATAAATATTAAATTTGTCATCACTATAGTCTGTTTTAAGCCAAGTTTCTGAAATCGCTATAATATCATAATTATTGAGTAATACAAAGTCTTTGAACTTACCAAATTTAGAATTTAATGATCGAATATTAATATGAACAATAGTAAAATTATTAACACCATACACTTCCAGATTACAACATTTATTATCGGCCATTGCGTTGAGATAGAGGAATCCTTTTTTATTTATTAATTACACTGGAAAATCAGAAATTAAATATTTGCCAAATCATCAATACGTTTTATCACAATTACTTTAGAATCGTCATCTTTTTTTAATTTAATGAAATTGTTATTGAACCATACATATTTAAAATTATTTTCGTTTTTGAATTTTCTGACTTCGAAAAATAATTCACTATAGTGAGGGGTGAAATGATGATTTACATATAAATTATTGTTTATAGAAACATTTTTCCAAATTTGCCCAGTCTGATATTTATTTACTTTACACTGTTTGTAAAGCTCATTTTTTGGTTTAGAATGGATAAATTTTACAATTATCGGCCTTGGTTTATCCGCATGACGTGATTTTATACGATAAATATTTTCAATGTCCGTGGAATTAATATTAACATTAGTTGCTTCACCTAATTCAATGATTTTTCCAACCAAATCTTCATCTTTATCCTCAGGTATCCCATTTAGAACCAAATTATTTATTAACGATGCTTGCTTCATATACTCAACTTCAGTTCTTAAATTGGAGACTTCCTCTTTTAGCTCTTTATTTTGATTTTGCACGATCGTTAATGTTTCAGTTAAGTTTTTTATAATTGTCGTAAAATTATCAAATTTAGAAATTAGAGGCGCAAGTTCAGTTTGGATCGAAGTTTGTATAATATTTGTAATATTGTCAATCGAACACTCATTTACTTCGGGATTTGACTTCGATGAACCGGGTTTACATTTATAACATTTCCAAAGGTTAACTTTGGTTGCATCCCAAGTTTTAAATGCAGCCACCCTTACCTGACCACAGTCAAAATGATATTTTCCGCTGCAAGTATTACACGTTATAAATTCATTTAATTGAAGTGCAAGATCACACTTTACGCAATTCACCATATTAGTAGAGAAAAATATATGTCAATAAAAGTCCAACCCTGATACTAAATTAGAAGTACTGTTTTGACTTGAGAATCAGCATAAACACGTTAGACACACTTTGCACACAATGTACTGTAATTTAATCAAAATAATGAATAAAACTGTATTAAGCTAATAGAAAACCACTTATATTTATGAAACCACTGAAGATCTGTTCACAACCACTAGTAGTTTGGAACACTTATACCTTTATAATTTTAATACAATAGAAAACAAAATTATGTTGAAACAAAAACCCGAAAAAAAAACAATAAATGTAGAGAGAAAAAAAGACACGTGTTTTCTCACACACACCAATCAACTATCTCATTTATTAAACTAGTCACATCCATTGTGAAACGTGTAACGGCCATTTGACAGTTGACACACGTTGATTGTAGTAGTCAGCGCGCTGAAAGAATGGTGAGATACATTCTTGAATGGACCAGCTCTTGTAACAGCGCTTATACATGTTACACTAACTGCTTCGTTGTGTACGCTCGCACATACATATAACAATGCATTAATTTAAGCAAGCCCTGCTATGATCTACGCTACCATCTAGAATCTCAGCTCCATACTGCACGTATCTTTAGTTAATACAGGCTGTTTATTTTAATGTTAACCCATATCTAGTGGAAATGGAAAATAATCAAACGCACATTATATTCTTTAAGTTCACGCTGATAACAGAATATTAAAAAAAATTAAGGACTTCATTGAAAGTTCGGTTGAATCATTTTCCCATAATATAATATGCAAATGTGAAATGGGGTTTTGAATGAATTTTTTTTTTTTGACATAAACAGAAAGATAACAGCAAAACTATTTTTTTACTTAACTATTAAAAAGTTATATTTTTAATTAAAAATTAATTTTTGAACTAAGTTCCGATGACGCGCCGAAAAAATCCAAACGCGTGTGACGTCGCCATTTATGTATGGTCTTTGGCCTTTGCAAGATCGGTAAAAAGCTACTAATCTTATGCTCTTATGGTCTTTGTACCATGATCGCATTTATAAATTTTGATAGTACCTATGTGTAATATGTAGATTGTACACAAATCCACATAAAAAAAGAACAGTTACGACGTCACAAACATTCCTGGCGAGTTTTGTAGTCACGTTAATATAAGTATATTTTAATTAATTTTTTATTAATTAGTATTAGTCCAGTCACGAGAGCTTAAAAAGGTAGGTCCACCTTGCGTTTTGAGCAGCAAATGATTTTATTTTTTGTGTCCTCAAGCATATTTAGGAGATGTCAAATCCAAGTTTGCGACCTCTAAAACAGGGCGGGGGAGTTTTGGTGGACTAAAAACCACGATTTTTTTGCACTTTTTTCGGTTTTTTGCTTGTAACATAAAAACGGTTGGTCCTATCGAAAAAATGGCCCTATTCAAAATTAAAGGGCACAACATTTACTTCAAAATGCACACTGGTCAAATATGTTTATGTTCCGATTTTTACCGACTCTACAGAACTTAGAAAAACAAAAAAAAAATAAACTCTTTTTTTGTTTGAAGGCGCTAATCTCAGGAACTACTAGTCTGTAAAAGAAGCAAAGTAGTAATATACGAGTTTTTTAAAAATTCAATCCCAAAGGGTGAAAACGGGAGTGTAGGATTTATTGTAATAACAAGAAATCCTACACCCACGTTTTACCCCCTTTGGGATTGAATTAAAAAAAAAAATCGAATAGCCTATACCCTTCCTTAATAAACGGACTATCTAACAAAATTTTTTTTTTTCAAATCGGACTGGTAGTTCCTGAGATTAGCGCGTTCAAACAAAAAAAAATAAACTCTTTTTTTGTTTGAACGCGCTAATCTCAAGAACTACAAGTCCGATTAAAAAAAAATTTTTTTGTTAGATAGCCCGTTTATTGAGGAAGGTTATAGGATATACGAGTTTTTTTTTTTAAATTTAACCCCAAAGGGGGTAAAACGTGCGTGTAAGATTTTTTGTAATAACAACAAATTTTTCACCCCCGTTTTACCCCCTTTGGGATTGAATTTAAAAAACTCGAATAGCCTATAACCTTCCTTAATAAACTGGTTATCTAACAAACAATTTTTCCTGAGATCTGCGCGTTCAAACAAAAAAAGAGTTTATTATTTTTTTTTGTTTGAACGCGCTATCTCAGGAACTACCATTCCGATTTGAAAAAATTTTTTTTTGTTAGATAGCCCGTTTATTAAGGAAGGATATAGGCTATTCGAGTTTTTCAATAGTTAAAAGCTTGAAAAAATGCTTTTTTTTCATTTTGGTAAATTTTGGTGATTTTCTAAGTTCTGTAGAGCCGGTAAAAATGGAAATATAAACATATTTGACGAGTGCATTTTGAAGTAAATTTTGTTCCCTTTAATTTTGAATAGGACTATTTTTTCGATAGGACCAACCGTTTCCACGTTATAAGCAAGAAATCGAAAAAAGTGCAAAAAAATCGTGATTTTTAGCCCACCAAAACCCCCCCGCCCTGTTTTAGAGGTCGCAAACTTGGATTTGACATCTCCTAAATATGCTTGAGGACACAAAAAAATAAAATCATTTGCTGCACAAAACGCAAGGTGGACTTCCTCTCGTGACTGGACTATATCTACGGCTTGAAAAAAATTTTCTTTGATAAATTATTTAAAAAAAAATATTTTTTTAATTCGAATACCGGAATACGAATACCCAATTATCATAGATGGTGGGTAACATTTTAAAATGGGCATTCGTATTTATTTTGTGTATTATTAGAATAACATTAAAACTACATAGAATGATTTTGTATTAATTGTTTTCACATTTTTAGGTTATAATTACTGGAAATTATACTTATTCAGACCCAGTTTTTCAAACAGAGGTCGAAAATTTTATGCAAACTTTGGAGAACACTTCTTACATATCGTCGCCAATTTATTCTGAATCATGGTACAGAACGTTTCTACAATATGTGTCACGTAATCAAGATTATCTCAACGTAACAATTGACACTGAAGAATCATTTATAGAAGTGCTTAAAGAGGTAGATACTTATATTTTGTTGTTTCATTATCCCTACAAACCCTACTAAATACTAATATAATATAAATATGAGTGAAACGTTGTCTGTTTGTTTATCTTTCTTTCACGCTTTAATAGCTCAGTGCAAATAGCCGGTCTACAATGTAATCACTTGGATTAATTTCCCGGTTCTGGGAAAAATTATTTTTGAGTGCCATTCGATTCTGCTAGATAAGAATTGTATTTGTGAGAACTTTGTTGTCCGTCAAGACCCTTTTTCTCATAACGGCTTGTGGTATGATGTATCAAGTTGAAATTAATATCAAATACTAAGGTCTACAATCAGGGCCGTAGCTAAAGGGGGGCATTAAGGGGCAATGCCCTACCTTAAAACACCCAGTGCCCTACTTTAAGGAATTATAAATAAGCCGCAAAGACTTTCAGGACAGAATGACAGGCTTGATCTATCTGACATTTGGAAAAACAAGATTAAATTCAAACATAAGAAATACAATCAATATGATTAGACACCTATACCGTAACTAAATTCACTATATTATAATAGAAGGCTATATAGGAAAAATGTAAATGCACCGCCGGGAATCGAACCCAGAACTCTGGGTTCTGGGTTCGATTCCCGGCGGTGCATTCACATTTTTCCTATATAGCCTTCTATTTAAATATCATGGCGATAATTCGTCTGATATTCTTATGTTAATTTCACTAATATAGTGAATTTAGTTACGGTATAGGTGTCTAATCATATTGATTGTATTTCTTATGTTTATATTAAAAACCGTATATAGATTTCTCGTTATAAATTGAAGATTAAATTCGTTGGATCTAAATGAAGTTCTTCGGAAATTTGATAACATGGCAAGTTCTGTATTTTTTTTTTTTTTTTGATTAAATTGTCATTCACCGTTGTTTTGCTTTTGTAATTTGATATCACCAGATGAGGTGGGCAATCCAATTAATAAATTGTAGTCTTTTGCTTCAGCCCTACTTTAAACTTTCACTGCTCTATCTTGAATTCAGCTCTAGCTACGGCCCTGTCTACAATCCCTTACCCCATAGTCCTGTAAAAAATTCAAGCTTCTAACGCAATGCTATAAAAAGATTGAAAAAGCACGTATTTTTTATACTGACTAACTCATCAAAACCTATAGGGTACTTCCCGTTGACGTAAATCTTGAAATTTGGCACGAAGGAAGATCTCATAGCACAAGTAAAGGAAAACATCTGAAAATCATTAATTTCTAATTCTATGTGAAATTATCACGTGACAAACATAATTTTTAGGGTACCGTCAAGACCCTTTTTCTCAGGAACGACTAGAGGTGTCAATCAAGTTGAATTTAATATTGAATACTAAGGTCTACAACCCCCTAGTCCTGTAAAAAAATCAAGCTACTATCTCAACGTAATAAAAAGATACAGTTTTTTAAAAATCGCGTATTTTTATTCTGACTCCTCATTAAAACTTTTTTTTCCTTTTATTCTTTTTTGCGTTATTCTCTGAGCGTATCGGGCGGCGCGTCCGAATCGCTTGGACTATAGACATGATCACTTATGAAAGTTTACATTGTAAAGAGTATTAAACATGGGGGTACTTAACGCTTCTTGCCCGCCTGAACTGTATAACTTTATTCACTTACAAACTTAAATACGTTCCAAAACGCTGACTAGATAATCACTGTTTGCCGGACGTATACAGATTTTGCGTAAGTAAGTTTCACTTCTATAGTGTGTAGTGTAAATTACACGATCTTATAAGTTAACTAATACTCTAACCTCTGAGCATTGCATAGGAAGTTACAATTCCTTCGGGTGTCACGACACACACAATGGTTTTTTAATGAGACTAAGTTCGGAGTTCTTCGGGGGGAGAGGGTCTGGATCCCCCTAAATACGTGCCTGTCCCAGATAAAAGGGCGGAAACAGTTTATTAATTAATTACGAAATACCACGTGCATATTGGAGGTTCCACAGAACTACCTACCTAATTAAAATTATACCTACTTAGTACTTACCACTTCTCCTTATACGATTTGTTTTTCCAGCTATGGCTCTTTCCATCAAATCCATTTTCACTAGACGTAAAATTTGATGAGACTGGTCAAAAGATAATCGCATCTCGTTTTCTGGTGCAAGCTGTCAACATATCCGATACAAATCATGAGAAGGAAATGGTACGCGCATTACGAGATTTGTGCAAAGCTTCTACACTGAATGTTAGCGTTTTTCATCCATATTTTGTATTCTTTGATCAGGTATGTGTATACATGTTTTCAAAAACTTATTAGTTACATTTTTAGACTCTGAGAATCTAACTTGGTTTGATATATTATACCTTTTACTTACCTATAATTAGGTGCATAATTTCCAAATTATTGTGTAGAGTATGAATTTCTACTAATCGTATAAAAATTGCAACTTGCTTGATAAAATTCACGACATAAGTCTAAATTAACAAAGAAAACGTCTTTAGTACGTATGCTTTTCGAACTTAATAGTTTAAAATAATACTTTCCTATAACTACAATACTTCCTTTCTATTTTGTTGATACAAATATAGTGGTATATGTTGTATAAGTATTATTAATTGATTCGTTTTTTTACAGTTCGAGCTTGTTAGACCAACATCAATTCAATCTATGGTTGTTGGGGCATTCATTATGATGTTAATATCATTCATATTTATACCTAACGTCTTATGCAGTTTATGGGTTGCCTTCAGTATAATTTCAATTGAACTGGGAGTTGTAGGATATATGGCATTGTGGAATGTCAATTTGGACTCCATATCAATGATTAATCTTATAATGTGCATCGGTTTTTCTGTAGACTTCACTGCACACATTTGTTATGCGTATATGTCATCGAAAGCAAGGACATCAAGAGAACGCGTTAGAGAATGTCTCTATTCGATTGGGCTTCCAATTGTCCAAGGATCTGTAAGCACAATTCTTGGAGTGAGTGCCCTAATATTTACGCAAAGCTACATTTTCTTAGTTTTTTTCAAAATGGTATTCCTTGTAATCTTCTTTGGTGCTATGCATGGACTATTTCTTTTACCTGTTTTATTATCGCTCTTTGGTCCAGGAGAGGACAGCAAAGAAAAAGGCAAAGACAATGAAATGGACATGTCTTCAATAGACAAGTCTGCGTTTCCTCGTCCATATTGTATACCTCATCCAACGTTAATGTTGAATGGTCAGAGTTTTCAATCCAAAACTCTGCAGACAAACAAGCCGATAGGTGTTTATAAACCGTTTGGAGATTTAGAAAAGGATCTAGGTATTGGTACATCAGGAGAAGATTCGAGCGAATCGAGTTCGAGCAAGTCTCAGCGACGTCAAGCTCTAGAAGATGAACATACAAGGAGACGATATGAAGAAGGCTGGAGAAGGTCTTCTCATCATGCATCTCCAAGTCAAAACCAATATCAACGATCTCAAGTCATGGACGTGTACGGTCACGAAGCTGAAAGAGCATGGCAACACAGGCAAAGACAAGATGGAGAACAACGGGCTCGCCGATATTCACCGCCCGAACAAGTTACACGTCCTAGACAGTTGCCAAGACGCTCAGCATCATATCATAATTTACATCAACAACGATATATCCAGGAAATGAGATTTCCATAAAAATACGCTTTCTGTTGTCTGTAATATTATTTCTGTAAGACTAATTATACTATTCCTATAATTTAACTAGTTTGTAATATTGACGTTGTTAACAATAATTCCATGTTGATTTTTTTTTATTTTATTCATTGTGAGACTGTAAGTAGTACATTCGTTGTATATATATCATGTTTATTTTACATTACCTATATTATTTTATGGTTGACGAGCCGGCTATGTAATCTATTTTCCGTCTATTTGGGTTGTTTCTGGATTGTGTAAAGCATTTTAAACCGATGTAAGTATGTATATTGTAATTATTTGTTTTATATCATATCCCAGGGGTCACTATCTAAAGTCTTAGATGATCTTTGAGAGCCGCGATACTGGAAAGAGTAGTTTATATATTTTTGCGAACAGCAAATTTGTGCGATAGGCACAATAGGCAAACGGTTTTAATATAACAATTTGTACAGACACACATATAAGTTGGCAGGAACTTGTACACCTGCTAAACAAGGAATGCTCATTCTGCCGGGTCTACTTTTGACAGAGAAAAATAAAGTTAAAAAGTGAGTGTGAGTAGGATAACCTTCTGTTAGCCTGTGAGTGCGAGAGAGCGCGTAAATCGAAAGTCAAGTGAATTTATGTAGATGTTCGATAGCAATTTTGGACAGAAAATCAATGAGTGCAAAAAGGAAAATATAAATAAAATTAATAGCGCGACAAAGATAGAATGCAATCTTGGGTAGGTAAATTTTTAAACTAAATTTTAGTAAGTATCCATTAAAAACTAAAGCATAAAGTTAATGTGTTTCAAAAATACTAGTTGTATAATTTTATTGAAGCCAAAGTATCCGTGGAAAATAATATAATATAAGGTTATCCTACTAGCACTCACTCTTTAGCTTTATTTTGCTCTGTCAAAGGTACACCCGGCCATGACGGGATGACAGAATGAGCATTCAACCCTGTTTATCAGGTGTACAAGTCTCTGCTTACTTATTTTTGTGTATGTACTAATATACATATAATAGTAGATTGTATGTCTAGATACGTAATGGGGCATATTACGGCGAGTGATGACAGTATGTAAAAACGAGGGATAGTGAGTTTTTACAGTCACACGAGCCGTAATACCATTACGTACGAGACATATATGGTATTTTTTGTCATATCCACTACAAAATACCTATTCACGTCATTTTCAAAAAAATTCTGGCAGTTCATTTGCGTCGCCATCTTTCTTTCGACAGTGTGCCGCGAGGCGCGAAGTTCGTGTAAGTAAGTAATGACAACTGTTATTTTTGCATCTGTCTAAAGGCAGCTATACATACAGCGAAAGTAGCTATTTTGTAGTGAGCATGGCAAAAAATCCGTTACTAACGTACTAGCTCCCCGCGGTAACAACAGGCGTGTAATCATATCAATAAATTCTAAATACCTTTTCAGTAATGCTTTCGTAGCATCTTATATAGGTACATATGGTAAAAATATACGACAACCTTCCTTGAAGATTTTTAGTGAAGTGCAATTAGACTAAAAAAGCAAAGACCTTGCATCCCAGTTTTAGTAAATGGATATTCATGATTTTTTTGTATTCCGGGTTTCTAATAGTTCAAAAGTTTACCCTTTAAAAATTACCGCTTTTTAAAAACGTTTTTTGTTTTTTTATAGATAAAATATTTTAAAAAAGTATGTTGAAATGTAATAATTTCTATAATACAAGCGCTTTACGAATTTGGAGGTCGCTGATTATTAATCAAAAATCAAAATTCGGTCGAAATAATTGAAGCATTCTGTTAAACTGTTAAAATCACTTAACACTTTGAAATTTTGCATAAAAACCCTTAACGCGAAATGCTCTAGTATGAAGAGTGTTTTAGAAATATTAATCTCCCACACTGAGGTTATAGACCTAATGATAGGCTATCTAACGGCGTTAAAAAAATTAGAAAAATCCAAAGAGGCCACCCTACAGAAGCAATTTTAACTAAATAGTACCTTTCGACTAAAAATGAACACTTGACACGAAGGTCTCTAGTAATAAGGACGTTCAATTAATATGAAATTCACATGCAAGGATTATGGACCTATCCATGGGCTATCATCTGCGTCAAGTGTTTCCATTTTTAATCGAAAAGTACTATCTTGAAAAAATTACTTCTGTAGGGTGGCCGCGAACAAGTATTCCAAATTTTTTCACAGATAGATAGCCCATGGATAGGTATACAATCCCTACATGGGAAATTAATATTTAATGAGCATCCTTCTTACTAGAGTACTTCTGTCAAGTGTTTCCATTTTCAGTCGAAAAGTTTTATTTTGAACAAAAAAATACTTCTGTAGAGTAACAACGAACAAATTTTCCAAATGTTTTCGACACAGTTAGATAGCCCATAGATAGATCTATAATGTCTACGCGTAGGAATTTAATATTTATTGAACATCCTTCTTACTGGAGACCTTCGCGTCAAGTGTTTCCATTTTTAGTCGAAAGGTACTACTTTGATAAAATTGCTTCTGTAGGGTGGCCTCTCTGGATTTTTCTAATTTTTAACACTGTTAGATAGCCCATAAATAGGTCTATAACCTCAATGTGGGAAATTAATATTTCTTGAACACTCATACTAGAGCATTTCGCGTAAAGGGTTTTTATGCAAAATTTCAAAGTGTTAAGTGATTTTAACAGTTTAACAAAATATGCATCAATTATTTCGACCGAATTTTGATTTTTTGATCACAAATTAAATAATCAGCGACCTTCAAATTCCTAAAGCATTTGAATTATAGAAAGTATTACATTTCAACATAGGTACATTTTTTAATTATCTACAAAAAAACAAAAAACATTTTTGAAAAGCGCCAATTTTTAAAGGGTAGACTTTTTTATTCTCGCTTTTAGAAACCCAATGCAAAAAAATCAAGAAAATCCCTCCATTATCAGTTATTATAGTGGAGGGATTTTCTTGATTTTTTTGGTTGCAAGGTAAAAAGCTAAAGTCACTTGCACTGTATGTTACTGAGAAATTTTTGTTATGAATAAAAAAAAACAAATAATGACTAGGTACGGTATGGGAGTTGTACATTGTAGGTATGGCTACCCCTGGTAAAATCTACATTCTATCGTAAATTTATAAAAACAGTTAACAATGCATAATACGCAAAGTGCGTTGTTATGAATTCTTGACACTTTTTATAGATTTGAGATAAACTTCATGATGAAAATAATGTGAAATTAGTATGCGTAATTTTTTCAATTATATTTAACTTTATAATTCATTATCTATTAGGTACTATTTTCAAAAGCTGGGCAGAAAACCTAATCTGTTAATTAATTAAGTTAATATTTTCGTTAACGTTTAAAAACCATGAACGGACTTATTAACGTCCGTTACATTTAACAAAAGTCAAAAAGTGTATATGAATGAGAAAGTGAAAGAAACTACGACCAAGAGGCGAGTGACCGAAGAATTGGCAAGCGTTAGCGGAAGTAGCAATAATGTCACGCAGTCAAAAGATAGCAGCAGAAGACAGAGGTCGCTCAAGAGCACAGGCCAAAATTTTATTAAAACCTGACTTGCTCATGGATGCCTGCCTTCCTGGGTGACCATGTGTTGGTTGACTTATTTATAAAATTCAACACAAGCATTCCATCCAGTGCCGCTGTTGAGCGTCTGTTTTCTACAGTAAAGGACATTTTGAGAGCTAAAAGGTCACTTTTAATATGTTACTATTTATGAAGGGCAACATGCATCAGCTTATGCAACAAATTGAGAAAAAGTTAAATTTAAGAATGAAACAACAATAAGCCTTTCTCGATCAATATTCAATCTAATATCAACTGATATTAAATTGAATATTGATCGGGAAAGACCAGGGCCGGACTGGCCCGGTCGGCAATTGCCGACGGGTCCAAACACTTTTGGGGACTAAACCGGATCTAAGACAAATTTATCATTTTTGGAACTTTCGAGAACCAATTTAACGAACATTTCTCTACTCTGCTGCTAGTTTGAACAGAAATAGCCATAAGCGCTAATTCGATCCAAAAACATGCTCTGAAAGTTTCAGTAAATATTAAATACTTCTCATATCTTTTATCATGATGACAATTTTCGAATATATTACTCCAACTTCAAATTATCTTCAAATAGAAAGTATAGAATTTGTAATTGTATTTTAAAGACCACCAACAGCTAAGGTTATTTGGGCCTAGCACCAATTCATATTTTCAATTCATTATTATTTTTTTTTTTTTTAATAATAAATTGAAAATCCAATTGACACTTTTACCAGCTCTCGGGCTAGAACTCGGGACTTGTAATAGAGGAACCATAGCAACGCCATGTAAACAACAGCGTCGCTACACTCTCGACTATTCTCAAGCCAGAAAGTATAGATTTTGTTCAAGCGTACCATTTGGTAACTATAATACCAAAGAAAAAAATATTGCTATCAGCTATGTATGATAAATGTGCCTTAATTATTACAAAGACAGAGATGCATTTGTTAAATATCTCACCCAAAAATGACGCAATTTCCAATACAGGCATAGAAATTGAATCTGAGTTGCTTAAACAGAGATCTAGAAAAAGAAAACTCACGGCAGATGAAACTACTGAAGACTACGTCATCGCTTTATGCTTTCTTTATATCCCAAAAATTATTGACCTTTTTGGGGGGAGGGCGCAGAGCCAAATTACAGCTGTTGCCGATGGGGCCAAATGACGCCAGTCCGTCCCTGAGAAAGACTTACTGTTAATATCAGTAATTGTATTTTAAAGACCACCAACAGCTAAGGTTATTTGGGCCTAGCACCAATTCATATTTTCAATTCATTATTATTTTTTTTTTTTTTTAATAATAAATTGAAAATCCAATTGACACTTTTACCAGCTCTCGGGCTAGAACTCGGGACTTGTAATAGAGGAACCATAGCAACGCCATGTAAACAACAGTGCCGCTACACTCTCGGCTATTCTCAAGCCCTGTTAATATCAGTAATATTATTGATATTAAACTGAATATTGGTCGGGAAAGGCTTATTGTTGATTCATTCATAAAAATCAATGATCTTCCTAAAAACAAAATAAAGTAAAATTTAACTCCAGCAAAAATTATTTTATTTTACTGAAAAATATTCCATGATTTTTAATAGTAACTCCTATTACATTTTTATGAAATTAACGGCTTAATGATTATCGTAGATAACTTAATGGTTAACAAATTAACGGTTAATGATGTTAACTTTTTGATTAACGGTGTCCACCTTTGTCTGTTTAGCAAAATAGATATTTAATTAAAAAAACGACTCAAAACCATATGATAAAAAATATATAAAATCATTACTAGTTTCGTCCTCACAAGGATAATATCACTAGGTAATAATTCGAGAGTTCAGGAAATATTAGGGGAATTGTAATATTTCCTGAACTTCCGAATTATCACTATTGATAATGTCCTTTTGAAAACGGAACTAGCAATGATTTTAACAAAATTAAGAAAAATCGCAGGATAGTGGACAAATATTTGATTTATTAAATTAAATGTACGACGTTTCGTTTATATATTTAAACTTTTTCAAGTACACAAAAATAACAATATTTATGAAAATTAATATTAATTACTAACCATAGCAATTAACATAAGATAGGGTACATAAGACAAAAACATGGTAACATGATAACAAATTATGTTGACTAAAACTTTTTAACAATCAATAATAATAATAATACAAATTTTAGTATAATTTCATAACATAATTGTACTGACTACTTAAATTTTGAGTGTCTGTTCTATAATTGATTGAATTGTTTTTTCTAATAAAACACATTTCACTGATATTGCGTTTCTTCCAATTTGACTCTTTATCTAATATTTTAACTTCATTGAAAAGAAATTTATGCCCAGTGTCGAAATGATGAGATGACAACGCCGTCTTATTATCACTTAATAGGTTTATGTTTCTACAGTCCATTTTGTGCTGATAAATTCTATTTTTTAATAACTGTTTTGTTTGTCCCACATAACACTTATTACATTCACAAGGTATTTTATAAATAATATTAGATTGATGTGAGTTAGGCGTCTTATCTTTAAGTCTTGTGAATAACTTATTCAATTTATTTAAGTTATAAAACACCAACTTAATATTTGTGTTAGAAAATAATCTGTTGATCTTATAGGACAAGTTCTTCACAAATGGAAATCTAACATAAAACTTGGTAGACTTAGTTCTTTCATCCACAGTATCCAACGTGTTATTTAGGTGATTTTGGTCCTCTATAAACTTATCAACGCATTGATGTATAAAGTTGACAGGGTAATTATTAGCTTTTAAGATATTTTCAACTTTCTTAAAATTAAAGGTAGTCTTGGTGACTTAATTTTGTTACCCTGTGTAACAAGCTTTTTATAACACTAATTTTCTGCTGTACTGGATGGTTTGATCGAAAATTCAGAAGCCTGCCTGAATGGGAAGGTTTCATATACCAATTCGTTTTTAATTCTCCCGAAGCTGAGCGTGTTACTAAGGTGTCCAAAAATGGAATTGATTTATCAACTTCTTTCTCCATAGTGAATTGAATCTTTTCATTAAACTGATTGAACCTTTGTAATAAATCATCAATTTTATTTTCGGGAACTGCAATGAAAGTATCATCCACGTAAACTTTTAGTATCGGAATTTTATATGGTAAAGTTTCCAGTACTTTGGAAACAACGTAATCCATCACGATGTTAGCTAAAACTGGACTTGCTGGGTTTCCCATTTTCCCTTTTCACTAATATACCTAAAGAATTGGTCTTAAAAATTGTTAAAGAAAATTGGCTCACGTGGTCAAAGAAAGTCAACATAACTTTTGATTTGCTCGTTGAACTTATTTGTTTTTGTTTTGACACAAGTTATTTTAGCTACAATAACAATTTCTACCTTCAACTTGACGGCAGCGCAATGGGAAACCCAGCAAGTCCAGTTTTAGCTAACATCGTGATGGATTACGTTGTTTCCAAAGTACTGGAAACTTTACCATATAAAATTCCGATACTAAAAGTTTACGTGGATGATACTTTCATTGCAGTTCCCGAAAATAAAATTGATGATTTATTACAAAGGTTCAATCAGTTTAATGAAAAGATTCAATTCACTATGGAGAAAGAAGTTGATAAATCAATTCCATTTTTGGACACCTTAGTAACACGCTCAGCTTCGGGAGAATTAAAAACGAATTGGTATATGAAACCTTCCCATTCAGGCAGGCTTCTGAATTTTCGGTCAAACCATCCAGTACAGCAGAAAATTAGTGTTATGATTGTTAAAAAGTTTTAGTCAACATAATTTGTTATCATGTTACCATGTTTTTGTCTTATGTACCCTATCTTATGTTAATTGCTATGGTTAGTAATTAATATTAATTTTCATAAATATTGTTATTTTTGTGTACTTGAAAAAGTTTAAATATTTAAACGAAACGTCGTACATTTAATTTAATAAATCAAATATTTGTCCACTATCCTGCGATTTTTCTTAATTTTATTATAATCACGATGGACACGATTTCTAATATAAATGATTTTAACTATTTTTTGTAAAAGTGACTTTCGGGGAAAATTCTCCACCAGGCGTTTTTAGATCAAATCTTATTAGGGACAATTTTTTTTATATGATCCAAATTGTTTTTGATCACTGAGAATTTCACTTTAATTATACAGAGGGGGTCTTACCTAGTTATAGTCATTTAGGTAAGTAATAAGTTTTTAAATCCCCCTTTGTGAATTGTTGAATTATATTTACCCTACATGATAAAAAAAAAGACTAACTCAGATAATTAAAATAAAAACTTAAAATTGTAAGGTGTAAAGACAAAGTGCATTAAATTATACAAATAAAAAAATATAAGAAAAGTATTTTTTAAGTTTATCGAATTTTCTTCCAATTTCCTAAAAAAAACATGTACAATAAGGCCTTCTAAATCCCATTAATATATTATGTACCAAACGTAACTATGTATAGCAGGTCGTACCAAAAGGATTGCATATATTCTCCACAGGGCTGCTCCTAGGGTAGTCGACGCCCGTGTGAAATATTGCAATTACCCCCCCCTGTAAATTAAGTAAAAGAATACATTATATTATGTATGTGATAATATGAAACTCTGCCACCATTTCGTAATACACTTTCTAGAGGCTTGCAAAATTATATTCAAGAGGGGGCGGCGGGGGAAGCACAAGGGAGAAAATCGGGAACTTTTGTAAAATACATGTCTAAAGGTGTTCTGTGAAAAATCCAGCTACATGGGAATTAGTTGCGACAATGCGTGATTTTCTCCTTTCATTGACTGGCATAGTACTCCAGTAATTTTAGATATTAAAATGACCCACCTGCAGAAAAATTCCCAGTTAGCTGATTTTTTTTATTTACCTTCGTTATGGTGTTTTAAAAAACGTGTAAAAGTCCCCATCGATATCGTGCCGGCGTTGCCAGATATTCGAGGTTCAAGTTCACGATAGACGGTTTTTTGCGAATTTCTCGGTTCCGTTCCATTTTTTGTAAAAAATGGTTATTATCAATCTTGTAGAGGACGAAATTATCTACAACTTTTGTATAAACATTTTTTGTCTACGATTTATAGTTTTTCTTATTAAAGTACTCGCGGCTTCCTCCCCCTCGATTTTACATAACGGGATTATGCTGCTTCCCGAGGGCCTAACATAATGATTTGTACCATTATTTTAAGTTGAACTTAAAGCTAACGATTAATTATAATTTTATCGAAATTAATGCAGTAGTTCTCTACTTATAAGCAACCAAACATACAAATCGACAGCGCTCAAACAGACAGACAATTTTTTTTCGAAAATACGATATTTATACTTGACATCAATTATAAAGACCATTCGTAAAGTAATTTTGTAAAAAAAAATTACAAGGTTGAGAGAGTGCGGATAAAGTACGAGTATGCATTTGCTTACCGTATAACGCACTCTAGTAATAGTAGCCACATTTTTAATTTTTTTTACAAAATTCCTTTACGACGTCTTTATAACAATTATAATGAGTATTCGTAAAGGAATTTTGAAAAAAAAATTAAAAGTATGGCTACTCCGAGCTATTCTTAGTAGAGTGCGTTATACGGTATGCAAATGCATACTCGTACTTAATCCGCACTCTCTCAACCCTTGTAAATTTTTTTTACTAAATTACTTTACGAATGGTCTTTATAATTGATGTCAAGTATAAATATCGTATTTTCGAAAAAACATTGACTGTCTGTCTGTCTGTCTGTTTGAGCTCGATTTGTATGTTTGGTTGCTTATAAGTAGAGAACTACTGCATTAATTTCGATAAAATTATAATGTTCAACTTAAAATAATGGTACAAATCATTATGTTAGGCCCTCGGGAAGCAGCATAATCCTGTTATGGAACGGAACCGAGAAATTAGCTAAAAACCGTCTATCGTGAACTTGAACCTGGAATATCTGGCAACGCCGGCACGATATCGATGGGGACTTTTTACACGTTTTTTAAAACACCATAACGAAGGTAAATAAAAAAAAATCAGCTAACTGGGAATTGTTCTGCAGTGGAAATCTAAAATTACTGGACTATAGGGCTAATGCGGTAGGTATATAGAAAAATATTATTCACGTGAGAATAAACAAAAGCAAATATATTTACATTTTTTAGTGTATTTGCTATAATATGGCACATACACTATTGGCGTCGGTCGGATGGCGGGACCTAGAGGTCGGACCAAAATTTCTCAACGTTTCATAACCTCTTGAACACTTTGGCACCATTTTTGAAAATGTTTATATATATGTATGTATATATATTTATATATATATGTATATATATATGTGTGTGTGTGTGTGTACACGATAACTCTCGACAGACTTAATCGATTGAAACGAAATTTGGTACACACATTGGAACCCATCACCGCAAGCAGCTTATTTAAAATGGGCCCGATCGGACCATTTTCAGGGTTGCATTTAGGGGTTCTAAAAAGTTTTTGGGCCCAAAAATACCGAAAAATTTGTCAGAATCGTTTCAAAATGGAAATTTAACTCTTTAATAAATATTAAAATGTGCTGCTAAAATTTTAATAAAATCGGCCCGACAGGACCGGACTCGGGACCGGACTTTCAAATTTTATGAAAACACTAGTTTGTTGATACGGATTTACTTATGGAAGGGTGTATTTAATTGGGTGTACTGATAAAATCCATGTCTAATATTGAAATTTAGAAAAATTTAATTATTTTAAGGGATGTATTAAGGGGTTAAATTTTTTATTTTGTCAAAAAACAAACTTAAGTTCACATAATAATGCCACAATGCCTGTATTAGCAAATACACTATATTGTCGGCAGGGTTTGGCACTGCGACCCGAGTTTTTTTCATATTATAACATCTAGAATTCATTTATATTTTTTTTTACCTATGTTAATACGTGACATTGAGAACGTTATTTTTTAATATCTCAGGATCCACTGAACCGATTTGACTCAAAATCTAATCAGATCTAATAGACCAAGAGGCGAGCGTTAATATATGAAGCTCATTTGTGACAGGATGAAATTTTCAGGGAAGGTAGTATTAATTATGACAAAGAAAAAGCGCTAGGGTTGCCTAGTCAAATCCTGGTGCGACGGCCGGGATAAGCCACTTCCGGTGCAAAATGTCAATTTTTATATGTATATGTATATATGTATAAATTCAAACAGCTCAAAATTACAAAGTGGCCCTTTGTCCAGCATGGTAACCATAGTTTTTAAGAAAATGACATTTCGAAAATTATAAATTGTTAATAACTGCTCAAAATTGGATAAAATATAATAGTTAAATCCTGTATCACGGAAAAGAAAAGTTATACATTTTGTAAAGTAGTATCAGTATATGCAAAAATTTAAATTTTTGATGTGAAACATCTTTAGGTACGGGTGTAAAGTCGTTTAAATGGAACGTCGCCAATTGTCATTTGTAATTGCATTTTAAAACTACGTGGTCAATAATTATAGTTTTTTTACTAACATTATCAGCGGTAATGTGTCATGCATCGTTTTTTTTTTTTTTTTTTATTAAAAAAACAGATAGATTATTATGTATTGTTTTTTTTCTTATTGAATAATTATTAATGTGATATTTTTTAGCACCTTACCTATATTAAAAATTCAATTTTCAACAAAAAATATCTCGCATTATTTTCTAATTTAACTAGCATAAAGAGATAGGTACCTTTATTAAAAAAAATATATATAATTTTTATTTCATGATTTTCTTGACTTTTTTTCAAAGCAACTACCTTAAACTACGTTTTGTTTAAAAATGTTTACATAATATTATTGTAAAAAAAAAATAAATATTTTAATAGCACGTTAATATAAGTATGCTTAGAATAAGAAATTTAATAATAATTCATAAAATGTTATTGCCTTTGTTCGGAACATTTTTGAATAGTTTAATGTATAGTAAACTATATTGAAACTCATGTCGATCACTCACGTATGTAATATAATAAAATTAAAAAACCGGTTGATTTGTGAATCAGAATTGTCAATCATTGGCAATGCCTTCTTCAGGCCTAAAATTACATAATTCTAATAATGTAATTTTAGGTTTGAAGAAGGCAACAAAATAGTTGCTGAAAAGTTGCCATAATAAAATTTGACAATTCTGACTCACAAATCAATTGGTTTTTTCTTTTTTTATAGAAAATTATTATTATTTTCCATTTTTTCATTATAGTTATTTTGGTTTTATATTCGCTTGGTTAACTTTATACCTGCGTCTGATTAAGTTGAATTTCAAGAAAAAATATTAATCGAGGTTCAGTAAAGTCAAATGCTTCAATTAGTTTTTAGTGTCAAACCAAATTTAAAATCACAAACAAAAATCAACCTTTTTTCTCTTTTCGAAACAAACTCCAAACCACCTTTTTTAAAACTTTTATTACAGGTTACTACGACCTTCAAGTAAGTAATTTATACTAATTTATATAAGAGGTGCACGTTGAATTACGTTGAAAAATAAAAATAAGAAATTGCTACCCTAAAATACATAAATTCTTGGGAAAATTGTCAATACCAGATTCAGGCAATTCCTGCGTAATTATACGGATATGAGTTAGAAACCAAATGCGTTGAAAACATAAAGTTATAAATAACTAGACATACGTATGAATGTTTGCCAAACACAAGGCCGATAACTCATTTCAGAACGGTTACAATATATAAGTATACATATATACATAATGTTATTTGACAGCTTTAAAAATGTCAAAAAAACAAATATAATTTATAAGTTTTCAATGTGTTACCCAAAATTTCCTTAGGCAACCCTATGTATTTCAATACAGCTCTTCGAGATCTACAATATGGCGTCAATTGTATGCTGTCATATAATGACGAAAGATAATTATGAGCTAATGAAATATGTGTATTTTGCACCGGAAGTGAGCTCCTCCCGGCCTTCGCACCAGGATTTGACGAGGCAACCCTAGCACTTATTCTTTGTCATACTAGATTCTACCTTCCCTGAAAATTTCATCCTGTCACAAATGAGCTATATAAATTTACGCCTAGCTCTCGACCTATAAGTTAAAGGCTGATAAATACAACAGAACAATCGGCATGGCCGTATGTTGTTCCGTTTTTACGATATCGAAAGCGAAAAATTGACCACATACACACACATACAGACATGATGACATCAGTCAGAAAATGATCTTAAACGATTGCTAGGGTCTCAAAACGTGAAAATCTGTTAAAATCTCGAAATATTTTTTTCAGACTTACTTTCCTACCATAGTAGAGGTAGGAAGTAAAAATAGCCGATTACGTCGCAACTCAAAAACAAAACACAATCAAAAAGTGAAATTATCTGAAGATATGCCTTTTAAAAAACAAAATTGACGTACCCGAGCATTTTTAAACGACTTCAACAAAAGGAGGAAGGTTCTCAAGTCGACACGTATATATTTTTTTCTTTTTTTATGTATGACCACGCATGACTTTTTACAGAGTAGTCCGATTTTGATGATTCTTGTTTTATTGGATAGGGTATACCTCGAAGTTGTTCCCATATAAATTTTACTTAAATCGCTTCAGAAGTTTGGCTTATTTTAATAAAAATGGGTAACGGCGTGTGATTCCTTTAAGGTAAATGTCACTTTTTGACACCACACAGCGTAAGAAGTCAGTTAAGTTTGTAGAAGTGAATTTCATGGCCAGCGACTAATAGACCAAGAGGCGGGCGTTAATATATGAAGCTCATTTGTGACAGGATGAAATTTTCAGGGAAGGTAGTATTTATTATGACAAAGAAAAAGCGCTAGGGTTGCCTAGTCAAATCCTGGTGCGACGGCCGGGATAAGCCACTTCCGGTGCAAAATGTCAATTTTTATGTGTATATTTATATATGTATAAATTGAAACAGCTCAAAATTACAAAGTGGCCCTTAGTCCAGCATGGTAACCATAGTTTTTAAGAAAATGACATTTCGAAAATTATAAATTGTTAATAACTGCTCAAAATTAGATAAAATATAATAGTTAAATCCTGTATCACGAAAAAGAAAAGTTATACATTTTGTAAAGTAGTATCAGTAAATGCAAAAATTTAAATTTTTGTTACCCAAAATTTCCTTAGGCAACCCTATGTATTTCAATACAGCTCTTCGAGATCTACAATGCAAATTCGAAGCAAATCTTTTTCACTAATATAATAATTAAATTATGATAGGGCGTCATTAAGTGAGATTTTGTTAGAAGTTATTTAAGTTTTAATTTCTAAACTAACACATTTATGTTACTATTTACGAATTTACTGTGTCGCAAAATAAGACGTTTTCACCAAAAAAATAAAACTTACAGATTAAGCTAAGAGTAAAAAAAACTCTAGAGGAGGTGCACCCCCCCCCTAAATCCGTCACTTAAATAGTGTTTTGCAGGTGCGTAAATTTTTTTTATGTCACAAATTGAAAGGCGGGACGAGATATGTTTATTTATTTAATTATTGTAGATTACAGACGCGTCGACAACTCAGGTCAGTAGCGTCTTTAACACAACAAATAACATATTTATGTATTAAAATCCGCCAGCCGGCATACACAAACCGACTGGTACGAGCTCGGGTCCCTGGGAGCGCTTATTCCCAAAGAACATCGGAATGCAATTGCGACAACAACTAAGTACATTCCAATGTCCCCCCTGGCGGGAAGAGATATGCATATATCATAATATACGAGCCCCGTCCCATTTACCAAAAAACTCGATTATTAGTCCTCAATTAACAGAAATCGAAACAATAGTGTAATATAGGTATTTTTTATTTTGTACCAAACATTTTACAGACTTTTTGTCATAAGCTAAGCCTACTAAAATAATGTATTCCTACAAAAATAATTAAATAGAAAAACGAAAAAAATATAATCAGAAAAACTAAAACTCCAAAAATATTTCAAAAGTTAGGGTAACTTCACCTTTAATGGTTATAACGGCCATTATTCTTCGAGGCATAGTAGTACAGTAAATATAGAGATACAAAAATCGCGTTTACTAAAAAAAATACTTAATGGCTGAAATTTTGAGGAGGTGTTCGGGGGCATGTCCTGAGTCTAAAACCGAGTTTTCGTATTCGAGGGGGTGGGGGAAGTTACATCCCCCGGTCAATATAGGGGAAAGTTTGTTTTAATTTTTTATCTTCGTTGCTATTGCCCGTACAGTCAAGTCCAAGAGATCAAACTTGTAGGAAATGAAATTATCTATCCAATGATAATAAAATCAAGGCCATAGGTCGATCAGGTCAATCACAATGGCCGGTAAAAGGTCAAAAGTGAGGGGTAGTTTTATTTATTAATGTTCACAAAATTAGAATGAAAACTTCAGATAAAGCTTGTAATCTAATTCATTCTATAAAAGTCGATCAATTTTCTGACATTTCAAAATAAAACTTAATAAAAATTAATTTTTCTATTCCAATTTCTCAAGACCACTGTTATTATATAAATTTTGGACATCCTAATATCTCAAATAATAATATTAAACTAGGTTTTATTTTGAAATGTCAGAAAATTGATCGACTTTTATAGAAAGAATTAGATTACAAGCCTTATCTGAAGTTTTCATCCTAATTTTGTGAACATTAATAAATAAAACTACCCCTCACTTTTGACCTTTTACCGGCCATTGTGATTGACCTGATCGACCTATGATCTTGATTTTATTATCATTGGATAGATAATTTCATTTCCTACAAGTTTGATCTCTTGGACTTGACTGTACGGGCAATAGCAACGAAAATAAAAAATTAAAACAAACTTACCCCTATATTGACCGGGGGATGTAACTTCCCCCACCCCCTCGAATACGAAAACTCGGTTTTGACTCAGGACATGCCCTCGAACACCCCCTCAAAATTTCAGCCATTAAGTTTTTTTTTTTAGTAAAATATACCGTTTTAGTGTACTATAGTATTAACTAAGTCGAAATACGTTTCGAGTTTTAGTTTCTCTGATTTTACCTACATTTTATTCGTTTTTCTATTTAATTTATTATCTTAGTAGGCTTAGGTTATGACAAAAAGCCTGTAAAACGTTTGGTACAAAATAAAATATACCTACCTATATTACACTATTGTTTCAATTTCTGTTAATTGCGGACTAATAATCGAGTTTTTTGGTAAGTGGGCCAACTGAAGTGGGACGGGGCTCGTATGACCTCTTGTGGTAACTGCTAGCTGGTGGGTAATATTTTAATAGGTAATAGCGATTTTGGTTTTAGCAACCAAGCGCGGATCCACCGTTGTGGGCACGGTAGGCATGCCCACAACCCTAAATGAGGTCGATAGGCTGATGTTATATTGCATGCCTTAATAAAGGTCTCCTTTGTAATTATGCAATGTATCGACCGTGAGCGAGTTCGTAATCCGATTCGCATTTGGCCGATTTTCGGGTGACCGTGACCACAACCTTTTTTGAGGGCTGGATCCGCGCCTGTTTGCAACCAAGAATATATTTACCATAGTTACGAAATATTGTAAAGATTACAACATTGACTCAATATAATGCATTATTTGTGACAATTCTTGTGTCAACTTAATTCTCCAAATAAGTATAACTCTAATGGCCGACTTATCGTACATTTTAATCACACTGTTAAATTATGATTGCTACGTGTTCATTAGTTGCTGTTTTTCGTTACCATAGCAACCCGTCATTTAACAGGTGATTAACTATGAAACTTCTCTCAGTTTCAGTATTCGGCATGCTGTCCGCATTCATTTTATCAATCCAATATCCGCACCAAATTAAAGGTAGATAATGATATATAGATACACCCTGCAACAAGAAATTCACCAACTAGTGTTTTCATAAATTTTGTAAGTGTGGCTTTGCTGGGTCGATTTTAATGAATTTTACAGCACATTTCGATTTTCAAACTATTTCGTCAATTGCTCGCTGTTTTTAGGCCCCAATACAATTTTCAACCCCTAATTTTTTAATTGTAGTAAATCTGACTAAAATGACACCTAAATTTCAAATAATTTTATGATCATCATAAAATTTGACGCATTGACTAATTTGTTTTTATTTTTCAGATCAGGGAATAGCCTAGTGCGGAGGAATTCTAATCAAAGAAAGATATGTTCTGACTGCTGCATTTTGTATTTCAAATCTTCCTCCCGACCAAACGTTGTACGTGTAATTAAGTTTTTGTTTATTTATATTAGAAATCGTGTCCATCGTGATTATAATAAAATTAAGAAAAATCGCAGGATAGTGTATGTACTTGAAAAAGTCTAAATCTATACACGAAATGTTGTACATTTAATAAATCAAATATTTTGTCCACTATCCTGCAATTTTTCTTAATTTTATTTTTGTTTATTATTAATATTACTTAGGTATTGTCTCAATATCTATTCTCGATTGCCTAAATCCTATCGAGCGTCTATAATCTACAATTCAAATCCTAACCCTAACGATATTATAAATGCGAAAGTGAGTTTGTTTGTTTGTTCCGCTTTCATGCCTCAACTACTCAAACAATATCTGTGAAATTTCGCAAACGGGTAGCAATGAAGATTAACATCGATTATAATAACTAGCCCGGGTGAAAATCGAGGGTAATCTCAGAAATGCCTATTAGTTTGTATTCATCTCTCTCCTTACTTTACACCGCCGTTTGTACTGTCATCACTTTATACCGTTGTTTGTTGCGTTGCAAATATCTGCCGTGACTGTAATCATTTACATTACAGATGCAACCAATCAATTTGTTAGTGTATTTGCCATAATAGGGCACAACACTATTGGCGTCGGTCGGATGGCGGGACCTAGGGGTCGGACCAAAATTTCTCGACGTTTCATAGCCTCCTGAACAGTTTGCCACCATTTTTGAAAATGTTTATGTATACAGGGTGTCCAAGTTGACGTTGGCTAACATGGGTAACTTTGTTATTAGTGGAGATAGAAAGTCGGTTAAGTGGGCAAAGTAGTACAGAATTATGTGCTCATTAACGTCCCGTCGAAAATACAATTGAATTTTGACACACTATGGATTTATTTAGAAAATAGTGAAAATTGCCGTTTTTGAAAACTGGCCATAACTTTTTTATTTATGAAGATATCTGAAATTTTTTTTTACCATTTTTTGATAACTTTTTATGACCTTTTCAGTGGCGTAGGTTTAATTTTTTTATATCCACTACATAATCAGATATTGACATGAACTTTGGTTTTTCTTATGGACGCCATTTTGGATTTTTAGATATTCGAATTCTGCTTATTTTTCTGATTAATTTGGTGTATCATATGCTACATTTAAAAAAAATGCAATTAACGTCTCATATTAGAGGCACTATAAAAACAACTGACAGTCAAATTATATTTCAGTTCTGCCAAACTACGATTTATTATTAATTTTACACTTAAAATGTTCGCACTACTTAATTATAAATTGATTGTCAGTTGTTTTTAATGTCTCTTATATGGGACGTTCATTGCAAATTTTTTAAATGTGGCATGTGATACACCAAATTAATCAGAAAAATAAGCAGAATTTGCATATCTAAAAGTCCAAAATGGCGTCCATAAGAAAAACCAAAGTTCATGTCAATATCTCATTATGTAGTGGATATAAAAAAATTAAACCTACGCCACTGAAAAGATCATAAAAAGTTATCAAAAAACGGTTAAAGAAATTTTCAGATATCTTCATAAATAAAAAAGTTATGGCCAGTTTTCAAAAACGGAAATTTTCACTATTTTCTAAATAAATCCATAGTGTGTCAAAATCAATTGTTTTTTTGACGGGACGTTAATGAGCACATAATTCTGCACTACTTTGCCCATTTAACCGACTTTCTATCTCCACTAATAACAAAGTTACCCATGTTAGCCAACGTCAACTTGGACATCCTGTATATGTATCTATATTTCGTTTAAATCGATTAAGTCTGTCGAGAGTTATCGTGTACACACACACAGAGACTTAATCGATTTAAACGAAATTTGGTACACACATTGGAACCCATTACCGCACGAAGCCTATTTAAAATGGGCCCGATCGGACCATTTTAAGGGTAGTTTTTAGGGGTTGGAAAAAGTTTTTGGGCCTAAAAATACCGAAAAAATTCTCAGAATCGTTTCAAAATTGAAATTTAACCCTTTAGTGAAGATTAAAATGTGCTGCTAAAATTTTAATAAAATCGGCCCGACAGGACCGGACTTACAAATTTTATGAAAACACTGGTTTGCGGATAGTGATTTACTTACTGAAGGGTATATTTAATTTGGTACAGAGGTTGCATTGATAATATTATTGAAATTAAGAAAAAAAATATTATTTTAAGGGATGTATTAAGGGGTTAAATTTTTTATTTTGTCCAAAAACAAACTTAAGGCCTGCATTAGCAAATACACTATATTGTCGGTAGGGTTTGGCACTGCGACCCGAGTTTTTTTTACTTTGCCGTTGGTATACAGGGTGTATCACAGAAAACCGAACATAGGGAAAAGTACACAGTACAAATTAGTTAAGATCAGAGATTGCTTTGCCCTCTATTCAGAGGTCGTTACCATGGTGTACGTATACAGTAACAAATGCATATTGCTGTTCATTTGACAAAATCTGGATGAACTTAAAGACAAAATCGTCGAAGTATGTTTCAATATAACTCCTGTAATGTTAGATAAAGTGAGACAAAGTTTTTGTAACCGATTAAGCCACTGCTTAATTCAAAATGGAGGTTTATTTGAACATTTGCTTTAATTTTTTATTTTAACTGTTTGTTTTGTTTAATTATTAGTTAAAAAAATATTTTCTTAATAAAAAATTGTTTCATTAATAAAAATAAATTCATTTAATATTGAAGAATTTATTTTAACTGATTTTTCTAATTATTCATTATTAGCTATTATTGTTATTAAATAATGGTTAGTCAGCGTTACCATGGTACCCATTCTCATATGTGGCCAAAGTAATCGTTGATCCTAACTAATTTGCACAATGGAGTTTTCCTTATGTTCGGTTTTCTGTGATACACCCTGTAGTTAGCACTAGCGTTGGGCGAATACGAGATGTTTTTACAATAGAAACAATCGCAATCGTTCATAATAACAATCGAGTCCACAATCGACTCGGAGTTTGATTTTACAATCGAAATGTTCGATTGCTCAAGTCGATTATTTGCCAGCGAATGAGAATACATATAATCGCGATTCAAGGTTATATGCTGGTCGAATGAAGTCTGACGTTTACGCTACTCGTTCATCATTGATTCACTGTTCAGTCGATCTCAGAGCATTCGATTACTGCACAATCGACCATCCATCGACTCGACCACAGTTGTTGAGTGATGAACGATTATATATTATGTGGCTCTCGACAGTGGACATCGTCTGTACGATTCAGTACTATGCAACTTGGTCTCAGTGAAATATGAAACAACAACAATCGAGTCCAAGTGAAAACCATCGAGAGTCATCGAGATGTTTGAACAATCGACTAAAATATCTCGTAATCGCCCATCACTAGTTAGCACACGTTATAAGGGTGAGTTAGACCACCCGTATCAGTCGTTTTTTTCGTAGAGAGTTCTGTCAAAAATTTGTGTTATAAAAGCCCTAATAAAGAATCGAATGGTGATAATTTCTTTTCGGGAAGGTCGGCTTGCCTATAGTTTGCTCCAGAGTGTCCAGAACTCCGGAATTATAAATAGCACGATAGGTCGAAAGCGGTATTGTTGAAAAGATCTTTAAAAAATAAGGAAGTTTTGTAGGAAATTTTTTTTTATTACTGTCACCCCTGTAAATTTCTATAAGTATAAATATAAATTATTATATGTTCAGAACTCTGGAATTTTAGATAGCACGATAGGTTGAAAGTGGTGCTGTTGAAAAGCTCTTAAAAAAATAGGCACGTTTTGTACGAAAAATGATTTAATTACTGCCACCCCTGTTAAGTAACATACGTTTGTCCCGCAAGGGTCAGTAATTGGTCCTATTCTTTTTATTATCTTTATAAATGATATTATAGTAAATATAAAGACAGCAAAAGCTCTCCTATATACTGATGACACAACCTTAATCACGCAGGATAAAAACTTAACTTAATATCAAGTCGGAGAATGCACAGTCGGAGGCACTGCAGTGGTTCACTGCAAACAAATTGACTCAAAATGTAAATAAAACACAGAAATTGAAACTATTTGCGGATAACAACAACCTTGATAGTATAAATATACTAGGCATCTTAATAGACCCCACCTTATCGTGGAAAAATCATGTAGACAATTTAGTACAGTGTATATAAAACATTATATCTATTAAAAAATAAGGTAAACAAAGTGTATTAAAAATCGCTTATTTTTCCTTATTTAATTCAAAAATGACATATGGAATAGAAGTATGGGGCAATTCTTGCGCAGCTCATAGAGTCTTTTTAGCTCAAAAATAAGTCATAAGATTACTTTCTGATGCTCAGTTTAATGAACCGTGTAGACCTCTTTTCAAACGGCTTATGATCCTTACCTTCTATGATCAGTATATTTACCACTGTTTAGTACACATTAAAAAAATATTAACAAATTTCCAGAACAATCAACAATTCATTCTCATGATACTCGGAAAAAATCCAACCTGTTTGCCCCTAAATAAATTTACACATACGAGATACGGCCCCAATTATCTGGGTTTGAAATTTTATAATAAACTGTCGCTATAAAAGCGTATCTTGCTATATAATTCAGCTTATTTATTCTCAAAACTGCCCCGAGTGGGAAAGTTTTGGGGTAGTTCTGATTTCTTTCATTTTACCTGTATTTTCGGGTCCTGAATCCGAATCTGAGGTTTGCTAACAAAATATCGTGACGCAACATTGATAAAATCGCAAAAAAAGTGAAAAATGTCTGCTTTTCTCTGAAGTTTTGCGTAAAACTCGAAAACTATTTACTTTTAGTAAATGGCCTGTTTACAGAAATTAAAGTACGTAAAATTCTCTACAAATATTACTATTTATTTTTTCTTTCAGAAGAACCGTTCGGTCTTAAGTGACAGTCGAAATTTGGCGTATTTTGGCGGTCTCTGCAAAACCCACTTTTTCGATCCAAAACTTTACTTTTTTTATTAAAAGGCTGTCAGATAGTGAATTTCGCCTAGATTTGTGGTGTTCAAAATGGCTTCTGACGTGTGTTTTATTTGTGATAAAGTACTGGATAATGATGTAGAAAAGGTGATGACGGTGCGGGAAAAAGGTTTGAAAACATTTATTGAGTCTAGCAAGAAGAGGAAGGATGATCATCATGTTCAGCTAAGTAAAAAATCTACAGTTGAGGTTCATGAGCGATGTCGTAAAAACTACAACAATGTAAGAATGATTACCGCTCATTTGAAGAAAGTTGAGGAGGGTAGGGAGCAAGTCCAAAGACGTTCTACTGAACCACCTTTCAATTTCAAAACTCAATGTTTTATGTGTGGTCTCGTCATAACACCTGAGTTCATAGAACAGCAAAGAAAGAAAAAAGAAAACTAATCGCAATATGGTGTATCAGGTTCGAGTTTTAAAAGTCAAAGAAACTGTTATGAAAAGAGCAGAAGAACGTGGTGATGAGTATGGAAAAGCCATAATCAAACGCCTTTTGCCTGTCTCAGACTTGGTAGCCTCTGATTGTCGGTGTCATAGTTTATGCATGAGAAAACTGTACAATCACCCAACAACTCAAAGAGAGACTAAAAGGGGTCCATTTGCGGATGATGTTGAACGAGCAATGGAAGATGTTTACAATTATTAGAATATTATTATTATTAGAATTAGAATATTATATTATTATTATTAGAATAGTGAAGGGGAGTGTCAGTTTTCGCTTGATGAGTTGATGGACCAAATCAAGGGTGAATATCATCCTGACAAAAAGACAGTCAAAGCTCATCTACTCAAAAAATACGGAAACGATATAATTATTACCATTTCTCAAAACAAGAAGCCGGTAGTTTGTTTTAAAGACACAGGTTATAAAATCTTGAACGATGCTTGGTACAAGCAGGCGTTAAAAAATGAACAAGAGGATTGTTCAGACGACTGCTGCCATTATTGTTAAGGATATCCGGAGCCAAGTTTATGAGACAGAGCAGTATCCCCCACCTGATAAGTTTTTAGAAGGAAATGAGGAACTCATTCCTGAAACACTACGTACATTTATAGAAAAAGTTGTACTTAGAGTCCTTACTTTTTTATTCTGAATGAAGTTTGTCAAATGACAGCATTTTAATAAAAATAAAGTTTTGGAATGTAAAAAGTGGGTTTTACAGAGACCGCTAAAATATGCCAATTTTGAACTCACACTTGAGACCGAACAGTTCTTCCGAAAGAAAAACTAAATAGCAATATTTGTAGAGAATTTTACGTACTTTAATTTCTGTAAACAGGCCATTAACTAAAAGTAAATAGTTAACAATTAGATTAACAATCAATATTGTTATTACTTCCTATACTGTACAAATTCACTATTTTAGTGAAATTAACATAAGGACATCAGACTATATTAATCGCCATAACATGCCCTTATTAATTATTGTAGAAAGGCTACATAAGAAAAATTTTAATGCACCGCCGGGAATCGAACCCGGAACACCCAATATCGCGTCGGGCAAGTTTTCCAGTTACTCCACGGTGCCCATGGCGTACACTTAATCTTTTCTTATATATAGCACAAATACACCGCAAGTCCACAAACTGCGAGAGCTAATATTATTTTTATTTTTATAACAACACTACAATGAATGTTGCTTTTCTCAAAATAGGCCGGATATGCCTAGTAATAATTTCAATTATTTGCGAGAAAATTACTTACAGTATCTTATTTAGTTAACAATTAGATTAACAATCAATATTGTTATTACTTCCTATACTGTACAAATTCACTATTTTAGTGAAATTAACATAAGGACATCAGACGATATTAATCGCCATAACATGCCCTTATTAATTATTGTAGAAAGGCTACATAAGAAAAATTTAAATGCACCGCCGGGAATCGAACCCGGAACACCCAATATCGCGTCGGGCAAGTTTTCCAGTTACTCCACGGTGCCCATGGGCACCGTGGAGTAACTGGTTATACTGTGTGCCTCTAACTTCTTCAGTGTTTAATGATCGGATAGATAGGTAACTAGATTTTAAATGCCGACTTTTAAAATTAAGTTCGTTATGAGATTTTAATTTAGTAATTTCAAACAAATATTACTTAACAGAGGTGGCAGTAATAAAAAAAATTTTCCTTCAAAACTTGCTTATTTTTAAAGATCTTTTCAACAATACCACATTCGACCTATCGTGTTATTTATAATTCCGGAGTTCTGGACATTCTTGAGCAAATAGGGAAGCCCGACCTTCCTGGAAGAAAAAATTATCACCATTCGAATCTTTATTAGGGCTTTTATATTACAAATTTTTGACACAACTTTCTACGACTAACAGTTTTCGAAAAAAAAAAAAAACGACTGATACGGGTGGTCTCACTCACCCGTACAGCCGATTCTCGTATAAATATAATTTAGTTCCTTTTGGCTGTTTAAATATTCTCAATTCTTAAAAAAACAAGACATAAAATTACATTACATTTTTTATTTACTACTCATTCCCCTTCTGTTGTAGCGTAATAATATTATATAGCTTAGAAGAAATTGTTGAACAATGAAAACATTTTCCAAATAGTTTCTGAGATTAGCATAGAAAAACAAACAAACAAACAACATTTACCTCTTTATATTATATAGGCATAGATTATTTTTTGGGATATGTATTATCTCTCTAGCTATTTATACGACTTTTTGTAATTTTTTTTGAGCTTTTATGAGACTGGGAGAGCACGATTTAAAAACACCAAAAGACTGTGAAACATTTGACAATATGGCACAAAGGATTGTGGGCCTGCCCCTCAAGATATTCTTGTGGATAGAGCGATACCTCATCCTAAATTCTCCTCAGAAACATTATACAGAATGACATTTATCAGGCTCAGTACTCGAGCGGACCTTAGCATGGGTATGTCATAACATTAAATTTTATAAACTTAGCGATACCTAATTGAAATTTGTGTATCACTGTCCCAGATCCCAGATCGAACGCCTATGGACAATACCTACAATCAATGGTGTTACGCAAGCTCTTAAGGCCCTCCGCAAAATTAAGTTTTGGACCCTTCTCATGATTCACGATACATTTACAAAAATAGTTAAATATAATTCGCTCACCGGTTGCAACAATGGCACATTTCAAAATTAACTGATTCATAGATTGTTAAAATTTTGTCTTTTAGAATTTTTTTTGAACATTTTTGAAATCTGCGATTATTGCAGCCAACGAGCATTATATTTACCTGGTTGAGCCCCTATCATGGCTGGGCCTCCCCGCCACGCGGGGTTGTTTTCTCTATTTCACTGTTCTGTCCATAGGCGATCGTTCTGAGACACCCTGTATCTTCCTTCAAAAGTTATAAAATTAAAAATTATTATAAAATATTTGCTCAATGTCTTCTTTTTTAAAGGGTACACCGTAGACGTAAAAGGTCTTAAGATTAATAAAGTGCCATACTCAGTGTAAGCCCTATTTGTTTTCCTGTATGTAAGAGATTTACGCTTTGCAAATTTCGAAGGTAAAAATCTTATAGTAGCTGGATGGGGAGCAACAGAAAAAGATAAAATAGATGTGTATATAAAATACTGTTAAAAGTTTTATGTTTGCCTCTTATAAAAATATTAGTAAAAAAAAACTCTTTAGAGACAAGCTTTCATTGAAGTGTACTAAAAATTTTGGAGCATACAAGTAATTCAAGAATTACAAGGCGCGATATTCGTGTAGGTACTGTGTGTAAACGGTTTTATCGAACATAGGGAAAATAACACTGAGAAGATTTATAATTTTGTAGTAGGCTATGAGCCATAAGACCTAATATAAATATGTATTGGATTACATAGAAAAAATAGTACAGTGATTTTTTAAACAATTTTCCATAGCAACGGTTGACTCAGGGCCGGCACGTGCGCCTGGTCGGACAGGCGATCGCCTTACGGCGCCATATTTTTAGGGCGGCATATTTTTGTAGCAGCGAATTTTTCGTGCGGTATTCTACTTTTTAAAAATGATTCTATTGTTCGAGTTTTCACCGATTTTTAGTTCTACCTTCTACTACTAGATAAAAGATGTCGCATGTCGTCCAGCCGCTCGGCGCAAATACCATAAGTTGTAAAGGGGTATTTACAAATTACAGGCAGCCAGGCAGCGTTTATTAGAATTATAGTTGTTTTTTATTTGTTAAGTAAATAAAATATATCATCGGTTTATTAATTTTTTTAATATGTGGGGAGGGGGGCGGCAAAAGTTGTATTCGCCTTAGGCGGCATATTTTGACGAGCCGGCCCTGGGTTGACTATTAAGCGTTCCTCGGAACCGGCTAAATAAAAAAGTCATGATGGGTCGTAAGACACCCGACAGAAGCTATGCTTCTTACGCATTGTATATAAAACCGAATTTATCAAAGATATAAATAATACAATTAAAAAGTTATTATTTGATCGCCATTTTGAAATCTGACGCCATTTTATTTTTTTGTGTCTTATTAAATTCTCAAATATCAATTTTCAAGAGATTCGGATAATTTTTACAAAGAAATATATACCTATGACCGCCATTTTGAAATATGACATCATTTTATTTTTTGCATCCTATAAAACTCGCAAATATTAATTTTCAAAAAGATCGGATAATTTTTCAAAAAAGTGCATACGGGCGCCATTTTGAAATCTGAAGTATTTTTATTTTTTTGTGTCCTGTAAAACTCTCAAATATCAATTTTCAAAAGGATCGGATAATTTTAGCAAAAAAGTACCTACATATGGCCGCCATTTTAAAATATGACGTCATTTTATTTTTTTTGCCCTATGAAACTCTCAAATATCAATTTTCAAAAAGATCGGATAATTTTTGTAAAAAAGTACATATGGCCACCATTTTGAAATCTGACGTAATTTTATTTTTTTGTGACCTATGAAACTCTCAAATATCAATTTTCAAAATGATCGGATAATTTTTACAAAAAAGTACATACGGCCGCCATTTTTAAATCTGACGTCATTTTATTTTTTTTTGTCCTATGAAACTCTCAAATACCGATTTTCAAAAGAATCGGGTAATTTTTACAAAAAAGTACATTTGGCCACCATTTTTAAATCTGACGTTATTTTATTTTTTTGTGTTCTATGAAACTCTCAAATATCAATTTTCAAAAGGATCGGATAATTTTTACAAAAATGTACATACGGCCGCCATTTTGAAATCTGACGTCATTTTATTTTTTTGTGTCTTATGAAACTTTCAAATATCAATTTTCAAAAGGATCGTATAATTTTTAGGAAGGAGCTCTACATATTTCCGCCATTTTGAAATCTGACGTTATTTTATTTTTTTGTGTCCTATAAAACTCGCAAATATCAATTTTCAAAAGGATCGGATAATTTTTACAAAAAAGTATGTATAATGGCCGCCATTTTGAAATGTGACGTCATTTTATTTTTTTGTGTTCTATGAAAATCTCAAATATCAATTTTCAAAAGGATCTGATAATTCTTACAAAAAAGTACATATGGCCGCCATTTTGAAATCTGACACCATTTAATTTTTTGTGTCCTATAAAACTCTCAAATATTAATTTTCAAAAGAATCGGATAATGTTTACAAAAAAGTACATATGGCCGCCATTTTGAAATCTGACGCCATTTTATTTTTTTGTGTGCTATAAAACGCTCAAATTATAATTTCCAAAGGATCGGATAATTTCTACAAAAGTGACGTTACGCTACTTCGTGACATGACTTTTCAATTGTTTAGTGTGCTTTATTTCCTTAGTCTGATTTTATTACATTTATCCAAAACGTTACCGGAGAAAGACCTTTTGCCTGTGAAAATTCAAAAGTACGATTTGCACCCGGACGAAAGCCGGGCCGGTCAGCTAGTTACCATAATATTGTATTGTTACCGGAGCTACACATGTGTGCAAAATTTCGACTCAATCAGATCACGGGAAGTGGGTGAAAATTCAAAAATACGATTTACACCCGGACGAAAGCCGGGTTGGTCAGCTAGTTACCATAGTATTGTATTGTCACCGGAGCTACACATGTGTGCAAAATTTCAACTCAATCGGATCATAGGAAGTGGGTGAAAATTCAAAAGTACGATTTACACCCGGACGAAAGCCAGGCCGGTGAGCTAGTTAACATAATATTGTATTGTCACCGGAGCTACACATGTGTGCAAAATTTCAACTCAATCGGATCACGGGAAGCGGGTGAAAATAATTTCAAAAGTACGATTTACACCCGGACGAAAGCCGGGCCGGTCAGCTAGTTACCATAATATTGTATTGTCACTGGAGCTACACATGTGTGCAAAATTTCAACTCAATCGGATCATAGGAAGTGGGTGAAAATTCAAAAATACGATTTACACCCGGACGAAAGCCGGGTTTGTGAGCTAGTTACCATAGTATTGTATAGTCACCGGAGCTACACATGTGTGCAAAATTTGAACTCAATCGGATCATAGGAAGTGGGTGAAAATTCAAAAGTACGATTTACACCCGGACGAAAGCCGGGCCGGTGAGCTAGTTACCATAATATTGTATTGTCACCGGAGCTACACATGTGTGCAAAATTTCAACTCAATCGGATCATAGAAAGTGGGTGAAAATTCAAAAGTACGATTTACGCCCGGACGAACCGGGCCGGTCAGTTAGTTACCATAATATTGTTTTGTCACCGGAGCTACACATGTGTGCAAAATTTCAACTCAATCGATCGCAAGATTTGTAACAAATATACGGGATCAAGCTAAATAAAACCACCGTTTAAAAAAGTCTACTACCTACTTATTTTTGCGTGATGCCAGAACATACGTTTTTATTTGAGAATCAGTTCGGTTGCTTTTGCGTGATGCCAGAATATTTTAAAACTCGCAGTCGCATAAAAAGTTATTTACTTGAAAAAAATCATGTAAATCGGATCAGTGGTTCTCGAGTTATAAGCGTACAAAGGGGCATACAGGCAGAGAAATTCAAATTGTTCGGGAAGGTATGAACGTCGAGAAAATTTGGTCCGATCTCTAGGTCTCGCCATCCGATTGACGTCTGTAATTAGTTACACGTCATTTTAACTCAGTAGGCCAGGGTTTTTAAACTTAAATTCAAACATCAGCAGTCAAAAAATTGAATAACTATATTGAAATAATGCAATATAAGACAGAGCATACGCTATCTTCCATTATCCATATCACACTGTGCAACAGACAAGGACAACCGAAACAAGTTCGCGATTTATTAGATAAAGTCGCATTTATTTAGTTTAATAATCATAAAAATCTGTATAAAAAAACTGTTTTGACACAATATTATACATGAAATCTATCTAAAATTTTCTGCTCTTTCGTTTAAGACAGGTTTCGAATCGATCTGACTTAAATTGAGCAAACTATAAGCAAAAAAACACCGTTTTTTCTAATTTGCTCCCCTCTGGGGCCAAAATTCAACGTTAGGATCAAATAGACCCCGAGAGGAATCGAACAAAAAAAAGTTTTTTAAAATCGGTTAACCCGTTTGGGCTGTACGACTGATACAAAAAATCCGTTACAGATTCACAGACAAAGCGAGTGTATATAGGCGCTTCTAGCTTCGCTAAGATCGCGCCTAAAAAGGAAAAAATAATATTCAATAATTTTGGTTCAAAATTATTATAAAAGCGGGGGTTGTAATCGTTATGATAGTTTATTTGTCGCAACCCTCGCTTTTATAATAATTATGAACCAAAGTTATTAAATATTATTTTTTCCTTTTTAGTGCATTTCAATTAAAGCTTGTCTCTAAAAAGCTTTTTTTTTTACTAATATTTTATTTAGTTCATTTTAGTCTTTCAAAATTTTACCCCCTTTTAATCCCCCTCGGGGCTGAATTTCGAGGAATCCCTTCTTAGTGGATACTTACGTCAGAAAAGGAATCTACTGTCCAAATTTCAAGTTTCCAGCTTCAGCGATTTGGCCTGGGCGTTGATTAGTCAAAAAAAAACCTACATCCCCGGTTGAACCCCTTAGGGGTTAAGATAAGATAAGATAAGATATGTTTTTATTGTCATAAGGTATAAAATGTACATCCTGTTACAGGTTTTGTTATGGCGTTCCTATAAGTTTATAACCTATACCACAATAATTTTCACTGTTTTTTTTGTTCTTTAGTTAAATTGGCTTGTTTTTCTGGGAAAAGCTCTTAAAAAACCCAGAACGGTGTGCCCTTAGGGGTTGAATTATTTCCAAAAACGATTTATTCATGTATTGTCATCGGGAATACATGTGTAAAAAATTTCAAATCGATCGGATACGTGGAAGTCGTTCAAAATTGACTTGCAAGTTTTGACCTAAACAAACAATAAATAAACAAACACACTAACTAACATACATTGCAAGATAAATAAAAGTTTGCAAAAACTAGATCTTCGAGCGTCTATAATTCACAATTCATTCATTCAAAAACTAGACTTTGTAAAGAGATTTGAATAATCGATAAGAAACGAAACCTTTGCAAAATTAATATAGTGCCTATTTGCAGCGTACGAGTAAATAATATTTGGTTTGTAGTGATGATTGGTTATACAAAATATACTGATTAAAGTTTTTTTTCCTATTTTTAAAGTGATATCTATAGATTAGAACAATAAAGCCAATAAGGGAGATACATTTTCCAGCGACAGAATATTCCCATTTGTAAAAATGTTCCAAAAAATTAATAGGCACTGTTTTTTAATTTTAATGATAGCGCAATAGAAAAACTTTCTGTGTCTAAAATAATTAGGTAGGTACATAATTTGAAAAATCAGATTTTAGAAATTTCAGTGGACATTTAAGACAAAAACATTTTAAAATACTAATTATAAAAATATATGCTTTTGAAACAGTAGTTTATAAGCAACTTCCCACAAAAAACATTAGTAAAAAAAACTTTATACAGACAAAAAGGAAATGAAAATGACCAGTATAAAACAGTCAATAATATAATTATTATGAAAAATAAAGATATAAAAATCCTACGTTAAGGCAATAGGCGTTTGCCCTTTTCAAGGAATATAAAAATATAATAATCTGTAGAAAATACATAAAAAGGAAAAAATAATGGTTCATAATTTGTCGTCAATCTCACAAAGTGGCCTATCTCATTTTTTCCTATTTTACGACACTTTGTGAGATGAAAGAGTTTTAAAAATTATGCTGATCTGTGGTCGTATCACAAAATCATAATTTTTGTAGATACGTCACTTTGTGAGATTGGCAACGAATTATTATAAAAGCGTTGGTTTTAAACTCTATGATAGTTTATTAGTCGCAACCCCCGCTTTTATAATAATTAAGAACTTAAATTATTGTTACTTTTTCCTTTTTAGTACATTTCAATAAAAACTTGTCTCTAAAAAGTTTTTTTACTAATA